>CAOLHI010000970.1:0-475029 GCA_948474755.1 Ctenosaura bakeri
AAAAAGGGGTCCAGCAATTTTCTTGCTTGTCTTGCAGACAACTTCATGGTCCAGAAGGTGGAAAGGCCACAAGGGGATCAAATATTCTAGATCTGGTCTTGACCAACAGGGATGACCTTGTGAATGAGGTAGAAGTGGTTGGATCTTTAGGGGGGAGTGACCATGCCCTGTTGGAATTTAGCATTCAGTGGGAAGGAGAAGATAAGGGTAGCCAGACACTCGTCTTAGATTTTAAAAAAGCGGACTTCTGTAAACTTAGGGAGCTGCTGGCTGGAATTCCGTGGTCAGGAATAGTGAAAGGGAAAGGAGTTCAGGAGGCATGGGAGTTCCTTAAAAAGGAGATACTGACGGCACAGTCTAAAACTGTGCCAATAAGGAGGAAAAATGGAAGGCATCTGAAGAAACCAGAATGGTTGACTAAAGAACTCTCAGCTGAGCTAAGAGTTAAGAGAAACACGTATAGGAAATGGAAGAAGGGGAAACCACCAAAGAAGAATTTAAGCAAGTAGCCAGGAGATGTAGGGAGGAGGTCAGAAAGGCTAAAGCACAGAACGAACTTAGGCTGGCCAGAGACATTAAAAACAATAAAAAGGGTTTTTTTAAATATGTCCGCAGCAAAAGGAAAAAGAAGGAGACAGTAGGGTCGCTACGCAGAGAAGATGGCGAATTACTCACAGGGGGGAGAGAAAAGGCAGAGCTACTTAACACCTTCTTTGCCTCCGTATTTTCCCAGAAGGATACAAGCACTCAACCTGGCAGTAGGGGAGCAGGGGAGGAAGCAGAGGAAATGAGGCACTTAATAAGTAGAGAGGTGGTACAGGAATACCTGGCCGCATTGGATGAATTCAAGTCTCCAGGGCCAGATGAATTGCATCCTAGGATATTAAAAGAGCTGGCAGAGGTCATTTCGGAACCGCTTGCTATAATTTTTGAGAAATCTTGGAGGACAGGAGAAGTTCCAGCAGATTGGAAGAGAGCAAATGTTATCCCCATCTTCAAGAAGGGAAAAAAAGAGGACCCAAATAATTATCGCCCAGTCAGCCTGACATCGGTACCCGGAAAGATCCTGGAGCAGATCATTAAGCGTTCAGTTTCTAATCATTTAGAAAACAACGCAATAATCACGAGAAGTCAACATGGATTTCTCAAAAATAAGTCATGCCAGACTAATCTGATCTCTTTTTTATGATAGAGTTACTAGCTTGATAGATGAAGGGAATGCTGTGGATGTAGCATATCTCGATTTCAGTAAGGCCTTTGACAAAGTTCCCCATGACATTCTTGCATCGAAGCTAGTAAAATGTGGGCTAGACAGGGCTACTGTTAATTGGATATGTAATTGGTTGACCGACCGAACCCAACGGGTGATCACGGATGGCTGCTTTTCATCCTGGAGAGAAGTGACTAGTGGGGTGCCACAAGGTTCTGTCCTGGGCCCAGTGCTGTTCAATATTTTTATCAATGACTTAGATGAAGGAATAGAGGGCATGCTCATCAAATTTGCAGATGACACCAAATTGGGAGGGGTTGCTAATATGCCAGAGGACAGGATCAAAATTCAAAATGACCTGGATAGATTGGAGAGCTGGGCCAGGGCGAACAAAATGAAATTCAACAGAGAGAAATGTAAGGTCCTACACTTAGGCAGAAATAATGGAATACAGAAATATAGGATGGGGGACACGTGGCTGGATAGCAGTACGTGTGAAAGGGATCTAGGAGTCTTCATAGACCACAAGCTGAACATGAGTCAGCAGTGTATGCGGCAGCCAAGAAAGCCAATGCAATTCTCGGCTGCATCAACAGGAGTATGGTGTCTAGATCGAGGGAGGTACTGGTACCACTCTACTCTGCTTTGGTTAGACCCCATCTTGAATACTGTGTCCAGTTCTGGGCACCCCAATTCAAGAAGGATATTGACAAGCTGGAGCAAGTCCAGAGGAGGGTGACCAAAATGGTGAGAGGCCTGGAAAACATGCCCTATGAGGATAGACTGAGAGAGCTGGGTATGTTTAGTCTGCAGAAAAGGAGGTTAAGAGGGGACATGATAGCCATGTTTAAATATTTGAAGGGATGCCACGTAGAGGAAGGAGGGGGCTTGTTTTCTGCTGCTCCAGAAACCAGGACAAGGAGCAATGGATTCAAGCTGCAGGAAAGGAGATTCCACCTGAACCTCAGGAAGAACTTCCTGACAGTCAGGGCTGTCCGGCAGTGGAATCTGCTGCCTCGGAGAGTAGTGGAGTCTCCTACCTTGGAGGTTTTTAAGCAGAGGCTTGATGGCCATCTGTCGGGAGTGCTTTGAGGGTGTTCCTGCATGACAGGGAGTTGGACTGGATGGCCCGTGTGGGTCTCTTCCAACTCTACATTTCTATGATTCTATGATTCTATGAGTTACTGCATGATGGAGATTTTAAAAAAGTAGATGGTGACAACCAGATGATCTCCAGGGACAAGAGTCCCATCTCCTACTTGAGAGCAGGAGACAGCATTGAATAAAAGAACCCTTCCATTCACACTAGGCAAATGTATTGGGAAGTTTTTGACATGTTTACAATTGCTTCCATACCATCATGCTTGATCTCAACTTAGTCATCTCTTGCTTCTAAGGCCTCAGGTTAATCTTTATCCTGCTTGTGCCAGGATTGGTTCCAGGACTCCTCACAAATCATAAAAAAACACACACAACCATGCATTTTCAAATCCCTGTTTTCAAGTCACCACTGCAATTGTTGGCAGCAGCAGTGGTCCCAATACTGGCCAGTTGTTCACAAGTGAGCAACCAGGATGGAGAACCACACCCCCAACAATCCTAGGGTGATGATGAGCTTCTGGACAAACCTCCTCATCACTGTGTGATTGTTGGCAGTGGAAGTGGTCCCAATGCTGGTTGCCTTCTTGCAACTCAATCCAATTCTACTTGGGTTGACCAAGAAGCAAGACACACTGTTTTCAATGGGCTCATTCCAAAATGAGTGTTCATTTGTGAAACAGGATCTGTGGAATGGCAGGAAAGCCCAAATGAGAAACCTAAATCAGGACCACTGCTGCCTGCCACCAACAATTGCAGGGTGGTGAGGAGCTTCATCCAGGAGTCCCTCACCACCCTGGGATTGTTGAGGACATCATTCCCAATTGTGGTCATTTGTTCACAGTGACTGCCTTCACTGCTATGTCCCTGCCTAAGTTCCTCCCCACCATGCAAGAGAAGTGAAAGAGCACCAAGCTCTCTGCCTCATACCCCACCTCCAGGGAGCACCTGGGACACCTGCTTTGAAGGATGCTCAGACCTTGCTTGGCATTCAGGCCTTGCTGGCACCTCTCCTGCTTCCATAGGACTGCTTCTGCCTTGGATGTCAGTCAATTTAATTTTTAAAATATTTTTTCATCTTGCTTCATGTAGGGTTACATTGTGAATGCTGAGCTTGCAAATACCGTGTGCCCACAGTACTGGGAATGCTGTCTCTGGTGGTTGTGTCTGGTGGGGTGGTGCTGAAATCATTCTCAGTTTTAATCCAAGGTTTTGAACTCTATGGTCCCAATAACCTCAGCACCTTGAAAAGCTCCTTTAGAGTTTAGATTAGAATTTGGGATGGATTCACTATCAGTGACATAGGAGATACCAGCTGCCACTGATCTCTAGTGAATTGTTCTTGTTTGGTTTAATGTTATATCTGTATGATCTTTGGAAAGGAGCCCTAAGAATGGCCTTCTTCATATTGCCTTTGCTAATCCCATTCCTACAATAGCAGCATGGCAACTATATGGGCAAAAGGTCTTGCTGCGAGTGGCTATCCTTGCAAGTAAGGATACATTTAACTGCTCCTCCTCTTAAAAATAAGAAGCATTCTTCTTCCCATTGGACAAAATAGCTCAATCGCTTTGATTAAACTATTTGAATCCATTCTGAACATATTCATTTGGGTTGGGTTACTCCCCAGGACATTCAGAACAAGTATAAAAATTTTCTAGGCATCTGAAAGCTTGCCTCCACCTTCACTTGACATTTGGAGATCTGGTAAGTTCTACTGCTTTGTGATGGTTACTCTTTCCATAAATCAGTTCCCAGCATGGAAGGACGGAAGACATGCTTGGGAGTGACTCTGGTGGAGTATATTAGCCTGAAGCGCTGACAACATTCTTTCAGCGCTCAAGAGACTGCATTCCTGACCACAATAGGAACTGTAAATCACACTGAGTTGTCCAGCAATGTTGGACTGGCAGTTGAATCTAACTTCACCAGGAAGGGGTGGAATAGGTCTACTGCACTGCTCCAGAGTAAGAGACTATTTTAGGGGACTCAGGGTGTGGCATAGACAGCTCTGTTTTTCAATGAAGAGTAACAGCCAAGGGGCTCTCTTTCCTTCTCTTCTGATGGTGTGGTTCCTTCCTGGGTAGCCAGACCATCTGGGTACTTGTATTTGCCCCAGCAGATAACAGTTCTTCTGTGGCCACATATTAAGCTACTACAAGAAATTCAGTTCAGAAGAGAAGCAATTTGATATGACATCATACTCTGCACAGTTAGTCTGGGCATTGTCTGAACAGTTTTAAGACAGGAATGTGTCAGGATTCAGCAATATTGACTTTGAATGAGTTTCCTACTGAAGAGGACTATTAAGGAAATTCAGAATGCTACAGGCCTTGGAACAAGTTAGAGATATCAACATTTTTTTCTAGCTTTCATCCATGCTTTTCCTTGCACTGTATGTTAACAGAGTTTTCCAGAAGTTGTCATTAGACCAGGTCCAGGATATGGTCCTGCTAGCTTCCTAAGTTAAAGAAATTCTGGGGCTAGTCAGTGGGCCTAAACAAAAGGCCACCTGAAAACCCCATAGATGCCCCCTTGTGTTTCATGATAGAAGAAAAGAGTGTATAAATGTACTATATAAGTGAGAGACCCAGGCCATTTCCGCACTAGGCTGTTATAGCGCTATGATTCCACTTGTAACATCCTATGGAATCCTGGGGTTTGCAGTTTTGGGAGAGGCCACTTGGCCCCTCCCAAAACTGCAACCCCCAGGGTTCCATAGGATGTTGCAAGTGGAATCATAGTGCTATAACAGTCTCGTGCAGAAGCATCTCCAGTGTGGCATAGTTGTTTGAGTGTTGGACTACAACTCTGGAGACCAGGGTTCAAATCCTTGCTCAGCCATGGAAACCCACTGGGTGACCTTGGGTAAGTCACCCTTTCTCAGCCTCAGAGGAAGGGAAAGGCAAACCCCCTCTGAATGAATCTTACCAAGAAAACTCCCTGATAGGTTCGCCTTAGGGTTGCTGTAAGTCAGAAATGACTTGAAGGCACACAGCAACAACAAGATGTACTAAATAAAATGAAGCAATAGCTAGGGATGCATGACAAAAGCTGGCTTGTTGCTGTACCATAAATTCTGGTCTCTTTAGAAAGGAAGTTGAGGAAACTGATAAAGGATGATAACTCTACTTGAAATCTCTCCCTACTGAACCATGAGTTCTACTTTATAGCGTTTGGAGTCCCCCTCCCTCCCTCCCTCCCTCCCTCTCTCTCTCTCTCCCCACACACACACACACCTCACAGCTTTCCATTTGTCCATCTTTTTAATGGACCATGATGAACTGTGTGTCAAAAGTTCTGGCTGAATAAACAGGAACTTTATGTATTGCTGTGTCCCTTTTTTCATTACAGCAGCAGTATGTGAGTTGCTTTCTCATTGCTACATCCAACAGCTCTGCTCAAAGGCTTGGTACCACACAGGCACAGCAAACTGTGCAAGTTCCTTCTCTCCCAGTCACAAATTCAGTTATTTCCCAAGAAGGACCCATGCATTTGGCCCTGTACCACAAGACTTCAGGCTTTTAAATGTCCTGGCAATGATGCGAGAGCAGGTCATAGAAAAGTAGCTGTACCTTATAAAGACACCTGGTAGTGAAATGTTGATTTAGGAGTGTGAAAACAGGTCTAAATTCCTTAAAGACAATGGATCCTATCTGATCTTGGAAGCTAAGCAGGGTCAGCTCTGGCTAGTACTTGGATAGGAGAATGCCAATGAATACCAGGTGCTATAGACTATATTGGAAAGGAAGGAAGTGGCAAAACCACCTCTGCATATGAAAACCCTACGAAATTCATGGGTTTGCCATAAGTTAACAGGTGACTTGAAGGCCTGTACACACAGAGAGACAGGTTTCACAGCAGAATAAAAAGATTCTTATGGGTTCAGACAACAGCATGTAGATAACAAGGGGCAGCTGTTATCTTTTAACCAGGTTCTTAATCTGTATCTCCATCATGTACAAACTGGTCCAAAAATGTGATAGAACATCTTATATGGGCCTGAGAACTGCATATCCTAGTTTATTCAAGAGACTTGCAAGCTACATGTAAGTTTATAGCAGGAGTCACATATTTGTAAAGGATTTTTCTAACAGAGAACTTTGTTTTTCATTGCTCTGTAAAATGTTCTGTACTAACTTATTTCATAATATGTTTCCTAATTTTTTAAAAGTGTGGGCTTTTCTTTGCAAATTAACTGACTCTAGGTCCTTATTTACAGAAGAGATTCCTACACCTGTAGACAGTGGGTAATACTTATTTTCTCCTTCCTATCCAACTATTTAAAGGGACAACAGTTTTGGATAGTAATTCAAAGTGGTGCACTTAAGCTGAGTGAATTCCAGAAAATGGAGTGCTGGGACCAAATTTGGACAAATCCTACAAATTCTATAAAGACAGACCATTGGCACAATCACACTGCACAATTATAATAGTTTAATATGGCTTTAACTGCCAAACTTCCATTCTGAGGCCATTTCTGCATTGGACTGTTATAGCGCTATTATTCTGCTTGCAACATCCTATGGAATCCTGAGGTTTGCTGGCCCCTCCCGAAACTGCAAACCCCAGGATTCCATAGGATGTTGCAAGTGGAATAATAGCGCTATAACAGTCCAGTGCGGAATGGGTCTATGAAATACTGGGATTTGTTGTTTGTGATATCTTGTATACACACCTTGACTACACCACACAATCTCTGGCACACAGTTCTAAGTACTTCACAAACTACAAATCCTGGAATTCCATAGGAACCATGGCAATTAAGATAGTAACAAAGCACTGTAATTATGTACTATAAATACACCCTCGGTTGTTCTAACCAATATGTCATAGTCGTGAGAGAACATGCAACCTCTGGAATGCAAAATGGCATAGTGTTGTAGCCATGTTATTGTGTTACAGCAAAAATATCAGAGAGTCTTGTGGCACCATAAAGACGATCAAATAGATAATGGCCGTTTCTGCACTAGACTGTTAATAGCATCCACTTTCAACATCCTATGGAATCCTGGGGTTTGCAGTTTCAGGAGGGGCCGGCCAGCCCCTCCCAAAACTGCAAACCCCAGGATTCCATAGGATGTTGAAAGTGGAATCATAGCGCTATTAACTATCTAGTGCGGAAATGGCCAATGACTCAGTCTCTCATGAAATACAGCCAACCATATCAGCTGCATAAAGTCTATATACATGTACATACGTGTGCATGTGCAAGACCAACTGAAGACACATACAAACAGCATTGTGGGGAGGGGGGGTAACCAGTGTAGTCAGAGTGATATTAAATGCATATTTGTGTTTCTGGCTGCGTGTGTATAGCTGCTCTTACTAAGATAATGATCTCTGCCTGTACTTTTGGTGCTCATTTTGGGAGAGGTAAAAATCCAGAAAAGCACCACCTTGCTCTCACCTGCTGTGTAAAAGTATGAAGTTGGAAGGGTTCAGTTAAAGGTTAGAGAAACTCTGTGGTCTTTTAAAGAGGAGATGAAACGGAAGGATATTTGTGAGTGGAGGAGGGGAGAATTGCTGAAGGCACTTCTGGCAAAGTCTGCAAAGTCAAATCAAAGCTCTGAGAATATTATATTACAGGTATCCCTGAAAGAGACCTGTGAAGAGTTAGAAGAGTCTATGAGTCAGGGAGGCATGTTTTATTGATATGAGGCTGAATTTCTTTTATTCCTATTTAGAAAGACCAGTAACATGGTGCTTTCTAAAGCAGGCATGAAGAGTGTGTGTGTCTGTATGACCTGTACCTTGTTTTCTTTGCCATTCAGAACACCAATGTCTCCCTTTCTCCTCCTAATCTGATCCTAATCACTTCCAATTCATCTCCTTTGACCACTATGTCATTCACTTTTTGCAGCTGTGATATTCATTTTCTCTCCTAACAGGAGTGTGAAGCCATTAATTCAAGTTTTCTGATCTGAGCCTTTGATCCACATTAACCCTCTGGGCTTGAATCCAATTTTGTGGAGAGGCTGGTGTTTTTAAAATGATATATTACATCCACATCAATACCCATTAGTTGTTATTCTTCAGACTAATGCAAGACCCACTAGCTTCCTAGTCATGATCTCTGACTTTGGGAGTTTGAGCCCCCTCACCTATCTCCAAGCATATGACAACAAGAGATCTTCTATCCCAGGAATCCCACAGAAGACGTTCCATAAAGTTGGAAAACAAAAAACAAAAGATGGCCATGATACTAGTGCAGAGGTCCCTGTGTTTATTCATCTACACACAACATTTCAAATGAAGACATGAATGCACAGGGATTCTGCAGAGCTTCAATTCAATCTGACAGCTAGAAAGACTGCCTCAGGTTTGGCTTTGTCATCTGACCTTTCCCTAGACAGGCTTGGTTTCACAAAGATTATAGTTTGCCAGTTGCCCAAAGCAAGTTTTTGGCTTTTTCTGTCCCTGCTATTCCAGCCATGTATTTCTGATTTTTTACAAACAAAGTGCTGGCAGAAGCATTAGGCATGAATGGAGGAAGGTTGAAGCTCTCAGGACTGTCTTGGTGACTACCTGAAGACCTGTGAGAAAGGGTTGTAGAGAAGATGATCCTGTGGGAGACCCCAGTTCAGGAGGCATTCCATTTCTCTAACATTTCAGTTTAGACCTGAAGGGTGTGAAGGTATCCAAGACCAACCACTTGGCTGTGGGCTGAGGCAGCACAGAGGAAAGGCCTCTCATAAAGCAGGGGAAGAATCTCAGATTGCTAGGCATGTACAGATAAGAAACTGATTGCGGCAGTGGGAGGTGGGCTTTTTAAAATAGAGATAACTTCCTTTTTTTTTTTTAATAACTGGAAAGTGGATACAGGAATGCTATAGAAACTTTTCACAGAAATTTCAACAAGGAGAGAGAATATGCCATGAAGGATGGTTTAAGATTAAAGAATCTGTTGTTTCTGGGAGGCCCATGCTCCTTAATACTTGCCCTTTCCCTTGTATGCAGGGAGCCAAGCCCTACCATTAGGCCAGCCCGACATCATATGTAAAGATCATACAAGTGCCTATTTTGCTATATCAGCATAATGATCACATAGCCACAGCAAAACACAAATGTGTGGACTCACACATGACCATGTCCATGATGAGTCCTTTCATCCATTTTCACCTAGGTCAGAGAGCCAATGTGGGATAGTGGTTTGGACATTTGACTATGACCCTGGAGATCAGGGTTTGATTCCCCGCTTGGCCATGGAAACCCATTGGGTGGCCTTGGGTACATCACACATTCTCAGCCCAGAAAATCTTGTGATAGCTTCACCTTAGGGTCACCATAAGTCAGAAATGACTTGAAGGCACACAACAACAACAACAAGGAAATCCTTGAGATGTGAAGCAGCCCTTGATTAGCCACATATCTTTGTAGTAAACAGAACAAGAATGAAGGTCTGATCTCTGAATGGGATCATTAGTGGGTGGTAACCTAAGAATAATTCTGTCACTTAAGTAGACTGCCGACATTTTGCATGTGGAAGCAGGCTTTGTGAAGGTGATATGGTGCGGTGAGAGAGCTCCATAGTTGCTAGGTAACTTCACCGGTGCAAGGCAGTTTGTATGTCACCTGCTAACCATGGAAGGAATTAAGAGGAACAGCATCCCCTATTACTGGGCAAGAGGAGGGGAGTGATGCTGTAATTATTCCTGCTTTCAGGTCAGCTAGAAATGAGAGTGAAATACTTAATCCTTCTGCAGTGTAGAGAGAGGAGAGGGAGGGAAAGAGAGAGAGCTCTCAGACTGTTATATTTCACTCCCACTCCACTAAATCTTCCCTGATTTACCACCCAATAGCCTATTTGGATCCTGAATGGGGGTCCCCATCCTACTCCTCTTTTCATTAAGGGTTGGAAGAAGCAGCCATCTTAAAAGTTTGTCCATATTTTAGTGTTATCTCTGTCTCTCTCATTTTTTTACTCACTCCCACCTGGATTGTACATGTTCCTTCTACAAGGCAGGGGTGGGCGTTCATCTCTTGGGGCACCAGAAGGCTTCCACGTGAGCTTCCAACTTCCATGTCATTTGCAAGGAGAATTCCTTGTCTCTGCTCTGTAGGCTTGTGAATCTGCTATGATTTGAATGGATCCAGTTGACCGGAGGGTGGGCAGGGCTTACCCATGAAGGTGTCTTGCGCTGAAGGGAGGGGATATTGACAACAGCTCCAGCCTACATGACTGAGCAGGTAAAGCCACAGCACTCCTTCAGGAGGGTGAGGCCTGTCTTTGTTACATATGGTGTAGAGGTTTGCTGTCCTCTTGACATCACCTTCTTTTCTTTTGCAGGAGCTGTGAAGGAACAATTGGTTATCACTGTGGGAATAGTGGCTTCTATAGGACCTCAGTGTGAGCCACAAACGTGTCTCAAATAATGGGGTTAAACAGTTTCAGTTCAAAATGCACTGAAAGATAGAGCTTTGACGCTGGATTATTACCAACACCTATATGTTCTAAGGGGCATTTCACCAATGAAGAACATCTGAATAAACCCACTGAGATAAATAAGATTTGTGTGACTAAGCAGTCCCATTCTTTTCAAGAGTCTGCTTTAGCTAGAAGTATCATCAGTTTTAGTGCTCTGAGAGCAACAAACCACCAAAAGTCCCAACACCATTTAACAAAGAGAATCTGCCAGCCTTCTCTGTCTGATCTGGACTTGTACCAAATTTGTACATTTGGGAGTGTAAGATGACTTCTTTGGTGTATCACAGTAATTTTTGGGTATATGTTTGAAAAACATAAAATGTGAAGTAGATGTGAAGAGGCTGCAGAATGGATCCTAACTGCTATGATCAAAACAAAAATGTCTATTTCTGTACGTAAGCATGTGTATGTTGGCTGGCTTCCTCTTTTCTTTTCAGTACTTCAGTACTCTTGTGTTTCAATATAGATAATGAAAGATACACACACACACAGGATATTCCAGAAAAACACAAAGCACACAGACACACACACATACACACCCTCCAGAAACAGGCAGGCAGGCAGGCAGGCAGACAGATAGATAGAGCTAGCTAGACAGACAGACGGGCAGGCGGGCAGGCAGACAGGCAGACAGGCAGACAGGCAGCCAGACAGACAGGGATATCCCAGAAAAAGAACGGGGTATCCAGCACAAGGAACAGTCCTAGACCAAGAAGCCTCTTTCACATACACCTCTACTGTTGATTAAGAGCAGTCATCTGAAAGAAAAGGCTATTTAAAAACTGGGCAGGCTTTGCTTGGGGGTGAGCCCTAGTTTGCAGAGAAGGAAGGTTTCTAATGAAACACAAGGCCTGGTTTGCAGCTGTTGCACAGGACAGTAGCTCTAATTTGTGGCCTGGAAGATGTTTCATGCAACTGATGCAGTCTGCAGTGCAGGAGATTGCTGTATAAAGCTTCCTCCTCAGAAAATATCCATAGAATTGGGTTGTTTTTTGTAAGCCTCAAAGCTGTTGCACTGGGTTTTAATCCTGAGTAAGTGGGTATGGAAGAGAGATGAGCTTTGTCTATTTGCTGAGGAAACATTGCAACTGGTAAGGTTTACTTCTAGGCACACCCACCCCTGAAATGCTCTCAGGCCAGAAAAAGTTCCCACTCCTGCTCCATCCAATAGGTAGGGATACAGAGAGCAAGACTTGAGCTAAAGGATCCAAATGACAATTTCAACCAGAAATTAGGAAGACTTTTCTGAGGGTCAAGAAAGGAATAGACTGCTTCTGAAATTCACAGTTGCATTTCTGAGAGGTTGTTTTTTTTTAGCAGAGACTGGATTGATATCTGGTTTATACACCATCCTTCATCATGAGAGCTCAGAGATCTTGGTGCAGCAGAGGATCTCCTGCACTGACTGCATGTTGGAGAAGAATACCTTTGAGACCCTTTTCACATTTGTGGCTTTATGTTGTTGTTATTGCTTTTACTTTTGATACACAACTTGCATGTCTGATTTATTTGTGTCATGTAAGATAATAAGTTGGCAAGCACGGATCTAATGACAGTTACTCATATGTATCCCCTGGCGACATGGTCGTTGATCTTGTAACTTTTCCCCACAAATGAAAGCAGTGCTGGTCATGCAGGTCACTGCTGTCAGTTTCAGTTTCTCAGCTTTTTACTAATTGGTTGAGATCCTCCATCATGCTAGCAGATCATTAACTTCTCCCAGACATTGTTCAGTCTTGTCCCTCCTCCATGCACTCTTGTCCTACCTGCTTCCTGGCTGGGCACTCCCACACACAGCCATGTAGTGGGCAGGGCCGGATGAGGGGTGGTCAGTCCTATTCCTGCAGCCAGCAGCAGGAAAATGGTAATCCTCCACCCCTTTGGAGGATCTCTTGGAGGTCCAAGAGGATTGCACCTTCCAACTGTCTTGATCTGGCAGAGACAGTCCCAATCATTCCTCCCTCGTCCTGCTTTTTTAAAATATCCAGTGACATAGACTCAAGTCAATTGACTTGGACTCAAGATGGGGTTAATGTCACTTCAATGACTCGACTTGGATTCAGCTTGGCTATAAATGACTCACTGACTTGACTCGACTCTTGTTTATTTTTAGTGACTGACTTGCTGCCCTTGGTCCAGTAACATAACACTTTCGTCCAGAAACCTTATGACTTTGAACAATATTTCCATCTCTTTTTCTCTACTGATCACATGATGATCTGTCTCAAGCCCAAGGCATGGGTGCACTTCTCAGAGGGGAACAGCAAATGGGTTAGGAAACTGGCTTGAGGAGGGGTTGAAGCCAGCTCTGCAGTCTGTCCTTGCTGTACATTGGAGGAGCCTTCTCAAACTCTTCCTAATTGCAGAAGCAAGACTTGTCTCTAGAGCACAGGACACATTTCTCAGAGGGGAACAGCAAACATGTTATGCAATGGGCTTGAGCGGGAAGGATCCTTCCTCCTAAAGTTTTTGGAGCTTCAGTAATGGGGAGTAAGAAAGATCCTATTCCCCGCTTCCAAAGCTGAAGACTCTTTTATGACTATTGACACAAAAGCCTCCAGCTTCAGGAAGGGAGAGTAAGAAGGATCCTATTCCCTACTTCCAAGGCTGCAGATGGCAAACTTCCAAATGTGGAGGGATAATTCTACTTGAATTGTTAAAACTGACCTTGTTTGACCCTGTCCAGAAATTGTGGAATATAGGTTGGGGTATAAAGTTGGTTCCCAGACTTGAGACTTGGCTTGAAAGTATCTTGCAAGGACTTTAGACCTGACTTGAGACTTGACTTGAGATTTGGAGTAAAAAATTTAAGTATATCACTGAAAATATCCCGGTTTCTCTCTCCTTCTACCACTTTCCCACTTTGTCCTTACTTCAACTGACACAAACTGAGTTCAAAGCACAACAGTAGTTTGCACTGAATTAACTCATCAGGGGCAGAGGAAAGGAGTGGGTGGAATTTTGCCCTACCCAGCAGGCTCATGTGAATGCAAACTGCTGCAGCCTCTCCTAGCTTGTGTGTTCTTCACTATTAATAAATTTTATCATCTTGACTACATTCTGATGTTGCTTGGCCACACATATCCCGGTTTTCATCTATGAAATGTTGGAGGGTAGAGAGGATACCTTTTTCTTCCTGCTGGTGGCTCCAGCAATGACTGTGAAAAAGAGTGCCCAGGTGGCAAACCTGCAAGTTGCTTGGAGGCGTCACTGACAGATGGAGGTGCTGAGTCCCCTATCCACCATGACTGAAAAGTACATACAGAAGTGTGTATCACTTCTGCATTATGTCAGTAACAAGATCTCATCCATTGTTTCTGTTTCTGAATATGCAGTTGAGAAGGTTGCCACTTATGAGCTAACCTCAAGCCAAGCCTGATACCCCAAGTGGTTGTCTAAATCACTCACTCCTATATCTAATCCAACTGGTGGCAGAAGATACAGAGTTCAGTCTCTTGAAAATCTAGCCCATGTGGCCTTGGAGGCATAGTTGAAAGTCTGTAGATAATTTCCTAAACCAAAGAATTGTGGTCATGACAGTAGTTATCAACAAGACTCTAGTGTTGCTGCTTCTCCTACGATGACCAAACCAAATTACTTTAATAAAAAATAGCAACATAGAACAAATATGTAAAATAGAACAATATGTAAAATGAGGTAAATTATGGCAGTTTACTAATTTTGCCTACTTTTTGCAGATTGCAGATTTCAGTGTTTCTCAGTCTTCTCCCTTCCCTCATCTGTATGTTTGTGTATGTTTGTGTATGTTTGTTTATGTGTATGTGCACACACTTAGCCCATCCATAAGTCCTTACAGGAGGTGAAAAGGGTGTTCCCAGGTACCTACTTGTTTTCAGAAGGTAGGATGTTGAGAGCTTGTTCTTCAAAAACTCAGCCATTTCCTTGTCTTCTTCTCGTTCTCTGTGAAAGGAAGAGGCTGATTACTGCTCCATTGATGAGATCAGCATCATAGAATAAGCACGCCTTGCTTGTGGATGAAGGTATGATTACAATCCACAGAGCTGGGAGAAGAACTGGATTCAAGGTATATGCAGCAAAGCTCAGGAAAAGTTAACTTTGTTGGATTACTGCTCCCAAGATCATCTGATCAGGCTGGCCACTAGGCATGCTATAAGGGAGACTCTGGGATTTAGAGTCCAAAAGGGAACTTTTCCAGGCCCTAGCTCTCAATTATGGCTCTCCAGAACTTTCCAAAAAACAAGCTGTTTTTGTTCTTTGATTATGAGACTCTCACATTTAGTTTAGCAATTAATGCCCAATTTCTTTTGCTTGCTCATGCCTCTCAGCCCATCTTTTTTACTCTTTTTAAATATATCTCAAAATACATCTCTACATATATCTCTACATATTGGGTCCTACCTTGACTGTTCCTCTCTGCCCACTTCCACTTGTTTTCCACTTTCTATTGCCAACTTTCATTGAAAAAGTCTCAATGATCTTCTTTCCTATATGTGATGGTTAATTTTAAAGCATACAAAATTAAAGTTGCCCTGTGTATATTCAGTACAAATAAAACAAAGTGTGACTTGAGACCCACATCAGTATTCTAAAACCCCAAATTCTTCTATCAGTAACCCTCTCTAGTTGAATGAATCAGATGCTGGAAACCTAAGGAGAACTAGATTTATATCTCTGTTCAGTAATGAAGCTCTCTGTCAGCCAGTTCAGTGCCAGCTCCCTTGGCTAATTTCTTCGAGAAACAATGTATTTTAAATAACAGCAAATGTGGGCTCATTGCCACACCTGCTTTGAGCCAGGAAATAGGCACACTTCTTTTCCATGTGTACCTGAGCCTTTCAAACTCCACATCATCCACAAGGAAATCACGTGTCTCCACAAGTTTGTGAATCTGCTGCACTAACTCCTCCTCCTGCTGCTTCTCTTCTTTTGTTTTTTTATTCTCTGCAATGTGTGGAGAGAAAAAAATTAACAGCAATACAATGATTGTGTGAGAAATATGCAGATGTCTCATTTGTCTGAGTGGATGTAGGTGACACTGTCTTCTCATTGGTGGTATTCCAATTGTGGAACACTCTTGTTGCTGGAATATTTTTTCTTTAGCGTTTTTAAACAATTTTATTCCTGATAACTGTTTTATGTTTTGTGACTTTTTAAAAATGATTTAGGGTTGGGATTCCTCAGCTAACTATAAGGACAGAGCTCCATTAGTATCCACACAAACCTACCTTTGCAGCTGGGCAGTGCCCTAGCAAAAGCATTTCTGAAGCACTGCTGATGACAGCACCGAGAAATTATGTCTACAATATGCTTCTGGATGTGAGGTGCTTTGAGAACAGGCATCTGGAGAGATCCTTTAGGCTCCTTCCACAATTGCTTATCCCAAGGCACCATCTAAACAGGAGCATGCTGTGGATATTATTTCCTAGTTCTCCAGTCTCCAACACTTCAGAACACTTCAGCTTGCGCACTGCAAGGCTCTGAAGGAAGGTTTTCCAATCCCCAGCACTCTCAATATCCGAATACAAATGTCCGTGCAGACATTTTTAAAAAATGGAAAACTGGTGCAGCTTGAAAAACACATTGAAATGTTACAATTGAGGTACACACATCCATCTCTACCTCTACCCTTCGGATCTTCAGGACAATATCCTAATATTACAATATTGTGGCTGCTAAACAGTATGCCAGCCATGTTATTTTCTGGCAACTTAGCATAGTGTTTGTATTTAAATTTAATTTTTTTTTCTTTTCATAAATCACCTTGGTTACTAAAGGGTAGCATAAAATATTCTTAATAAATAACTCATAAGAATGAAATTCTTTGGCAATGATAGAAAGCAGTTAATTATCTCTTATGCAGAATCTCAGTACTAGTTGTATCTGCGTATCTACAGTGTGAGTGGTGGCTGGAACTCGGGGCCAAAGGATTGCAGGCTCAGCACTGTGGTTCAGCACTGCTGAAAAAGACCTGAAGGGTAGAGGTAGAGATGGATGTGTGTGCCTCAATTGTAACATTTCAATGTGTTTTTCAAGCATGAGTTGTTCTCCTGTTTCTGCACCAGTTTTTCATTTTTAAAAAAAGTCTGCATGGACATTTGTACACCTTTCTATGCACACAAAACTATGTACTCATTTTTTAAAGCATCCTTCCCCACCACTTACCTTTTCTGTAAGCCATTTCTCCCAATGGGTGTATTGCTATCACACAATTTTTGAACAGAAAGTGATAGTGCAAAATTCAGAGAAGTCTGACAGCTGAAATAAAATTACATTCTGGTTTGTTTATAGTTCTGGAAATGTGGGCTGGGCAGTTGATATTAAGTTATGGACTTAATCATATTCCTCCTGCTCCTCCTGACGTCTCCCTTGAATGCAGACCAATCTGGCAGTCTCATCATAGGACTGGAGTGGGTAGTTCTGAGTAACACCATGATGAAAAGGAAGCTTCAGCTTGGTGCTCAGAAAGTCTATTGAAACAAACAGATATGGTTGAGAATAGAGTAATTCCAAAGGCTGGCCCCAGTGCCATCTTGTAAACCATGTCTATACACTGCCAATCCAATCCAGTTTCCAATATAGTGGTGCTCTACACTATGACCACCTACCGATGATTTGTAAGAGCACTCTGTCACAATCTCTTTCAGTAATGGCCAGTGAGTCATCCACCCTCCTTCCACGATAATGTCTCTGAATTTTTCCACTCTTCATTGCCCTCTTCCTGATAATGTCCCTTCCCTGAGACTGACAGAGGATTCTATTCTCAGGACACAGATTTATGAAGTCATTAATTTTTCCATCATGCTTGTGATAGAATGGGATTTATACATTTATTAACCATTCTGCCTTTACCCAAGCCCTTAGTTTTTTTTAGACCTAATTTAACACAAAAATATAGACATTCTCAAGGTCTGAGGTGGGTAGAGTCTTGGGTAATTCTGCAGAGCGTAACTTGTTTATACATCCTGTCCTGGAGTCGGAAGAGGAAAGAAGTAAATGATCCTGAGGATGGCAAACCTCTTGAATAGATCTGGCTCTGTCCAGGTTCTGGCAGTAATGCAGGGGAGAAGGACAGATGCTAATGTATACAGGTCTCTGGAAGAGTGGTTAGGGAGAAGTAGCTTTACCTGGCAATGCAATCAGCTTCTGCAATTCCTTTTTCAACCTACTGATTTCCTTACAAAGCTGGATGTCATCCATCCTGCAAAGAGAAAGGGGAAAAAAGTCCTCTTAGTACAAGAGATCACATGGATGGAGCTGGCCTCGGCCTGGGCAATCTGGGCCATTATCTCAGGTGCTGGGTGGAAGCTGGGGGAGCCTTTGGCTGCTGTAGAGGGAGGAAGGGAATATCAACTTCTGCAGTACCCCCAAAAGGACATATGCAGGGATAAGGGAAACTTATGTATGCCTATATCCCAAACAGGATGCAGACACTAAAAATAATTTTGGACTGGAAGGTGTTTGTGTCTCATTTAGTTATGTGTTTATAGCTACAACTCCTGATGCTATCACCTCCAAATCCACCTTGTAAGCTGCACAGTCCCCCCAACCATCACCATGATGAAGAGCAGGGGGAGTCCAGCTATTTTTCTCTAGATCAGAGGTGTCAAACTCAATTTCATTTTGGGCCATGTCAGCATTATGGTTGCCCTCAAAGGGCTGGTTATATCTGTAAGACTATGTAAACGTGTCTACTCTTTTACCATATTAAATAATTTCCTCTGCATTCGATTATTACTGGTTTTTAAATTGCCTTCCT
This sequence comes from Ctenosaura bakeri, assembly GCA_948474755.1. Lineage (NCBI taxonomy): Eukaryota > Metazoa > Chordata > Lepidosauria > Squamata > Iguanidae > Ctenosaura > Ctenosaura bakeri. The sequence goes on from CAOLHI010000970.1 coordinate 18,475, forward strand.
CTGCATCAAACTTTTCTTTTCTTGGACATTTTGGGGCTATTTGATCATAGTTTATGGTTCCTATACCTCTATAAAGTGACATGGAACTGGTCAGTACATCAAAAGTGTGCCTCTTTCTGCTCCCCAGACCATCTCTGTGCCTCTTTCTGTTCCCTACTTCCCTGTGCCTCCTTCTTCCCCCTGCTCCCTGTGCTTCCTTCTGCCTCCCTGTCCCTCTCTGTACCCAATGAGCCCGATCCCCACATTTCAGGCCCCTGGCTACCGGTATTCTGAAGAGAGGCCCAGTAGCCAGCACTCGCGATCTACTTCTACTTCTTCTGATTGCTCCTCTGTCTAACTCTTGCGAGCTGTGCAGAGCATTGCCATGGTAACCCACAACAACGATCTGATGGCAAGACTTGGACAGAGGAGCAGTCAGAAGTAGATTGCGAGTGCTGGCTGCTTGGCCCCTCTTCAGAATACCAGCGGCTGGGGGCCCACAATGTGGGGATTGGGCTCACCAGGCAGGGGGAGTGCCACAGCTGCAGGAGAGGTGTGAGGGCCACATGAAATGGCCTGGCAGGCCACATTTGGCCCACGGGCCTTGTGTTTGATACATGTGCTTTAGATGGACATGCTGTGGAATGCACTTGCAGAGACCTCTAGGGGTTCTTGTGACAGCCCTGCAAATGACATCCTTGCAATGTGTCCAGCTAAAGGAAAATAGCTGGATACATCACTGCTGATGCCTTCCAGTACTCCAGCACCCCAGAAATGGCTGGGTGTGGAGGTGAACTGTGTGGTTTACAAGGTGGGTTGCTAGGGGGTGTCTTTTGGCCATTGCATAGTCAGAAGAAAATCCCAACCTATACAATGTTAAAAAGAAAATGAGTTGCAGTGGCGCCAGTTGGACTTAACGCCATCATAGATCACTAACAGTCTCACTCTGTAAGCTGATGGAGTTGTGAGGAGCATTGCCCAGGGTGTGACTGATCCTAGAGCTGGTCCTGCGTACAGACCTTGCCCCCAAAGCCCTATCTGTAGCTTTCACTATGCTGCTGGAAAACAATCCAAGCTGGGTTAGACAGTTTGGGTAAAGCGATCATTGCAGTCTAAGCAGACCATGGAAAAGTTACATTTGAAATTACAGCTCCCAGAATAACCTAGCCAATTTGTCCAGTGGCTAGGGAATATTAGATTCTACGGATGGCACCCATGTATGTAACTTGAGGATACACATGCATATGTCCTTTTCAATACAACTTCCCAGGAGCTTTCAAGCACCTCAAGCATTTTCTACGGACCTTTACTGCATTGTGTGTGCACGCATTCATGTCTGTAAGTGTGTGTTTGGACTGCAATTGAGTCCAGGGAAAGAGACCCCATATTATCCTTCTGGATCTCCAATAAGTTGCCAAACAACTAGGAAGCCAATATTGGGTCTCTTTAACTTTGCTTTCTCAGACCACCAGTACTCTGGTGGAATTTTGGTTTGGAACTTTGGTTTCCCTCAGCACTCAATAGGATCTTAACTACCATTTGTCCACACAGAACACAATAAGATAGCTTCAGTAGAAGAGGAACAAACCTTGTAGAAGGGGAAGAGTTTACACACAGTTTAGTAAACTATCATCAAAAGTCTGGATATGTGAATGATCAACTGCCTTAAGAAAATACCCTTGATCAATGATACCAAACACAGAGATACTGCCCCCCCAGACAGACGCTATTGCAAATTCAGAGGCAGTTTGCTAGAGAGAAAGAGGCACTTGTTCTGGATATGGGTGATCTAACCTACAACTTGCTTAGTCATTGGCCATTTCCACATGGGGTATTTAAAATGGTGCAGTGCATCCTCCATGGAGGACATCTGCACCTTGGAGCGGACTGGGTTCGGAGTACTTACCGTAGATCTGCACCTCAGTCCACTCCGGAACAAGCTCAAGTGCTTTTGAAAGACCTGATTTTTCTGGTCTTTCAAAAGTATGGAGCATGCCACTGTGAGCCTGCTCCCTTGTGCAGATTCACAGGCTCACACCAATGCGAGCCTGCAATCTGCCAAGGGCAGGCTTTAGGCTGGAGAGCTTCACTGGTTGGTCGAGACCCACGACCAACCAGAAGTCGCCATTTTGGACGCTGGAGCAGTGCAGAGCGACGACCACGCACTGCTCCTCCTCATCCCAGACCGGACCAGACCGGACCACCAGAAGATCCAGTAAGTAGCAGTCCGGGGCGATTCCCTCACCCCGTGCGGAAATGGCCACTAAAATCAATAGTTGCCTTTCAAGCAAGTCAGTGGGCCTTTCTGCACTATGCTGTTATAGTGCTCTTATTCCACTGTCCACATCCTATGGAATCCTGGGGTTTGCAGTTTAGGGAGGGGTATTTAGAATTCTCAGCTAGAAAGCTCTTTGGCCTCAATAAACCCCTACTTAGTCATGGAAACCCACTGTGTGACCTCAGACAAGTCACATTCTCTCAGGCTCAGAGGAAGGCAAAAGCAGCAAATCTTGCCAAGAAAACCCGCATGAGAGGTTTGCTTTACAGTCACCATAAGTCAGTTTTCAAAGGGGAAAGACATGATGGCTAGGAGGAACCTCCTCCTGACAGCAGCATTTTGTTGTTGTGTGCCTTCAAGTCCCTTCTGACTTATGCCAACCCTGTTCAAAGGAGGTTTGCCTTTTCTTTTGTCTGAAGCTGAGAGAATGTGACTTGCCCAAGGCCGCCCAGTGTCTGAGCAGGGATTTGAATATTAGTCTCCAGGAGCCTTTAACAAATAAATAAATATTTGAATATTTAACTTTAAATTTAAATATTTAAATCTTGAGTTAAGGCTTGAGGGTCCCCAACGACAAATTATGGGCCTTTCCGCACTACACTGTTATAGTGCTATTATTCCACTTTCAACATCCCATGGAATTCTGAGATTTGTAGTTTACTGAGCCCAAAGAGCTCTCTGGCTGAAAATTAAATGCCCATCCTTAAACTGCAGACCCTAGGATTCCATAGGATGTAGAAAGTGGAATAATAGCACTATAATAATGTAGTACAGAAAGGCCCTATGTTTACAGGGAGTTCCCAGTAAAGAAAAAGTTGAGAATCATTGGTCTGGAGGCTTAGGAAATTTATCCTTTGTGTTATACAACTCAAACAGAAAAGTACTCACGAAGCTCCCTTTTTAAAATACCAGCAAGGCTCAAGAATTCACCTTTACTATATGTCATGAGGAACCTTCTTCTCATGTGCATTGATTTTATTATTCCTCCTCTTGAGTGAAAGGTCAGTGTCTGCAACATGTTTCCCATTTCAAGCACTGGAACACATCCCTTGCCATTTATTTATGAAAAGTAATAAGGCACAACCTGGCAACTGTGACCCCATTCCATGATATAAGGACAGCATTATTTTGCTCCAGGTTGCAGATTGCCTGCTTTTCCAAAGATACTCTTAACAAAAACACTGAGGCTTTTTTGATCATTGAAAAATGCCTGAGTGGTCTGAGGGAGCTCTCCATGGTTCTATCCTCTCGCCGCCCCAAGTGTATGACTAAACAACTAGACATGGCATCTGATTGTGGCCCTTTCAAGCATTTCAATTCATGGCGGGGGGGGGCACACGGATATTTTTAGGCTCAGCTGTGTTTTTGTCTTACTTGCTGTAATTTGAAAGTAAATGCATGCATCTGTGGTGTGTCATTTGAAAGTAAAACTTCCATTCCCTGCAACAGTCACCATTAAGAACTGCCCACTCCTGTATAAACAGCACATGCAAGCAATGTGTTCCATAATAAAGGTTGTTTTTTTAATGTTGCTTGAGGACATGCCTAAGCAAAAAGGTGAGTGAGATTATTTCACACATTGTTTAACTGGACAGACAGCTACATTCTAAGCCGCTACTGTAGAAGCCATGTTGCTCAGCAATTCAACTCCTGTGTTGGGTTGACGATCTTAATCCAGTGTAAGATTATGATTCCTCTTTATATCCCTCTTTCTGAATGGTGTGTGCATGTGTGGGAGGGTCAGTATTTATGTTTCTGTTCTCCTGGAAGGAAAGCCAGCTGGGCCAAAGTCCTCAGAGGCATAAGGTGCAGAAAATCTTGAGCGCATATAGCAGAGCTGCCATCTTTAGAGGCTCAGACTTGGAGTATCTCTGTCAAAGCATTCATTCCCACATGAAGGATAAGGTTGCCTCAAAGAGTTTCAGATCATAATTTTGATAATTTTGATACTAGTGTGATAGATGATGCTGCAGTGATTGAGGAGCAACTGATTGTGGATGGGGCCAAGCCAGGGAGTGAGCAAGTCAACCTGCAAACATCCCCTGCACTGGAAGGTCAAACAGAGACTGAGTTGCCCCAGCCAGCTCATGACGGAGAGGGAACCAGCAGTGATGCAGAGGAGTTGCAGCCAGCTGTGTCCATCAGCCCTCAATCATGCAGAAGGCTGAAATGGGCTTCTCAGAGGGAGGCTGCATGGACTAGGTTGAGGAAACAGTAACAAGTAGCACCTGCTCACAGGGGCTATTTAAGTCTGCCAGTATGGCTGCTCTTGCTTGCAGCAAATTATTAACAAGCCCTCACAACTTTCGTGTCTCCTGCTCCCTGAAACCCTCTGGATGGATCTCTGCTTCCTGAATCTTTGGACTGGACCTTGACCTGGCTTGACTTGTGTTTTCCTGGTGTTTTGGTATATTCAGACACTCCAAGTATTCCTGACCTCTCTCCTCCCTTGCTGGCTGTGGCTCGGCAGGGAGAGAATCCTGACAACTGTTTTGCTTTTGCTTTCAACTGTGCTCACACATGGAACAAACATGGGCCAGCCTCTTGTATTTTAGCCATGGATTTGTAACCAAGCATTAAGAATCTGTAACTACTTCATATTTAATGATGTGTTCTTGATCAGGGCACTTTTGTCACAGTCATAAAGGCCCCCCCAACCTACCTTAACAGCCAAAAGCTTTACCAAGTGATAGAGATCTATTCAGGTGGTGATTAGGACATAGCACAATGATGTTTCCAGCCCCCTTCCACCAGTGAGCAAGGCTATGACAATCAGAAACAGAACCCCTTTTGCAATTTCTCATTGCAGCTTTGTTTGCTGGCAGGAGGGAGGTGGGAACTTTACCTTCCTGGGCCCCGATCTCCAGCTGGACACACTTCCATCACTCAATGTAGCTGCTGGCTGCTAAGGGTCAGGCCAGGAGTTAATACATAGTTGACACACTCATAATTATGTAGATGATGTAAGATCTCAGCAATGAGCTTTATGCTGCATTCCTTTTACAACTCTACTCTTATTGCTGCATCTTCATGTAACATCCACATATAATCATTTTTAGCAGCCAAAACTGTTAACCCTTCACTAAATGTTTCTGCATGGGAAGAAGTACTACTACGAACGAGTTTAAGAGCTAAGTCTTATTAAAACCATAAACATATTTTGGAATTGTAGCTGGGGTGGTCCATGGCTTCCTTGTCAGGATTGTTTTGAATTCAGTCTGTTGTTGAGTCCTGCATATGCACACAGCTCTACACATGCCTGTCACTTGTTCTCTCGCTGCCCAGCAGCTGTCAAGACCTAGGTGGGGATCCTGATGCTGTCACTTACTGGTGGGGAAAGGAGGGGAGTGATTCAGAACATAGCAAAGCAGCTAGTCTCATCTTGACTGGAAGGGAAAGGAATAAAGGTGAACATTCTGAACAAGCTGAACATGAGTCAGCAGTGTAATGCAGCAGCCAAGAAAGCCAACATGATTCTTGGTTGCATCAATACAAGTATGGTGTCTAGATCAAGGGAGGTAATAGTACCACACTATTCTGCTTTGGTTAGACCTTATCTAACTATCTCATTTCAAGAAAGATATTGACAAGCTGGAGCATGTCCAGAGAAGAGCAACCAAAATGGTAAAGGGTCTGGAAGCCATGCCCTATGAGGAGTGGCTTAGGGAGATGGGGCTGTTTAGTCTGCAGAAGAGAAGGTTAAGAAGGGACATGAGAGCCATGTCTAAATATTTGAAGGGATGTCACATCAAGGAGGGAATGGGCTTGTTTTCTACTGCCCCAGAGACTTGGTCAAGGAGCAATGGATTCATACTACAGGAAAAGAGACTCCACCTAAACCTCAAGAAGAACTTCCTGATGATCAGAGCTGTCCAGCAGTGGAATATGCTACCTTGGAGTGTGGTGGAGTCTCCTTCTTTAGTGGTTTTTAAACAGAGGCTGGATGGCCATCTGTTGGGAGAGCTTTGATGTGTGTTCCTGCATGGCAGGGGGTTGGACTGGATGGCCCTTGAGGTCTCTTCCACTCTATGATTCTATAAGATGTGTTCTCAAAAATAGTGCACCTTCCTTTTCCTTCCTCCAGGAGCCCAGAGCAACCAGACCTTAATGGTCTGAATAGACTCCCCTCCTTCCCTTTTCCATCAGTAAGCAACAGCTACTGGGCACTGGGATGTTTCTGGATGAGCACAAAGGCAAGAGAATAGTTGTCTACACCCCCCCCCCAAATGGACTTAGCACATCTAAGTCACTAGCCAGATGCTGTTATGTGCTTTTCACCCCCTACCAAAGAAGCTAACTTCAATCCTCAAAAACAGATTCAGTGCCCTGGATAGCTCCTTTAATGTCTGAAATAAAACCCAGAACAGTTTCAATGTACAACAGGGACACCACTCACTTCCTCCCACAGAAAGCTAAACATCTAGCTTGCCTTCTCCCTATAATGCTAGTATTCAGTAAGTAGGAATTTGTGGAGGGATGTATGTGGACTATTTTTTGCAAAAAAAAAAAAGGGGAGGGGAGAAAGAAAGAAAATAAAACAACACCCCCAAATGAGAACCTGAGAAAGAAGCCTGATGTCCCAGCACTGCAACTGAATTACGCTATTCTAAGAGTGAGGTTGTTTACAAAAGAATATAATTAACAATAGCCTTCAGCTTTCGGTAAAGTCCACACTGAAGGAAGAAATGATCTATTTCTTCAGGTTTTTCCTCTAATGGGAGGACAAGGCAATGCGGTTTTGCCTCAGTCATAAGAGAGAATCACACACATGGGGTCACTGTCAAGAGTCACCTGTGTGGGTGGCTGTGTGGGAGAATTCATTAGATGTCAGGAAAACTTGGAAGGAAGAGGCAATTAACAAGCCTGAACTATAACAAGAACAAAAAATATCTAGTGGCTGCTTTGGTAAAGTCGTAATGAAGCTGACGGAGGGAAAACAGCAGCCCACAGATCAGTGGGGATGAGAGATGTCACAACAGGGATCGATGGGCTTCTATAATCGTTGCAGATGTAAGCCATAGATTGCTCCTTGGCTCCAGAACTGATTTTTGAGAGGGAAGTTGGCACTGCTGCTAGATTTATCTTTCCCCCTGCTTCAAGTAATTAGGAGAGGCCCCTCCGCTTTTGGGGAACCAAAAGTGAGGAAACTACTTCTGAATGGGAGTAGACACTCCCCTAGCCCTCCAGGGACTGGAAAATGTCAGTCAGCAAGGCCACAACCGCTGACATTGTGGAGGTCCTTTACTGGGTGCTTCAGCTGGAAACTCTGTTTCATTTCTCTTGCCCCTTCTGTGTGTGTGGGCAAGGGAGGAGGAAAGCAAGTTGACTGGATGTGGTGGGCTTCACTTCTCCCACGCAGTGAACAGAGGAGTGAGATTCTCTCAGCGGATGCTTCTGGAAGGTAGCAGATCTCAGCTGGGGATCAGTTGTTCCTGGAAGTGCCAGCAGACAATGGGAAAGAGAATTCCCATTGTCTCTGATCAGGGACTGGATGTAGTAGGGACTCCTCTCCATTCTTCTATTAGCTGGGCTTGGGAAGGAGTGAAGAGACCTGGGGATCTGTGGTCTGGATCTGGTCCCTCTGTGGGACAGAGTCCACTCTCCAGGTCTAGAAAGACACAGACATCGCATCCCTGATTCCTGTGTCTGTAATTTCTATATTTTATTTTATTTAAATATTTTTATTAAAAATTTAATTGCAAAAATAAAAAAGAAACAAGTGGATATACACCATTATTAGGTGTATTCCACCCACCCCCCACTCCCAAGCTTACATTCTCCAGTTGAATCTATTTTGTTTCTGTTTACACAAGAGAAGAACAGTTACATTTCCATTAACAAGAAAAAATAACAGTTACCTTTATATCTTTCTTTCATTTCTTATACATTTATATCTTTAACCAATCCAAAACTCCTTTCCATTCCCTTTCAAAGTTCTGGACAGGTTTTTTTTTTCAAGGAAAATGCTAATTTTTCTATCTCTACCATATCCAGGACTTTTAGCTTCCACTCTTCTAAATCTCTCTCTCTCTTTTCTTTCCAGTATTGCGCATACATCAACCTTGCAGTTGTTATCAAATATAACAATATCTTTTGATGACTTCTCATCTCCCTGTGTTGCCCTAACATATTTAACAAATAGAACTCTGGTGTCATTTCAAAATTCAGATTACAAATTCTTTGAATTTCATCATGTATCCCCTTCCAAAATTTTCTTGCCCTCCTACAAGTCCACCACATGTGAAAGAGGGATCCAACCTTTTCATCACACTTCCAACACTTCCCAGTCGCGGTTTTAGTTATTTTTTGTAATCTTTCTGGAGTCATGTACCATCTATGAAGCACTTTATAAAAGTTTTCTCTTAAATTTAAATTTGGTGTAAATTTTATATCAGTTTTCCATGCTCTCTCCCAAGGTTCTAGTTCAATTGGATGTCCCACGTTCTGAGCCCATCTGACCATCGAATCTTTAACTACATCTGCTTCCATTTCTCTTTTCAACAATAGTTTATAAAATTTAAAGATTCTTTTCTTTTGATTTCCCTTCATCAATACATCTAGTTCATTTTCTCTTCTCTCAAATCCATACAGTTTTTGATCCATTTTAAATCTTCAAGTTGTCACCATGGGAGCCAGTTTAGCTCATGTCCTTCAACCTTTAATTCTTCTGCTGTACACATTCTTGGTTTCTCCCCCTCTCATTTCAAAATTTTTTGATATGTTAATACATTTCCTTGTTTTGTTGGGGCAATTCTATACGCTTCTTGTGGTGAGGTCCATATTGGAAGTTTTGTATAATATTTCCACTTTATTTGTAACCAAGCCTTTAACAGTGTTTTCCAGATCCAATGATTATTAAACTCTTTATTTACTGTTGATCTATCATAACATAAATATACGTGCCATCCAAATCTATTGTTTATTTCTTCCAATTCTTTTGTAGTTTTTCTCTCTAATTGAATCCAGTCTTTAATCCAATCTAAGCAATGTGCATAATAATAAATTTTCAATGATGATAAATCAAGTCCTCCTCTCTCTTTTGCATCCTGAAGTGTTTTAAGTCTTATTAAAAACACAAGGTTTTTTACCTTGCCAAATAATTTTTTGTTAATCTTTTTCCCATTCTTTAATATCTTCTCTCTTCCTATTATTGGTAAATTCTGAAAAAGGAACATGAGCTTAGGTAATATGGACATTTTAAAAGCATTTATTCTTCCCAAGAGAGATAGATTTAGATTTCTCCATTTCTCCATATCATTTTTTATCTCTTTCCATATTTTCAAATAATTGTTGTCAAATAATTCTTGGTTCTTTTTCATTATAATAATTCCTAAACATTTTGTTTTCTTAGTTAGTTGACATTCAGATCTTCTCTCCAAATCGGCTTGTTCTTTTTTAGTCACGTTTAATGTCATCATCATTGTCTTTTCCTTATTTATCTTGTATCCTGCTGAGGACTTCCGGCCAAGATGTCGGCACAGCTGGTAGCCCAAACCACTGGCTCAGGGCTACCTGCTGTGAATCCAAAGGGACAACATCCCCTGGGGACCCTGGGGTCCCCTCAAAAACTCCCCCTTGGCAGGTAGGGGGAACAGAGCAGCTCATAGGTCCCAAATCGTCCTGGAGCTGGCTGAGAAGGAGTGGAGGAACGAGCGCGGAAAGAACGGAGGACGGAGCCGAATGCCGCTGATTCGCAGCCAGTTTATCTGACAAGCGCTGGTGAGAACTTTTTTTAAAGGAAGAAGGACTTAAATAAGTCATCCAGTTGAAAAAATAGGCTGAAGAGGAGTAAGATATTAGAATTAAAAATTGACTTGATATTGGCTATTTTGTTGAGGTTGTCTGGTGTTGATGTGGAGAAGAGCTGCGGAGTGGTGGTGATGGGAAAGATCTGGAGACAGTAATGGTGGACATGGTCTGGTTTAGGTGAGTGAAGAAGAGGCATTTCCCTCCCCTAGAAATGATTAACTGAGCTTCCTCCTTTATGTCCGAGCACTTATTTGGTAGTTAAAAACTTGCTGAGAAGTTTGTATACTGAAATTGCTTTTTTAAAGGATCTTTGTCTTGGGTGCTCATTTCTAACTTTTATTTTCTCTATAAGACTGGGAGAAAGGGGGAATCAGGAGGAGATTAACGAAGCAGAGACTTGAAGACTGGAAGGGGGGAAATGGTAGAGATTGTGGGTTTTTTTAGAGACGACAGCAAGACTTCTTCTTGTCCTTGTTTGTGAAGAGAAATGTTTGGTGGACGATTATTTACTTTGAAATATATTCACCCAAATGTTAAAGACTTTACTTTTGTCTCTGAAGTACATCAATCTTGGTCTCGAATAGATATGATTTTTATTTCTAAACATTTGTTATCAGAGATAAGGAAGACAGAAATACTGTCTAAGATCATTTTGGACCATCATCCGGTGATGTTGCAAATACAAGAGAAGATCAAACAATTTCAATGGAGATTGAATGATAGTTTATTGAATGATGAAGAAATAGTAAAATAAGAGAAAGAAGTGCTAAAAAATTATTTCAAAGAAAATATAAAAGGAGATATGAAGATGAAGATGGTCTGGGATGCATCGAAGGCAGTAAGGAGAGGTTTCTTCTTACAGCAATTATGCTGTAATTATAGACAATTATAGATAGCAATTATAGTAATTATAGCAAAATTATAGACCAATCTCTTTGTTGAATATAGACTATAAGATTTTTGCAGCTGTGTTGGCAAAACGATTGAGACAGATATTACAGGATAAGATCCAAGAAGGCCGAACAGGTTTTCTCCCTGGTAAATATATGAGAAATCATGTAAGAACAATTTTAGATGTGATTGAATATTATGATAAAAACCCAGGGAAGGAAGCAGCACTTATCTTTTTGGATGCAGAAAAGGCATTCGATAATGTCTCCTGGACTTTTATACATCGGGTGTTGAGAGAATATGACCTGGGAGAAGATTTTTGTAAATGGATCGAGGCGATTTATCAAAACCAATCTGCGAGGTTAATAATCAATGGAGATATTACAACAAGCTTTGCAATACACAAGGGGGTACAGCAAGGGTGTCCGTTATCACCATTACTGTTTATGGCTGTTTTGGAAGTACTGCTGATTATAATAAATGAGGACTCAGAGATAAGAGGCTTGAAAATAAGAAAAAAGGAATTGAAATGGAAAAGCTTTTGCAGATGATGTAACTATATTTTTGGAGGATCCACAAGAATCAATACAGGCGTTGATGGAAACTTTGCAAAAATATGTAATTTCTATATTTGATAACTACAATCCACATTACACCTCCTCCCCCAAAAACTGTGTTGAAGGTAAGATCAACTCAGAATAAGAAATAACATATTGGCAGCCATTATAGGCTCCACAGAGATGATTCAGAAGATTCAACTACAGATCTACTGGTAAGTGCTGGGAGGTATGATCATGTTCAGCTTATTCTGTGACAGGCCAGCTGGAATGATTCCAAGTTGTTTCTCAATTCATTTTCTCAGAGTTTGCCTTCACTTTGTATGCTCCAGGTTCCTGATACTCCACGGATTGTCTCTGGAGCTTACATGTTTGTTGAGGGCCTGTCAATAGGGCTTTAGAAGTGCAAACAGCAGCAGCTCCAGCCAGTGGATGCTTCAGAGCTGTGGAACTTCCTTCCAGTAAAGGGTGGAAGAGAGATATTGCTTGCTTGCTTATTTAATTTTCAAATCACTAAAATATTGGAACTTTACGAGAAGTCTGTTGGTTAGTTTTGTTATAAATGTGTGTTTTCAATAACATAATATTATTATTATGGTTATGTGCACTTCTAGGTCTTTGCACTTGTGTTTACAATTAATTCATTTTTTGCAATTGTTTTAAGGCCAAGTTTTGATTGACGTTCTTCTGTGGCTGTTCAGTTTTGATATTGTTGTTTCTGTCTTTCCAAACCAGTTTGAATAATAACAGAACTCCTAAAGGATAGATAAAGACAGATAAAGCAACTTGGAATGGGACAGTTTAAGGCCAGGCTGCCTTGAAGTAAATGATGATGGATATATGGAAACTGGGCACCATATTTTGTCCTGGTGCTATATAGAGATGTACTTGCTTTCCAAAGCTTTTGGAATTTTAGTTTGATATGGTTTTATTACCATGTATATTTTGATATTTATTTTTCACATTGCTTTATTTATATTGTATTGTTTTTGTATTATACCTGGATAATACATGGTATTCTATAATTTTATTTTAAATTATTTTTGATTGTATACTTTTGGCAGTGCTGGATGTTTTTTGTCATTGTTTATTTGTAAAGCATCATGTACACTAATGGCACTATATATAGATGATGATGATGATCCCCATCTTCACTTCCTGGCACATTCACATTTGTTTCTAGCAAAAGTTCAGTTCCATTCCATGTCTGCATACATTGGAAGTTTATTTTTTAACCCTCATAAAAATTCACTTTTCATGCATATGCAAGTATTTTTTAAAAAATCATCTTGTACACATTTCTCTCATATTAGTTATTTTGACTAATGTGACATTTGACTAATGTGAACAATTTTGAATGCAACTTTACCTAATATATGCATTTTTTTGGAAGTCCAGAAAAGTTCATCACAAAATTAAGGAAATGTAAACTCCAAAGGATAAGTGCATTGTGATTCATGTATTAGTTTGGGAAGTGTAAATTAGCTTAGTCCATATTAAAATACAAACCAGGCAAATTTCCAGATCAAGTGTCATGATGAATTAGCTGATGGAATTGATATCAACAGCTAATTTTAGTCTTCTTAAAGATCTGAACTGCCCGGCTGCCTTAATGTCACCGCTTAACTTAAGATCTGAGACAAGCAGAAGAAAGCACTCTCTCCTATAACACAAAATGCAAATGCAATGTTAAAAATTAGTATGAAAGGGGTTTGAATATAAATGATGTTATACAAAATACTTGATGGGCCACATTTCAATCATTTCAGACATTTTCTGAGCTTCCCATCTCAAAATGTACACTGCAGAACTAGAAAAAGTAATTGAAAACATCTTCCATTTGGTGGAAGGCAATAGTGAGGAAGCTCTGTGTATGTATGTGTTAATCAATTTCACCAACAGAATCCCTCAGCCACTGTGTGTGTATGTGTGATCACCAGATCTAGGACATCATCATCATCATCATCATCCTTCCACATTCAGAGTTTGACTTTCACAAACTTGATTATTTGTGAGGTGTACATGTGTCTCTCCCCTCATTCTCCTCCTCCCATTCCCTTGTGTTTTGCCAGGCACAGAGAAGGAAAGCAAACAGGCAGGCCAAAGGCATGGAAATGCATGGGGGCAACGTGCACTCCTTTCTTCTCCCCTCTGGAGCTCTCCCCTCACATTCCCTTGTCTCTGGCCCTGGTGCACAAAAGGCAAGGGAATGGGAGTGGTTTTTCCACAAGGGTTCTATGCCCCAAATCCTTGCAAAAGTGGAGGGGCCACTGTGTTGTTCTTGCTGACTACAACTCTCACGCTGGTTATGGACGTCTGTGAGTTGTAATTAAAAAAAAACATTATCAATCTTTAGTATTAATGTGTGGGGGAGAGGGAATGAGTGATGACAGCCCTTTCCACACCCACAACCTATGGCCCTTCCCACTCCCATCATGTGCCCCTGTCCTACCGCCTCTCTCTATATATATACACTGTCGGGGGAAAGAGTGCCTAGCCCTATTCTGACTCTAATAACAAAATTTTGTCCTCAGTGATCAGGAATGGAAAAGATTAAAGAACCCAGACAGTGGAAGAAACAATTTCATCTTCAAATAGCAGCCTCATTCAGTTGCCAAATTCCATGCTTTATGAACACATATTTGGCATAAGTAGGTTGCTGGCAACAAAGGCTTGTGTCAAATAAAAGTTGTTAGTCTTGCAGGTGCCATAACATTTTTTTGTTGGTTTTACTGCCACAGACTAAGGGCCTTTCCACATTACACTGTTACAGTGCTATTATTCCACTTTCATCATCCTATGGAATTCTGGGGTTTGCAGTTTAGGGAGGGGCATTTAGACTTCTCAGCCAGAGAGCTCGTGGGCCTCAGTAAACTACAAATCCCAGAATTCCACAAGATGAAAGTGGAATAACAGCACTATAACAGTGTAGTGCAGAAAGGCCCTAACACAGCTAAATAGTGGCAAGTAATCACCATGCTACGAGGGGTCATGAATCTGCTCTGAATTTTTAGTATGGCTTTGAAAGGTACTATCCAAGGTGCTGAAACTTTCTGGGTTTAGGGTCCAGCACCTCTGTTAACTCCTTTGAAGTTCAGATTAAAACCCAAAGCTGATCTACTACTCCCATTAACATGGAAACCATAGCTGATACAACTCCCTCACTCCAAAAACCATGAGATATCGAGTCCCATGTACAGCCCCATAATGCATGCAGTGTCTACACAGCCCTCTTCTATGAAGCCCTATAAAAAGGTTCAGAGGTGAAGATGGCAGGCAGGGCAACGCTCCCACTCCAGATTTCCATTATTCACATCATTTAGTTGACTGGATAAGGCTAAGAACAAATCCCCAATGGCAGTTCTTCTCCTAAGGAGTTTGGCTTGTCTGTGGAGCACCTCCTGCACATTTCAGAAGCCTCTGGGGCACATTCCATGACGTACAAATTGCCAAGCTAAGATCAGCATGGCCACTTGGCTTTTGGGTGTGAGGACTGAGACATTTTCTGAAGCTGGCATCTGCTCCCTGGGAAACATGGCAGCCCAACCAGGAGGCAGGTGGAGCAAGAGAGAGAGGAGAGAAGAGGACCTTGCCTGATTTTTTGAGGCACCTTTCCACTCTACAAAGTCTACAAACCTTTTAAACAGACTGTATCTGCAGACTCAAAGAGATTGAAAGTGATGAAACAAACAAATAAACAAAATGCTAGAAGTTCAGAAGTTGTAGGGCAGTTCCTACAGGAAGCTAAGCAGGTCTGGGGGAAGAGAAGGAGGAGAGAGCACTTAGGCCATTTCCACACTGGACTGTTATAGCACTGTTGTTCCTCCTTCAACATCCTATGGAATCCTGGGGTTTGCAGTTTCGGGAGGGGTGGTCCAGCCCCTCCTGAAACTGCAAACCCCAGGATTCCACAGGATTTTGAAAGTGGAATAATAGCGCTATAACAGTCCAGTGCAGAAATGGCCTTAGAATTACATCCCCTGTCTTTTAGTACCTTAGAAAGGGAGAGGGCAAGAAGATGGGAAACTGACCCCCCCTCCCAAGACTTTGCGTCTTGCTCAGCTGTCCTACACGTACCCTGATTTTCCGTTTCCCAACTCACATGTATCTCAGCTCCGACTCCCTCCGCACCAGGACTTCACGGATCCTCTCGATTTTGAATAGCTCCCCTTCAATGTCATCAATGGTAGTAGTGGAGTCAGCCATGGACACAATTTCATCCTCTGAATGCAAAAACAGAAAAAGGAGTGACATTACCAGAAGGGAACAGCAAGTGGGGGAACCAGCCTGTGCTCCCAAGTGAGCGGATTTGAGAGACAGTCAGAAACATATTTACTTGAAGTGACAATAGTTCAAATTTTGCCCTGGCATAATTGAGAGGTTCTGACAGCTGCCAGATGGATTATATGGGAGGTCCTAAACCAAGGTACACAAATAGCAGTATATTTTTTGTAGTGAGGAAGGCTGCTTAAGAAACGGGAGGATTTAAACATGCTTTCTTTGTAACCTGAAAATTCAGTATCAGCTACTCTGCAGCCTCACTTTACACACTCCTTGTGGACAGACATATTCCTTCAACAGCTAAGTGCCAAAGGTTCATCTTCCTTTTTTATTCCTCTCATGAAGTGCCTTTCCCCGCATCCCTTGACACATTGTTCAAGAGATTGTCAGTAATTTCAGAGTCAGAACTCTCAGATCAAGACTCCGCTTTTTATTATCATCCCTTGGGAAACCTCTGAAGTGACAGCAAAATTATTGGAAATTGAAATGTCTGTGTATGCTTCCTCCCAACCCAAGAGGTGGTGAAAAAATAGCATGGTGCCATTTCTGTTGCATCAAAGGACCAAAGAAAAAGACTCTTCTTTTAAAAGAACAGTGGACATCTGTCAAAGGCCATGGCCCACATTTTCCCCAAGGAGACCTGGAGAGCTGAGATCACTCCCAAAAAGCCCCAAGGTCTTTTTCCCCCAAATGCCCCCAAGCATTCTTGGGGAATTTTCACCTTTTTGTTGCTACCTCCACGCCATTATAAGCCCAGGAGAGGCCTTTTTACAACAGAAGTGACACAGAAGCTACGTCTTTTTATTTCCTGTTTTTTTAAAAGCCTCTCATAGCCTGGGGGGCAAAGTGTGGCAAATATGCCCCTAGCAAAGGTATTTTGGGGACAAAATGCTTTTTTGACCGTCTGAAGTTCCTGGACACCACAAAACAGCCTGAGAACTGTATGTGGCCTGTGGGCTACACTTTGCCTACCCTGCTTTAAAGAAAATGCAACAATATGGAGGAGGAATTATGAGTGGACTATCATCACCTAGAAAGGTGGTTTGCCTAGTGAAGTTAGCAAGCTGGATATTAAACTCTTAAGTCCAACGCTGAGTGGAATGGACCACTGCTTTGATTTGCTATAAGCAACTTCCTTTGTTGGTTCCCACCATTATGTTTTTACTGATACTGTAAAAAGTTCTACAACCAATTTTGATGGAGGGTAACTTATAAAAATTTTACATCTTGATTGTGGTCTAGACTGTTAGACTAAGGACTGAGGATATCCAGGTTCTAGTTTTCACTAAGCCATGAAGCTCACTGGGTAGCCTTGGACTGGTCACTTTTTCCTTCAGCCTGACCTCACAGGATTATTAGAAAGATAAAGTGAGTAAACATCAGGGACAATTATACTAAAAGGATCAAATAAAAGAATCCACTCGCAACAGTTTTGTACCAACAGTTCTTCCAGTTTTATATTCACACAGACAGGTAGAATTAGTTCACATAGGTTGATGACTGAGCAACAGAATCACCTCACCCCACTATGGATCAAATTAAGTGACAGATTTATCATTTTTGTTTTGGCATATGTGCATCTATAAATAATGAAAGAAGCCCATTTTGTTACCTTGTATGTTGGGGGTCCCGGGAGGCGTGCCCAAATAACCAAATAAAAGCACAAGTTGGGGGAATTAAGCTCGAGCACTCTCTTAAGCTAACGAGAGGCAGGGTAACTTTGGTTAAGATCTTTAACCCTATGTATACAGTGTCAGGTCAGAGAGCGGCTAGACAAGGTTTTGAAGTAACAAATAATATTTTATTAAGAACAAGCCACACGAAGGACACGACAAATACTAGCCAACTTAGAAATAGAAATGGAGAGATTCAAGGGAGTGGGTAATACGACACCTGGTCTCATAGTCCTGGAGAGAAGTGGGGTTCCAGGGAAGAAAGCTCAGCGGGGCTCGCTGAGGGGAGTTCCTTCAGACTACCGGCACCAAGGCGGGATGGAAGTCCAAAGTAGTCCGAGGCAGTCCCAAAAGCGGGGACTTTTTATAGGGTGGATTGTGCCTACAGGCTATGCTATGCTTGGTGAGAACAAAGGGATTTTAGAGCAGGACAAAGAAGTTGGAAAAGGTCAAGTTTTGCATGATGAGCTTAGTACTTAATGACAATTGCATGGCCAGTACGCTGATGGCCCAACATAAAGGAATGGCTCAGCTCTTGGCCGTGCGGCTTTGTGTAGATACGCGCCGAGCAAAGCCGGTTTGCAGGGAGGTTTTTCCCTAAAGCAACGGAGAGGCTTAAGTTGCCTGCCTGAATGAGGTTTCGGAATGTACAACCATTAACGGCCATGCCCAATACGTGCTCGTCTGGAGGACCTCTGCAAACACGTGGGGTACGGTGGCAGAGGAAGATCAAGCAAAGGCCAAATTATTTGATATCAAAAGGATATCTAGTGCTCTCCCCCGACATATCATAACTGGAGTAACAATTTGTCACAGCATATTATTTTCCTACATATCTTGTATTTAGCATGCTCTCATTTCTGATGGGTCACTGGAAAGTAAACATGGTTTTAATTTGCGAAGTCTCACTCCCATTCCCACGCATTGCTGGGGAAATCCCATTATAGAAAGGAAATCAGAGTAGTTGTAATGATACATATTTGGTTTTCTATCTGCTTTGACTCTTAGGGCCTTGCCACAGAACACTGTTATGCTGCTATTACTCCCTTTTCAACATCCTATGGAATCCTGGGGTTTGCAGTTTAGGGAGGGGTGTTTAGAATTCTCAGTCAGAGAGTTCTTTGACCTTAGTGAACTACAAACCCTAGAATTTCACATGAAGTTGAAAGTGAAATAATAGCACTGTAACAGTGTAGGGCAGAAAGGCCCTTAGTGTTCCACACTAACTGGATCAGCCCTGCCAAATATAATTTGGGTAGACAAAGGGACAACCCTGCAGCTGGATAATCTTTATACACTGCTGAGGCCAGCTATTCATCCCCGGCCTTTCCTCATCCTCCTTTGACATCACGTACTAGCAGAGCCAAGTGACAAGATCAATACTTCATTACTAAAGCCACATGACCTCCCAACCAGGTCTGTGCCAATGAGTCAGACCAGAGGAAGGAGCAAGTTTCTGAGTTAAATGATGCTATGATCATTGCCTGGGAAGAAATTGCCACTAATGAAGAAAGGAGGAAAGCTGAAAACGTCTATGTCCTGGGGGAAAGAAGTTGCCAGACAGGTGTTCAGCCCACCATAGCCAAAGCTGAAATGCTCTGCTTGGGTAACATGGCTGATGGCTGGGTGTCAACAGAGGGCTGTACCTCAGTAGGTAGGACACAGGCTTGGCATGCAGAAGGTTCCACTTTCAATTGTTGGCATCTCTGTGCAGGGCTATGCTAAAGATCCCTGTCTGAAACCCTAAAAAGCTGCTACCTATCATTGCAGACAATATTAAGCTAGATCAGAATGACAAAGTATGGCCCTTTTAATGTTTTTGGACTCCAATTCCCATTAGCAATGCCCTAGCCAGAATAGTTGAGGCTGGAATTTGTAGTCTACTAGCATGTAGAGGTCCACACAATTCCCTTCCTTGATCTAGATGGACTGATGCTCTGACTCAGCATGAGATAACTCCTGGTATTAAAACTAAAGGACAGATTCTAGCTGGAAGTCAAATTAAGGTCTACTAACGATTTCAAAGACAAGTCTATTGAATGCATATTTTAGTAAAATGCTTTAAAATTATCTATAAATTATTGCAATATGATAATATCTACATTTTGGCTGGGAAGATACTTTTATATGTTTATCTTTTCTTCTCTGTGTTGAAACTATGTTGAGAGCAATATTGTTAATAAAAAGTATATTTAAAAAAAAACAAAGGACAGATTCTAGTTCCAACCTTTATGGCTTGGTCCTATGAAATGACAAGGGCTGTGCCAGGTCCTATAAA
The DNA here is from genome assembly GCA_948474755.1 of Ctenosaura bakeri. Classification (NCBI taxonomy): domain Eukaryota; kingdom Metazoa; phylum Chordata; class Lepidosauria; order Squamata; family Iguanidae; genus Ctenosaura; species Ctenosaura bakeri. The sequence continues at coordinate 38,161 of CAOLHI010000970.1, forward strand.
CAATTGAAAAGCCATCAAACCAGAGGGGCTCAGCACATCTCCAGAATAGGCTTTTCAGAAATCTCCCATGAATGTGCAATGCACAGTCGCTTGTTGCTATGCGCCTTCATGTTGACTCTGACTTAGGGTGACTCTATCACAGGTTTTCCTTGGCAAGATTGTTCCAATGGGATTTGTTATCTTCCTTTTAAACTGGACAAGAGCGTGACTTGCCTCCAGTCATCTACTGGGTTGCTACGTCCAAGCAGGGGTTTGAACGTTGGTCTCCCAGAGTCTTAGTCCAACAGTCAAAACACTTACACCATCAACCACTTACACTCTGGAACGTGTTCAGAGGAGGGCGACCAACATGTGAAGGGTCTGGAAGCCATGCCCTATGAAGAATGCCTTAGGGAGCTGGGAATGTTTAGTCTGCAGAAGAGAAGGTTAAGAGGGGACATGATAGCCATGTTTAAATATTTGAAGGGATGTCATGTTGAGGAGGGAGCAGGCTTGTTCTCTACCACTCCAGAAACTAGGACAAGGAGCAATGGATTCAAGCTGCAGGAAAGGAGATTCCACTTAAACCTCAGGAAGAACTTCCTGATGGTCAGAGCTGTCCGGCAGTGAAATATGCTGCCTGGGAGTGTGGTAGAGTCTTCTTCTTTGGAGGTTTTTAAGCAGAGGCTGGATGACCATCTGTTGGGAATGCTTTGATGGGTGTTCCTGCATAGCAGGGGGTTGAACTTGATGGCCCTTGGGGTCTCTTCCAACTCTATGATTCTACGATCATATGCAACCACAGTCCTTTCCAAACACAAAAAGAAAGGCTTCTCACTAAGAAGGCTCACAAATTAAGTGCTTGTCTTATTAAGAACTTAGTTATTTATTCCACTTGCTAGGCTTAAAAGAACAACAAAACCCTGGTCTCCTTGCCCATTACTGTCCCTGGTATCCAGGGCTGTCAACTCTTGGGCCATTTCCGCACTAGCCTGTTATAATGCTATCATTCCACTTTCAACCTCCCGTGGAATTCTGGGGTTTGTGGTTTCCTGAGGCCAAAGAGCTCTCTGGCAGAAAATCCTAAATGCCCCTCCCTACACTGCAAACCCCAGGATTCCGTAGGAGGTTGAAAGTGGAATAAGAGCACTATAGCAAGCTAGTGCAGAAATAGCCTTGGTGTGGGGCTGGTTCAAGAATTTGGTTGGTTGGTTGGCTTGTCTTGAGCATGGCTGAGTGCGGATGGAGAGCAGAGCTTACACACGACATTTTATTGCCTGAGGGGACAGATCAGATGGCACTCCCTTCCCTGTCACCAGAACAGAAGGCGATGGGACAGAGTCTTCCCTCACCCCTGGGGTCAACCAGCTAATTTAAGAGTCCCAGTAGAATAGGTTGTGTGGCTAATATACAGCTGTGTCCTGCAGCAAAGGAAAAAAACCTCAGGAGGAAGACCCATAAGGTTGCTGCTTTTCCCACTGGAAGTTGTTTCCCCACCTTGCATTCCTGCATAACACGAGTGTGCCCCCAAATCCCTTCTGACATCACAGAACATACCTCGTATTGTACACTTGGTTAATTCAGCTTAACAGTCAAGCTGGGAGTAGCACCACAGGCTCATGCGTGGCTTCCACAGTGGGAACAACACACAGTGCCCAGACTTAGTGGCTCATATGTCAGTGAGGCAGCAAATCTGTTCCAGGTTTTAGTCTGAACTTTAAAGAAACTAACCAAGATGCCACAGCTATTTTGGGACGGGCTCAGCACCTAGGATAGCTCTTTTAAAGTTCACACTAAAAACATGGAGTGGATTCGCTGTCTCACTGACATGGAAGCCATCTGCTGCCCCTGGTCCAAACCACCCTTTCCAGTGACTTTGCCTTCCTTGCAATGCCATTAGGCAGAACAAGCACTTTGGGCAGCAGATACCAGAGGTGCACTTGCCATCTTCCTCCCTCTTGCCAGCTGTTGTGTATGATTACTTTTAAAATAATAACAGGATAGAAGACAGATGGATGGTGAGGTAGAAGTGGATGAGGGGGTCCACACAGCACCCTGGTCCTACTCTTCTGCCTGAACCGCTACCCCCCCCCCGGTCCACGGAAGGTCTGAGAAAGACCCTGGCATTGTGCTTTCCAGGCAGGGTTCCCACTCTGAGGCAAGGGAAAGGAAAGGTGTCGTCATCACCAGGTCCAGCCTGTCACTCAGCTGTGGGAAGTGTTTTCATTGGCTCTCTGCTCTCTGTCGTCAGAGCCCGCCTTGCTGATTGCCTGGCTGTGTCCATTCACAAATATAGGATGCTGGCAGCAGCAATGGCATTTAGCAGAGTAGAGAAGAAATAGATCACCCTCATTGCCCGGCATCCTCACAACAGCCAGAAAATAAATGGACTCCACTAGTGAAACACACAAAGGAACCTCACGGTATCCCGGACTCATTCACTGGAATGCCGCTGCCTTTTGGGGAAACCCCATATAATACCTTTTCTCTCTGGGGGAAAATCTACAGCATTTCTCATCAGTCTGGCCTCTGCAGACACATGCGAAGGCATCTATCTGCCAAGGGGCTGGCACTTTGACAGCTCAGCATGCCTAGCGGTGACAACACCATCCTGCAAGAATCTGTGCCAGGAGCTTTTTTTCCTCTTTCTGCTCTCTCTCTCTCGTTCTCTTTTTGTGAATGAATAGGAACCCCAGTTTTTGGCCCAGAGCCAGATTTCCCGACTCGTGCGCCTAGGAGCTTCTTCCCCCGCTCTCCCTTCTGCCTATCACAGCTAGCAACAAACCTGCTCAGTTCCTGCCACCAGCAAGTTAGGCAGTGGACCAGAGAGTGCCCATCCTGTTGCCCTTCTCAGCCCCATGGCACCGGGCACTGGGTGGGCAGGAGAGCACGAGGAATCCCATCCGTAGTAGCTCTATTGCTAAAAACTTTCACGGTGGAGAGAAAACAGCAGGTCACAGACAGGGAACTCACAGACCCCTCATGCAGGCAACATGCACACCCAATGCACGCCCTTCCCACATGTACACATTATCCACAACTGCAGGGGAGGCGACCCCCACTGCAGGCAGGGCATGGGGAGGGAATAAGGGGTGGGCATTATTCCCCAGAGTACAAGATCGTCTCACCTTTGCCTGTTCCTGCTGCTTGCCACTTGGTGGACTCCAGGGATCCATACTGGGTGGATGTCTTGCTCTCTTTCTCCATCCTGGCCCCTTGCTCTGATCCTTTCCCCCAATCCCTTTTTTTTCCACACCTTTTTTTTTTTTAATCTAGAAGTCCCGGAGGGAGAGGAGCTTCCTAAAAGCAGGGTCGGCTCAGAGGCCAGAGCCCCTCCTTTGGAAGAGAAACAGTCACATGAAGCAAAGGATCCGAGGAGCCCCGGACGAGCCGAGGCTGGTCCCTGCCTGGCAGCGGCTGCCTCCCCGTCTCCACGCTGAGATGCTTTTGCGCCGCTGCCGGGAGAGGGAGCAGAAAGCACAGGCGGCGGGAGGGGGGCGGACGGGGGTCCACGGCGACGCGGAGGGGCGCCCTCTGGTGGAAGCCAGGGTTAGGCGCTCACCCACAGCCTTTGCAAGACCTTTACCGGCAGAACGACACGCTGGAGCATCTTCTTCTGCTTCCTTGGTTCTCGCAGGCTTCAGCCACGGCTTACTCAGCCATCTCCGCTGAATGTTTAAACTGTCTCCATCTCTCGCTTTCTTTCTATGAGAAGAGCCTAATTCCATTAAGCAGCTCTTTCTGGGTGTACTCAGCTGACTGGTACTTTCCATGTAGAGGAAGGAGAGGGCTTGTTTTCTGCTGCTCCAGAGACCAGGACAAGGAGCAATGGATTCAAGCTGCAGGAAAGGAGATTCCACCTGAACCTCAGGAAGAACTTCCTGACAGTCAGGGCTGTCCGGCAGTGGAATCTGCTGCCTCGGAGTGTAGTGGAGGCTTCTTCCTTGGAGGTTTTTAAGCAGAGGCTGGATGGCCATCTGTCGGGAGTGCTTTGAGGGTGTTCCTGCATGGCAGGGGGTTGGACTCGATGGCCCCTGGCGTCTCTTCCAAGTCTACATTTCTATGATTCTATGATTCAAACTGACTCCCCTCCCTGCCCTTGTAGGTTGGTTGCCATCATGAGAATCCCGCAAAATATTGTGGAGTGAAGCAGAGGTGTACTAAACACATTTATGTTTTCACATTGGCTTGCTGAACCTTTTTTTTTTTCCAATCAAGGGCAATGAAGAAAAAGCAAATTACCAGTCTTCCTCTGTAAATTAGACAACAAACAGCCCTCTGCATTTTTGTGGGAAGGTTCCTCACACCTCAATTGTCCTCTTTCTGCTCCTTTTTTTTTTTTTTTTGCTAGATGGGAGTAATCTACTGCCTGCCAATGCCCTTCCCTGCCTACCATCATTTTTTTTTATTTGTATCCCGCCTCTCCATATGGATCAAGGCGGCGAACAACTTACAAATAGCATGTATTTCGAAACATTTCTATACATGCCCCTAACAAGCTGGGTACTCATTTTACTGACCTGAGAAAGGATGGAAGGCTGAGTCAACCTTGGAGCCCAGCAGGATCGAACTCACAACCTTTTGGCTTGCAGTACTGGCATTTAACCACTGCGTCACCAGGGCTTATCATATACAAATGGTTCTAATCTTTTTGTTCTTTGTGTGAAATACTGCTCCGGTGCCAAGGGAGGAAGCTGATGTTGTTCTCAAGCTGATGTTGTTGTTGTTGAGCTGAAACTCCTTCTGTCCCTGACCACCAGCCACGAAGTGCAAGCCAACAGGAGCTGAAGTTCAACCAGACCTGGAGGACTGGAGGTTCCTCATCACTATTCTAATGTGGCATTGATGGGAAATGAAGATCAAATCCCACTCCCTCTTTTTTATGGTTAGAACCATTCCATTGGTTGCAACTTACAATGAGTCATGAGCCATGCAACAAGTGAAGAATCAATCATCTTAATGGAGTGGTATTGCAGGCTTGGGTTCTTCATTAGAACCCTAGATGTTCCATCATTTAACATCCAGGAAGTATTCAATTATAAAACTCTAAGAGGAGCTGCAACAGAGGAGCAGTCTGTTTCCCACATTAACAACCAGATGCTTCCAAAGTTCATAAGCATTTCAATACCCTGAAATAGGTGGCCTACTCCAGTGTGGTTTTCTAAACCTGCTTTGCAGGCACATTGATGTGGGGAAGAGTGTCCACCTAGTGGATTGCCTCATTCATAGTTAATAACAGTGTACTGTCCAAAAAACACATCCATACCTGTTTTTTGACTAGAACAAGGATGAGAAAAGTTTAGTTCTCCAGATGTTGTTAGACTGCATTTCCCAGTAGCTCTAGCCTGCAGAGTCAAGCATAGGGGAACAACATCTGGAGGGCTGCAAACACAATTATACTACATGCAGCAATCTGAATTTGTTAGAGATTCAGCAAGCTCTTACCTATTGACATTATGTGATTGTTTTTCTTGCTTAACTAATAGGCTAGACTCTAGATAAAGTAAAACCATCTTCCTCATTCACTGGACACTCTCTTGGGACCAGCAGGTAGATGTGTTCATGGGCATATACACATGTATGCATTTGACTCCTGCTTGGATCTTCTCCACTTTTCTTAGTCTGCCCTTCCAATTTGCTAGTTCAGATTTGGTTTCCCTAGAAAGATCAGCAAGCCAGCCTCTGCCCTGAAGTTCTGGCCAAACTGGTGAAAACGTATTATTAAAGGTAAAATTGCCAAGCATATGGAAAGACAAGTATTGCTGAAGGAAGATCAACATAACCTTTGCAAAGGTCAGTTCTGAGTAACTTACTGGAGTTCTTTTTTGAGAATGTCAGATTCAGCAAAAGAGCAGGCACAGGAGCACTACTTGGACTTCAAAAAGGATTCAAGTAAACTCCCTCACCAAAGGTTCTTTAGTAAATCTGTTTATGAACTAAAAGGGTGGATCCTCTTGTGTGTCAGTAAGTAGCTAAAAACAAAACAGGAGGTCATCCATAGGAAATAACTGGACATTTCTCACATGCAGGACAGTAAGAAGTAGGATCCCCCAAATCTGTACTGAGATCAGATTTTTTAAAATCCTTTCATAAATAATCTTGAGTTAACAGGTGAACAGAGAAATGGCTTGGTTCACTGATGATACTCAGTTATTTAAGTTGGTAAAAACTAACAAGAACTTGAGATAGTTCCAAAAGACTCTCCCACACCGGAGCAATGGGCAATAAAATGCAAAAGTATGAATAACTGTAAAATGGTGCAGAATGGATAAAAAATCCTGAGTTAACAGATACATTGAATGTGAATTGGTGAAAACTGGCAAGATAAGAGATCTTGGTTTTGTGGAGAATCACTTGATGAAAACATCAGAACTGTGTGAATATGTTGTAAAAACGAGGACATATTCCATGATGGAAATTGTTAAGAAAGACATTAAAAATAAAACTGTCAATGTTTTAATGCTATTATGTAAGTCTTTAGTGCAGTGCAATCATATCAGCTCCTGTTTCAGACTTTTTTTAAAAAAACAACAACATAGAAAAGGTCTACCAAAATCATCAAGGGGCAGAAGCAACTCCTGTATAAGAAAAGGTCATACTTGGGGCTATTAAATACAGTTGCATGAGTATGGATAAATATTGTTGCAATGTGCCTTCAAGTCATTTCTGACTTACAGGAAGCATGAAGTGAACCTATCTTGGAGTTTTCTTGGCAAGATTTGTTTAGAAGAGGTTTGCCTTTGTCTCCCACTGAGGCTGAAAGAGTGTGACTTGCTCAAGGTCACCCAGTGGGTTTCCTTGGCTGAGTGGGACTCAAACTCTGGTCTCCAGAGTTGCATTCCAACACCCGAACCACTACACCATGCTGGTTCTCAGTGGAAACATGACAGAGGCTTATAAAAGTTGTGCATGAAGTGGAGAAAGTGAATAGGGAATGTTATCCTCCTGCCTTCAGAATATTAGCACAGAGTCATCCACTGAAGCCAAATGGTGTGAGACTCAGGTGAGGCAAAAGGAAATACTTTGGCACATACCACATAGCTAAACTTTGGAATTCACAAGCACAGAATGATATGCTGGCCACTTTTGAGTTGAACTACATGCTATGCAAAATGTTGATAAAGGCCACCTTTCTTTTTTACTCTAAAGCAGGTACACCAACCCTGATCCAGATCAGAACTTGACTATAATGATGGGAGAAACTTAAATCTTTTCATCAGTTCTTCATTTCAAAGCTACCCTCTATGTACATGTGAATAAAAGTGCTCCCCATTTTACCCTCTCTCCTAGGAGTGTGAATTTCTAGATAACAGCTAGATGCAGGAAAGATTACCACCCCTACCACATTTCATTCATTATGGCCCTGATACAGAGTTGGGCCACACACACTTACTAAAAATATTAAACTTTATCTTAATACAAGGCTTAGCTTGACCCTCAGAAGGCTTTAAATTGGGATTAGACAAATTCATGACAAATAAGGCTTGTAGGCACTTACTCTTTGACTAGCCTCCATGGCAACTAGCTGATGCTTATTACCCTCAGTGTGTTTGGGGGCTGCTTTATTCAAGATCCAACCACCATGGCTGGTGGTCAGAAGTTATATGAATTAATTTAGTCCAAAACATCTTCCAGATATTTTATATGAGCAGGACATCGTGTGTACATCACTGGATCTCTGTGTAGAGCACGAAGTGTTTCTTTTTGTTTGTCTAAATAGGTTTTGATCTTAAAGAGCTCATAATCCACTTTCTCTATGCACCAAAAACTAAATAAAGATTGATCCATATTAGAGCAGGTGGCCTTAATATCTATAGATGAATTGCCTTATAGGAGGCATGGTAACAGTCAGAGATGTCATTCCCATAAACCACAGTGTAGAGGATGGGAGGAGCCCAACCTTCTATTCAGGTTGAGAAAAGCAGCCTGATCCCACAATTCAACATTGGAGCCTGAAGTCAGTAGTATTATTTTTCATTCAACTGCAATCCAGTGCCAAGAACCCCTGACTCAGATGTAAAGGTCCACTGAATTCACTGAGGCTGAAGAATGTGGGAACAAGACTAAAACAGTCTTAAAACCACCACAAGGCTCCTTACTCCTCTTTTTTACATTGATATGTTGAGGGCACTGACATTCTTTTTGCTGTTAATATGAGATGCAGTAACAAAATCTCAAAACAACCATTTAAAAACAAAAATAGGGAAACTGAAAACCAAAATCTGCTTAGCCCAAGCAGGAAATGTTGTGTTGGATAAACAAGCAAAGTCAAATTCTGAATAGATCCTCTTTCTCAAAGCTTCCACCACTGTTAGCCCTTTCTAGTTCCTCCACTCTGACAGTGACAAGGCTATTCAGTAAGGCAAATTAAACTACGGACTCTGATTGTCTCATAAAACTGGCCTAGCTATCTCACTGATTGTGAGATTACAATCCTAGATTTGTAAATGGTTTGGAATAAATCCCCAAAGGCTGCCAAATGTTCCTTTTTGCTCACAACGATTTCCACTCCAAAAAAGCGTGTGCATGTGTACATGTGCATGCATGTGTGTGTGTGTGTGTGTGTGTGTGGTGTCGGGGAGAACCATTTTCTCAGCCTTAAGTTCTTAAACTGCTGTTTAACATCTTCCATGCAAAACAAAACTATAAAAGCAAATGTGAGATGACACAAGGTGAGCATTCTATGCTATGCTTCATTTAATGAGTCATTTCTATTGGCTAAGACTCTTTCCTATTTTACGTATATAATTAAGATGCAACAATGGATTTTTTTTTTAAAAAAAATAGGTGCTTCTGCCTTAATAGAAAACAGCCACTTTCCTTCTCTGTGGTGGTTTGGCATATCTATCTACCATTTGACAAGTAGTCTGTATAAACACCAAAAAATGACACAGCCACTGAGAATACTGTGCGACGTGTAACATGTTCCAAAGGTTTAATGATAGTTCATGAAATACAGATGCTGAAAATATTTGAATGCTGACTCTAGGCTATAATTCTGAAAATGGCGTTGCTCCATGTATTAATCACCTGTGTTTTGTTTTACTAATAAATATCTAAATTCATAAGAAGGGCAGTTTGCTTTGGTATTTGTTTACAAGCAGGTTTATTTGTGTTATATGTAAGTCTACCTCTTAACAATGAGGTACAGCACAGCCTCTTGCTCTGTCCTACAGTACACTGTTACCACCCCTTACACACCTCATCCTGTGGGATAGCAAAATTTGCAAGAAATATCATTTTCATCTAAAAGCTGGACACTTACAGTTGGGAAACATGTGGTAAGTAGGACACTGGCTGTAAGCCTGGGCTAGGTCAGGAAGGCCTCAGTATGGCCAGGTCATAAGGCCAAGAAGAGTTAAGTGGGAAAGCCTGGAGTGAATAGACTTCCAGTAATTCTGTCAATGACCTGACAATAGTCAACAAAATTGCCCAAGTGTGGCAGGCAAGCACCCCTGCTGTGTGCCATTCCTACAGAGATCTTCCTCCTTTACCTTACCCAACCAAGATATTAAGAGACTGTCAGGATTCCCATCAGTGTTTGTCACCCAAAGTAAGACAATCAGTCCATTCTGGACCCTTTTTTGTTTACTCTGCCTGAGAGTCATTAATACTCACTCCTTCAGAGTGGGAAAAAGGGTATTAAAAACCCAGCTCCAGCCCAGGAAATTTGCTAGTACCTGGAGCATCATGCTACACCCCAGACTCTTGTTCCTTTGTGCTGCCCTAAAACCTTGTGTTTGAGCCACTTATCTTTGATCTTCTGCTCCAGGACTGGTAAATATCACCCTCTACACCCAAAATCTCTCTAAATCTGAGATTTCTTCCTTCTCCCTTCGCTAGCCTTGTATCGTTCGTTGATTTGTGTGTGTATCTGCTGATTTCCAATAAAAATACCCTGTTTAAACCTTTAACTGGAGTCCTATAATTAGTACTGGTATAGACAGGTGAAAAGATCCTGCCATTACCTCACCCCCACCCATAGGCCTCCTTTAAGCTATACTTCCCCCAATTCCTAAGGAGATGCTGGCACTGCTGGTGGACTTCAAGGTCCCCAACTTTTGGAATAACAATATCATGGGTAGAAATTCCAGTGTGCTTAAGCTGCCTATTTGTTTATTTGGAGGCCAGGCTGAAGAAAGAGAAATATCACCAAAACTGTCCCTTGGCCTCAATTATTTGCTTCCAAAATACTGCCTGAACTCTTTCTTTCTGATTCTATTGACACTGAATTTTAGGAATGAGGAACATTTGGCTCCAGATGTTTTAGATCATAACTCTCTTGGTCATGCTAAGGGCTCAACTGAAATTCTAAGTTACAGCAGTGCTAGAAATTTTCGGACTAACAGAGCAGAGGGCAGAATCCTCATTGGGGGGCAATGTATCTCCTATACATACATCCTTGGGGTCCCCCCAACTACATAATGAAGGAGTACCTCAGGCTTGATAGGTGCTTTTAAGGAAGTGAATTGTAATTCATGAAAGCTCATGCTTTTTCTTTTTTTAAAAAAAAAATCAGTTTTAGAGGTGCCACAAGACTCCCTCTATGTCCTTTCCCCTACTTTTTATACCAAAACAAAATAAAATGGCTATTTCTTTGAAAATTTCAATGTATCAGTAAAAAATAGAAGGGATTTAACAATGACACATATAAGAGATAAAACCAACAGGCTATTAGCTGGAGAATCAAGTACCCAGCCATTGAAAAAAACGTGCCAGTTGGATAACTTCGTTTTTCTAGTGAGTGAAGGATGATTCATAAAACTAAATCCCAATGATCTTCATCATAATAGGTGCTTCATGTGATAATGAAGTAAAGAACTAGTCTACAATGCAAGAGCAGATTGAATTCTGTTATTTGGACAGAAAACCAACAATCTGTTCTATCAGAGGAATACAGCTTTGGATGGTTCAAAAATTGCTCATAATAATGTAACCATGTGGAAAAAAAGAAATCACACAGCTCCTTTCAGTATCTCAGAGAAAATGACAGAATGAGCCAAATTTGCTAAAAGCAAAATTTGGGGGAAAATGCTATTTATAAAACATGAATGTTTAAACTTTCAACATAACAAATTCCATACTCCACGATGAGTTCCCAACTGAATCTCTTCTCTGAAAATGTTTGATCAAGCTGAACTTTTGAAGAACCTGTGGTGATTCATACAGCACCAGAATAAATGCAAAGAAATGGGAAGTCTCTCCCAGCCCATACAGTCAACACGCTTTGATGTTGCTGCAATCTGGAAAACTCCAAGCAAGTCATTGGATATTTGAACCCTACCAAAGATCACAACCCACGGAATATTTCTGAACTTCACTCTGGGAAACAACAAACTTCCACACCCATGTTAACAAACTGGTTGTCTATTTTAAAAAGCCCCAAGAGAAACTAATGCATGGAAGAGCTACCAAAGGCACTTCTACGTTCACACTTGCTAAAAGGGACAGTCTGTACACCCCTTCATAAATCAGCCTCAAATCTAAAAATCTAAATGTCTTGTGCTGGAGGCGAGCCAAGGCTTACAGCTCCCTAATTAGAGTCTCTTATCAGTAGCCATGAGCAAGGTTTGTAATAGTTTGTTAGCCAATTACCAGGTCAAGGTTTCTAGGAGCACGGGAAAGGAATCTGAATGTAAGCTGGTTGCTTCCACTGATAGGAACAGCTGCTTGCAACCGTTTCCTCTCCTTCCTGTCCCTGTTTATATAGGCTGAGAGCCTTTCATAACTGTTTGCCTAATTGATGAATCCATCTTCTATATAAAAGTCAAAGTTTGTGAGTGAGTTTGTCTGTTTGTCTGTGTCAGGCAGGCGAAGAGCTCATTATGATTAGCTGTGCCAGGTGAGAAAATCTCATGTGAAGATTCTATGGAATTCTGGGATAGGCAGTTTAGGGAGGGGCCTTTGGAATTCTCAGCTGGAGAGCTCTTGGGCCTCAGGCTGCTTGCTATGGAGACGAGGTCTAGCAGCAAGGAGAAGGCCAGTGTATTCCCTCAGAAACCAAACCTCTGTATGCTAACAACTCTAAATACAGATTGGATTGGGGACTATGTGGAAAGGTTTACAGGTATGGGACAAGGCAGTTTGGGGAATTACAAACACCGGATCTCAAATCTGTGTATTTCAGCCACATCTAATTCATAAGATAACGTAAGGTAGTTCCTAAGGTATTTCTAACAAGTATTACCTATGACAAAATAAAATCCTGGGCAACGCTAGTACTATACAAATGCTCCAAGCCTCATGGGCTCTCCCTTTTCACCTACGCTGGCTGCAGTAAGTGTTGTCCTTCACGTCTTTGTGTTGTGGCTGTTGGGAAGGGTCCTAGGGTGGGGTCATGACACCAAAAATATCCAACAACGGTCACAATTTTTAAAATATGAAATCAAAATGAAATACATGCTGCTTGATTTAAAATAGTAGGCAGTGAGGCCAATTAAATCTTTAAAAAAATCTAAAAGGAGCACAAGTAATACGGAACATCTAGTGAAAAACACAACTTTGCTAAACACAGATGACCTGAACAAATTCATAAGATCATGGTATGCAATGATAAATGCCACCAAGACGGCTGAAAAGTTGGCAGAAAAAACGAATAGAGCCCCATTCAGCTATTCTGTGAGGAAGAGGAGCATGCTAGCAAAAACCCAGCACCTTGCTTGTCTCATGTGAAGAGGAACTTTCTGAAGAACAGAGCTTCTTCTGTGTATTGAGACTTTGTATTGAGCACAGTTCAGAACACTGGAAATGTCAATATTTGATCCATTTGACAAAAAGTGGAATATGATTACTTAGTGGAAAATGCATACAGTAATGTCAATGCAGTTCTTTGTCAGTCATGACGGTATTCATTTACCGTTGTCTTTTGTAAAAGAAGTAAAGAAGAATCACCTTTACAACCTGACTCATTCTATTAAAATGAGGGAGATCTAGTGCACCCTCATGATGACTGAGTAAGATCTCATTGGTCTTAAATATGCCTTTTAAAACATGCTTAATATATATAAAAAATAAATAATTAAGGTATGAGAACTAATGCCACAATCCAGTCAAATCTAAGCACTTTTTGAAAAGTGATTTCATGAAAGAATTAAAGTTTGCACTGAACAGTGCAATCCTATGCATATATACACAGAAATAAGTCCCGCTGGGTTCACAGTACAGCTCACAGACAGGAAAGCGTGCACAGGGTCACAACCTGCCCACCCCTCCCCAAATCAAGGCAACCGGATCTTTTCCTTAGGCATCTCAATGAATCCAAGGGCTTTACGGTTCAACTTTGTTATATTTCAGTGTCCTAATTTTACACTGTATTATATCTAGTTAATCCATTTCAAATATTATGCATCATCGCTTATTCAGGACTAGTTCTGATGTAACATTTATAGACATAAAATGCCTTTGGAAATTATTTCTATGGATAGATATACATGAAAACATTCATCAGAATGAGTCATCCCTGCAGTTTGTTTCAAGGACAAATTCCTAGAGCTTGACATATCCAGAATGTTTCACTTCAGAAATTCTTTAGCTGACCATAACATGCCTTCTGTACAACAAAATATCCTTATTTGTGTTCACTGGTGGCCAGGAGTACATTTACACAGTTAAGCCTAGCCTGCCAGCTGTGCCCATTCTGACAGAAATCAAGACACATGCTTTGGTTGCATTCCATTTGGATTACTGTAATGCACTCTGTTTGGATCTGCTTTTGAAATTGTTCAAAACCTGGGGCCTGTTACAGATATAAATCGTCACTGAAACAACTTCACTGATTATTGGTTTGTTTCTGGGCACAAAGTGCATGGTATGACCTATAATGCTCTATATATCTTAGGTCCAGGCTATCTGAAAGACCCTGTCTCCTTATCTGAAACTTATCCTGAGACTTAAGATAATCAGGGAGGACTTTCACCAGGCCCATCTGGTGAGGGGAGCCTTATCAGTGGCTACTCCCAGGCTGTGAAATCCTCTTTCATAGGAAGCTAGGCTGCTTCCCTCACAACTTTCTTTTCATTCCAGGCAAGGACATTTTTCTTTAAATTGGCATTTGAGGAATACCTGGTTGTAGAAGTCTTTTGATAATTGCTATATCTTATCTTTATTGTTATGCTTTAAAAATTATTTTATACATTTTAAAATGAAAGGTGTTTTTAAGATGATAGCTTGATTACTTGTGTTTTACCTTGTTTATCCCCACATTTTTGGTTTTATCTTGTTTTTCCCCTTGTTGTAAGCTACCCTGGGTCCCATGTCAGAAGGAAGACGGGAAATAATACAATAAATATTCCCCCACAAATATTAAGTCTGAAGTCATCCTGTGCACAAACTGTAAGAAAGAATTATTTCATCTGTTTAAAACCAAGTCCTGGCAGTTCTTTCCCTTCTTACATTGTGTTACAACCAAAACCAACAGGAAGTCCTCTGGCATCATCAAGACTAAAAATATGTATGTGGCATAAGGTTTCCTGGACTGCAGTCCACTTCATCTGATGTATGGTGTCGAACAACACTTTACACATACGACAAAGCAGGCTGGAATCCAGGAAAACTTCTGCCAAATAAAACTTGTTACTTTTAAAGATGCCACAAGACTCTTGGTAGTCTTTGCAGCAGCAGACTAACACAGCTGCTCCCTATCCTGGGAATTAGCATAACCCAAAACCAAAAAAGAACCTGGGGTGCAGTTATGTCCATGAAGAATGTACATCTTCTCACGCAGGAGCACCTCCAATTTTCAAAGCTCCACCTGAACTTATAGTCCAAGTGAATCAGCTGCCATCTGAGACAGAGGTGATGGGGACAAAATCTTCTCCCATCACAGGGGTCATGAGTGCTTAAGGCAGAATGCTCTCCCCTGCCCCTTGTATCTTCTTATATCTCTCTTCTGTTCAAAGGCAAAATGGGAGCACATACCAATGGTCCATATGGCAGAATTTTTGAAGAAAAGAAAGTCTGGTCTGAATCTATGAAGGGTGGCAGAATCAAGTACAACTCCTACACCCACAGCCCATACAGCAGTGCTTCTTAAGCTATCTGATCTGAAGAGCCAGCAGGGTTTTTTTTTTCTAAATGAGTCAGGGATCACCACTTTATTTGTGGCTATTGACTACAAATATTTTTTTTCTTTCCTGGAAATGTGCCAGGGACCAACACCAGTTCACAATCCACTCTGAATAGCACTGCCACAATATCTACCAATTTTTTCCCCCACTGTACACACAGCCACAGTCATTCAGTCCTGGGTGGGTGAAGGTGAAGTGCTGCACCACTGCAGCAAAATGACAATCACAAGACTCCTCAGAACAAGAGTATGAACTATCAGGCCTCCATAAGGAACAGGAGTAGGTCAGTTTTACTACAGTACACATGATCTGGCTGTCCTTGCAAGGCATACACCCTCTGCCCTCCTCTACCAAGAGGACAACTAGTTTGATAGTTGTGTAGTAAATGACCAAGGCTGGCAATCTATTTCACCAGAAAGCTGCTGCTAGGTTTTAATTTGGATTCTTATAAAAAAAATCATTAATAAGATCATAGGTAGGAATACAAATGGAAAACAATTATGGCACTAGGACCAATCAATTTATAGAGCAATTTTCCCAGAAAACAGGAGAAGGCAAAAATTGATCAGCACCAGTGAGCTCTTAATATGCAACCCAGAATGTGATTTCTTTCTCACTGATGTATGAGTACAAATAAGATTGTTTCTCTAAGTACCAGTTTTCCTTCTCCTGTTCTCTCTAGCAGTCTAGAGAGGAAAAATAAATATTTCTGTAATCATTGCTTATACTGTTCATTTCTGGTCACTTTTGCAGTGACACACTAGATTTCTTGATATCTCTAAGAAATCCCTAAGACATAAACACAGAATGTAGCCAAGGCTGTTTTTGTCACCAAAGAGGAAACGTTTCTACATATCACTTCTGCAAAATATATAAAAGGTAACTCAATATATTCAGTTAATCTAAGGTGCAGTGTAGATGTGATGCAAGTTTTGTGATCTGAACTCTTTTCAAAAGCCAGTGAAAGGGATGCTGATTTGCATTTGGCTGCAGGGTGAGAGTGGAGTTAGTCCTTACCCACCACGCTGATTCACCCACTTAAATCCTCCCGCCTCAAAACTGCTACTAATTGAGGAAGGGGAGACATACAATGTAAAAGAAAAAGCATTTGTAAATTGTTTCCTTTGTGGCCAGCACCTATTCTAGGAGAGTAATTCTGGATCAGGACTGTGGCATAAAGGGAAAGGCTAAGGCACCCTCCCCCCACCCCGCACACCCACTTGCAGCCCTTATCTTAATCATCTCTCTTCCCTTCCCCATGACTGATTTCCAGAAAGAAAGAGACACCAGGCACTTGAACAGTGAAACTTCTACATGACACCTAGTTTTGTCATAAAGTTATTCTGTATATAACATCTCTTTCCTAGGGAGATGACATTTTAAGTGGATTAGTAAAAAAAAAACTTATTGAAAACATACTCATCTAATTCCATTCCTAGGAGCTGCAGACAAATTTTTGCCTAGCTGCAATTGCAGACCAGCCAATTAAAGTTCCTCTAATGAAAAACCAACTTGTTAGCAGCGGCAGCAGTTTTCACTGCATAAATAAGAAGAGAGGTTATCTGCTGTACACTGCAAGATGGAAGCAGAATCTATGGCTGATGGAACTCAAGGGGAAAGACTTTTCTGCATTGTAGGATTGACAGTATCACCTTCTAGCTTTTTGAGATCCTGATAAAATCCCTCTGAACCTTGATTCCTCTGTGAAAAAGACACAGCCATTCTCCAGGACACACATGCAGCAACTATTACCTGCAAGAGTACGCCAAGGAGATAAAATACAGTCCTGGGACCACAAGCAACCCCAAAGACTTATTTTCCAGCCCTTTACTTTTCCTCTCCTTTCCCCAAAAGGGTGAAATATCACATGTTGTAACACCCCTGAATTGCTTAACATGAAACAAAAAACATTTTCAACACCAGAATATTTATTTATTTATTGGTATTTTTGGCAGTCCACACAGCCTGTGGAGGCTTCTGGGGCAGAAAACTGGACCTGCTCCCACCATAATTGCTCGTTCCTACTCCAAGTCTCAGAATCCAAGATGAACAACATGTCTGAAGCCAAGCACATTATTTTGTAACCTCCAAATTGCTGACAATTGTCCTTTGAATGTAATAGTAAGACAATCAATCACACCACATCATGCTAAAACTTAGTTTTTCAGGCAATACTCTTTGGGTACTTATAAAAGATTCTTAACTATGTATGACCTAAGTGAAATAAAGTCACCCATCTTAGAAACTTTCTAATATGTGCAAATGCTAAAATAAGAAGTCTGAAGTTATCTTTTGGATCCAGACAGCGTCTTCTATTATTGCAGGACAGAAAGTAATGAGAGCCATTTTTAAACTACATATACCAAGTACCATTGTTTACAGCACAGTCTTCCATTTGAAGGG
Source organism: Ctenosaura bakeri (assembly GCA_948474755.1). Lineage (NCBI taxonomy): Eukaryota > Metazoa > Chordata > Lepidosauria > Squamata > Iguanidae > Ctenosaura > Ctenosaura bakeri. The sequence continues at coordinate 55,608 of CAOLHI010000970.1, forward strand.
GCATAAGATAGCAATTCTGTATTTGAAAGCCTGTCTAATTCAAGTCTGTTTTAAACACATAGATGCATAACAAGCGAGAGCAGAGCACTTTAAGTTACCAGCAGCAGCACCCAATAGCAGACACACAGGTTACACTGTTTTTCCCCACTATGATGAAAGATATTGTATTTCTATTTAAGCTACAGTAATAATTTCTAGATTACACTTTTCAGTCAGCATATGTAAACTTTATGCAATTTAGGACAAGACTGTATATATTTTTAGCACAGCATGAATATATGCCAGGACAGTTACGCCAAACTCCATAACTGTGCAGCTGGTTGTATAACAGGTGCTTAGGCTGTAACCCCACCCATTTCATAACAGTCAATTAGCACCTCAACCACCAAGTCAAATGTGCGTGAACAACTGAGAAGACTCTATGTTGGCTTGTGGAGTGACTGAGTACATTAGAGATTGCACCTAGGCCATCTCTGAGAACTTGCAACCACTGGTACAACAGTGTTTATGCTACCATAGTGCCCCAAAAGATTCAGGCGGCTCTCTCTGGCCATTTTTGGCAACATGGAAGCTGTAACCCTAATGTGCATTGTAGTATATGTTGACTTTATATTCACATTGAGTTTACAGTAATCCTTTCAGTGCCTGAAATCTTCCAGACAGGCAGTGCTGGAGATTATTTCTTTTTAAAAAATACTGACTAAAACCAAAATAATTTCACTCTAGAATCCCAGTCTAGTTCTTGAAAAATGATTGAATACCCATAAAGATCTTTGATCAGTATTTTTTAAAAATCAAAATATTCCTTGAATAACATATTCCTTCTCATTCGATTGTCAATGAATCTTACAAGATAAATGTTAACTTCCCAGACTTATAAGTTTTTTTTTAAAAAAATCAATTATTGTGAAACCAGTACAGCAAACTATTACTCTGACGATAACCAAATTTTGTCAATCTGGAAGATTAAAAATTTATTAATTTCATCAGAATCTGTTCCAATTCCCCATTCTGTGAACCTTGCAAATTAAAATTTTAGAAAAGCTAAATTGCTACAAATATTTAGAATAAATTAATCTTAAGAAAATAAAATCTTTATAAAATCTTTATAATTGCTTCCTGAGCAAATACGTACACCATAAAATCCCACATTAGTAGAAAGATTCCTTATAGATTTCATATGCACCTTTTTCTGATAATTTCACCCCATTTCTCCAAAGTCTGCTATTTGGCCAACAGACTGATGGAAAGGAGACTTCACCAATTCCTATTGAAATTTTCATCTTTCATAGCTTTTACCAGCCAGTCCCTTTCCTTATCATCATCATCATCAGAGTCACTCATGTCACTAGAATCTGCGGCTAGGAGACGGGAATAATTAATTTTTTTCTGACGTGGTAACTTGGACTGGACGATCAAGAACAAGATCAACCAGAGTATTAGTGTAACAGAGCATGCCCTGTATAGGACTGCTAGGCCAAAGCTGTTCACAACAAACCCCCCTGCAAAGCTGCCCAGACTGGCTCCACATCCACAAGAGAGGCCCTGCAAGACAAGATGCAAAGACCTCTCTGTGCCAGGGGTAGCAATGTCATCTGCAAGCATGTTCACGGCCCACCATAAGGCACCATTGCTGAAGGCACAGAAGATCTGGATTGGCAGCACTGCCCAGGTACTCCACAGGAATGAATAGTACAGCAATTGTGCTGCCAGGCAGCTCAAGCTCAAGGCCACTGTGCCACCACCTGAAAGAGCCCTTAGTAACTTGCTTTTGAAAGTGTTGAGAAGGATTTCAGCAATCAGTCCGATGGCAAGCGAGAGGCCCATGTACAACTCATTGCTGCCTTGGTCTTGCATTTGCCAAAAAAGAAAATTCTGCACAGTTGACCCAATGGCCCCTGTGAGGAAGACAGTGACAGCAGACAGGATGGTCCGGCCATCATTCCCAATGAGGTTCAAAGCTTTGACCGTTTTATTAACATGTTCAGTTTTTTTGGACACATGGATGGGAAAGAAGATACTCACAAGTAAAGTTAAAGTTATCAAACAGGCATAGCCATAAAAATGTACTGCAAAGCGTGAAATATTGGTAGTCAAAAAGCAGTTCAGCTGATCCACAAGTACCGCTATGCCGCAGACTCCCAGAGATGCACCTAAGTAACTCCAGATCCAAAGGTTTCCATATTTGTCTGCAGCATCTACAAAGTCGAGATACTCATAGAGGCTGTCATCAACCATCCATCCAAGAGGGGCAGCCAGGAGCTCCCAAAGCACAACTGCCCCTAGCACCATAAGAAAGATCTGATGCTCACCATTCAAGACTGGTCCTTGTAGTAACTGAGAGTTCAAATCCTGTGCCCTTTCCCAGCGCCCTGACAGGTTTTTCAATACATAGGGTGTCTCTGTGAGGTGTGCTAGGGCTATGTGAAATGTGGAGTTAGTATCTTCCCTTGAAGAGCCATTTCCCTCAGGAGTCTCTTTTATATTTGTGATGCTTTTATTTGCCTTCATCAGTCCGCTCACAGTAGATGCCTTTAACACTTGTTCTATCAGGGCAGTTTTTTCCGCAGAAGTACCAGATATCACACCAAAAGGCACATCAGTCAATTGCTCTGTATCTGTATCAGCACCACTGACTTCACTGTTCATCAAAGAAGGGGTATTTATAGAGAAATAAACATTAATTGGTGTATATGTTAGTCTTGGTTTGCCAGTAGTCACCAGGTCCTCTGAAATCTTTCCAAGTGCTTCCACGGAGAAGGTTTTATTATCAGAACCTACTTTCACATTCATTGTACTCAGGCTGTTCCCACTTACATCAGATGTCTGGGTTGCGGTCAATAGTTTGCCTGGATGCTGGCTCATGTTACAATACTTATAGACAATGTCCTTGTTCAATGGTGGGACAAGAGTAAGAAGCAAACCTGCTCCAGCTGAGCACAGCAGTGATCCGCTGATGAGGATTTTCCTTTTATTGTGGGTTTTTGCTAGGTAGGAGCATAATGGGGCCCAAAGGGAAGTAATTAAGTGCTTTAGTCCTATTATAATACCTGTTAATGGTGCAGTCAGCCCAAGCTGCCGAAAGTACAAAGTTAAAAATGGAACTGTGCAAGCACTTCCGGCACCATAAAGAAAATGGAAAAGGCTAGCAAGAGTGAGTGCTTTGTTCACATCCCACTGGCTATTTGTACTCATGGTTTCAGGGGCAGGCTTGGTTCTCAATTTTGTCCTGTAAATTAATAAAGAAAGACTAGTGAGTATTGCATAAAATAGAGAAATGTTAGAGGAAATATTTTCTCTGGCTATATTAGTAATCAAACCAGTATAGCAATCATAGACTAGTTCCATCATGGGAACCTGTGTAATGCACAATTCATCAGAGTAACTCCACAGGATTGCAAAAGGAACTGGTGGGGGAAGAATGGACCTGTTCACCTGCTTCATTCTGGGAGTACTGTGGATTTTTGTACCATCTGGGGAGACACTTGTGTAAGGAGGTCTTGGAGATCTTTTTACACAAACCAGCAAAATGAAAACCAGTAAAAGTTTCTTATGCAGCCTAGCATAGTGTCCAACCCTTTGTCCAACTAGCCAGTTCCACCAGCATAAAGCCCCGACAGGATTTGGCATTAAATACAGTTTTTCTATAGTGCTCGTATAATCTTAGGCTACAGTCAATATGTGCTGATTATTTATTTATTTGAAATATCTGATACCAGAAAAAGCCTCCCAAAGCAGTTTCTAGGGGAAAAAAGCTTTAAAACAATAAAATAATTATACAATGTAACCATATTAATTTAAAAGAAAATTAGAATAAACATGATAATGCAACAGTTGTATTATAATGTTTAACCAGTTTAAACAGCACAAATAATTTTAAAACAACAACATGGAACAATCTAGTTTATAACACTCATTTAAAAACAGTCAGGGAGGGAGCTGCACATCCTGGAACTGAGCACTGCATAAGGATGAAACCATCACAGAACTCTAGTTCCGGCTCCTGTGTTCACTAACCTACTAGTTCTTAGTGGCAGGCAAGTGAGCCTGATCAGCTTACTGTGTTTTTCCATTTGGTTAATGCAGACATATTTTTAAAAAATTGATAGGATCCTTGTAATCATTTTGCATTTTTGCCAAACAAATTAAAAAAGAGCATGGTATAGGAAAGAAAAGAATGATTGTGCAGATACAGCAACAGAGCCCTTAAACTTGGTCTTCAAAGTATAGCTGTTGTGTATCTTCAAGTCATTTTTAACTTACGATGACCCTAAGGAAAACCTATCATAAGTTTTTCTTGGGAAAATTTGTTCAGAGGGCATTTGCCTTCCCCTGAGGCTAAGAGAGCGTCACTTTCCCAAGGGTTCCCATGGCCAAGTGGGATTCAAACCCTGGTCTCCAGAGTCATAGTCTAACACTCAAACTCTAGTCTAACACTCACAGTGGCTTTCACCTTTAAAGTATACAGCAGATAATTTTTCCACTATCTATTTACCACCAACTGTGTGAAGAATCCTGAGTCAAGTTAGGAAGTGAACAACAAAAAGTTCCAACATTTGTTATTAACAGGGAATTGAATAAATCCCATAAATGTTTTTAGAAAGGCTCTATACAGTATGTGGGAGTCCAATCTCAGGCCTTATCAACTCCAGAGGGTTCATTGCTTCATTGCTTTCAAGCTATCTCTATATATTAGATTCAGGAAAAGAATTTCCAATAGCATCATTTTGGCTTGACATTTCAGATTCACCAAGAAATTGTCAGCACTTGAAAGCCAGACTGGAATGCAAATCCAGTGTTTCCTAAAAACTGTTTGCTTTTATTTATTGTTTTAAAGTAAGTACTTCTGGGGACAAGATACAATATAATGTGACATCTTAAAACTCAGACAACTGCAGGATTAAAATGTCCAGTGTTCTTTTAAAAATCCAACTTCAAATGACAAACATTAAATGTGTTTTCAACTGCTTTAACTTTGTCTTTTTAATGGAAATGTTGTTTTTTAAAACTGTTTTATTAATAGTTTTTCAGCTGTACTTTAAGTTTTTGCAAGCCACCTTGAGTCTTGTGCTGAGAGAAAGGTAAGAAATAAATCAATCAAACAAACAAACCATTACAATTCTTGATTTCCACACTAGCAGGAAGAGAGATTTCAATTGTGATCTTACACTGTTGCCAACATGGTTTGTTAGTATTTGCTGTAGACCATGTTTATCCAGATATAGCACTGATGATATCAGAAACACCCTGTTGACATAGAAATGTATGAACAAAAAACCTCAGAATGCTATTGTGAGATTTGTAGATGAAAAAAGCATAAATAAATACTACTAGTAAACACTGGGCTCAAAGGAGAGCTTTCTGCTCCTAATTTCCATTAGTTTGATTTGGGATTATCTCAGCAAACTGCAAATGAAGTACAGAAAAATTCAAGAAGCCCTTCCTCTCCAGCAGATGTAAGAAAGACAGCTACAATTTTTACACTTTTGTCTGAAAGCATCAACATAATTTTAAATACACATAGATGTCTTTAATGAAGCATTAAAAGTACACACAAACTAATTAAATGTAGCTGTTCTTCATACAGAGAGCAGTTGCTGCAATATACTTCAATATCATTGAAATGTATTGCAGCTGCCCCCCTCGTTGCTTTCCTTTTGCCAGCAGGCAAAAACATTTATATTTAAGCAGGCTTTTAATATGTAACCAGGTTGGTTTTTAATTTATCAGGATGTTTTTTTTTAAATGTAGGTTTTAATAATTTTATATGTCATTTAATGTTTTTAATTGTTTTAAATGTTTTATTAATGTTTATAACTTTTTGGAAGTTGTGTTGGATTCCACTCTGAAAGAAAGGCAGCATATAAATATAATAAACAAATAAGTAAACACCATTAGGGATTATTTCCCTTTGGATTGCCAACTATTCACATTTTAGGAGATGCACAGGGAGTTTCACTGTACTTTCTGAAGGCAAATCTGGGGTTTGTAATGGTGTGCAATGACTTTATTCACTGCCATTTATATTTTCAAAAACCTTAGTTTGAAAAGGATTGTTTGCAGTGTATAAAAACAGAAAAACAAAAAAACCACACAAAGGCAAACTCCTTTAAAAAGAGAGAGTAAAATGTTTGTAGAAATACAGAGCATCATTTTGTCTATCACTGTCGCTGTGAATGTTAAGGTAAGTTTGGAGGAGCAGTAAGAATAACAAGGATGATAAAGATAAAGCCTTTTAAAATGATTTTTAGTGTTCTGTTTCTCAAGTCCCTATTGGAAACAATGGAATGGATGCAATGTGAATAAGACAGTAGTATAATAGGTTGCCTGCCATTAAGGCCTTTGATACTCTACTTGCTTTCCTACACTGAGGCAGTGAGTGGCCAAACTATTACTTTATTAATCATAGAATCTTAGACTTGGAAGAGACCCCAGGGGCCATCCAGTCCAACCCCCTGCTATGTAGGAACACCCTCAAATCAATCCCGACAGATGGCCATCAAGCCTCTGCTTAAAAACCTCCAAGGAAGGAGACTCCACTACACTCTGAGGCAGCAGATTCCACTGCCGGACAGCCCTGACTGTCAGGAAGTTCTTCCTGAGGTTCAGGTGGAATCTCCTTTCCTGCAGCTTGAATCCATTGCTCCTTGTACTGGTCTCTGGAGCAGCAGAAAACAAGTCCCCTCCTTCCTCTACGTGGCATCCCTTCAAATATTTAAACATGGCTATCATGTCCCCTCTTAACCTTCTCTCCTGCAGACTAAACATACCCAGCTCTCTAAGTCTATCCTCATAGGGCATGGCTTCCAGGCCTCTCACCATTTTGGTCGCCCTCCTCTGGACTTGCTCCAGCTTGTCAATATCCTTCTTGAATTGGGGTGCCCAGAACTGGACACAGTATTCAAGATGGGGTCTAACCAAAGCAGAGTAGAGTGGTACCAGTACCTCCCTCGATCTAGACACCATACTCCTATTGATGCAGCCGAGAATTGCATTGGCTTTCTTGGCCGCCGCATCACACTGCTGACTCATGTTCAGCTTGTGGTCTATGAAGACTCCTAGATCCCTTTCACACGTACTGCTATCTAGCCACGTGTCCCCCATCCTATATTTGTGGATTCCATTATTTCTGCCTAAGTGTAGGACCTTACATTTCTCTCTGTTGAATTTCATTCTGTTCGCCTTGGCCCAGCTCTCCAATCTATCCAGGTCATTTTGAATTTTGATCCTGTCCTCTGGCGTATCAGCAACCCCTCCCAACTTGGTATCAGGTTTTAAAGGGTGGCACCCTAATTTCTCTAGGGAAGTGAGGGATATGTGCCACTGACACCGGACACTAGTAGTTAAAAAGGACGGGTTTTCGGCGTAACCTTCTCCACCGGGGCCTCCTGCAGGCACCTCTCCCCTGCTCTGAGGCTCAGCGGGTGGGGGGGCTCAGCCCATGCTTACTTCCCCGCCTCCCCTCCTCTTCCGCAGCGAGCGGGGCCTGCCAACCACAACTCCTATCCATTCCTACCGCACCTTGAGGAAGTTGCCATGGCAGCCGCCGCCGCCGCCGCGCGCCTCTCTCGCGCTCAACGCCGTAACGAGGCGCACGTGGAGCTTCATCCACTACCTGGAAAAAGGCGGGGAGGGGGACACGAGCTCGTTCCGCGGTTTTCAGGCGCACGGCGACCTCGCCTTGCTTGCAACGGGAGGTACTGGCTGCGCATGCGCCGTGAAGCACCTGTTCGTGGCAAGGGCGGCCGAGGCCGCCTCGGGCCCTGCCTTCTGCACCTGCAGAGCCACTCCCCTTTTAGAGAATGGGCGCGTGGCTGGGCAGGGACCGCCCTTGGCTGGCGGGCCTTCCCGCCTCACGAGACAGGGGAGTTCACTCCTTCTTCCCGGCCGACAATGATGTCGACTGGGAGCGCCCCCGGGGGCGGGTCAAGATGTTGCTAGGAGACGGCGCGTCGCCGTGGAGATGGATGAATTCCAGTTGCTGCGCCGTCGGCCTACCTGGGAGGGAGTTTTTCCTTCGGCTTTAAGAGTATTTTCGCGCTGGACTACTCAGAAGTAATCACCATTCAGTCCAAAGGGCTTACTTCCAGGTAAGTCGGTGTGGGGCGGTGTGGTCGCCTTTTTCTTTTTAATCAAAGGAGCTGCCTTAGTCCCTCTTCCTTTTTTAGCTCAGCATCACTTGGGGAGACTTAGAAAAGACTTTTTGTCTTTGTGCTTCTGGTTCATTTAGTGAACTCTTAAGTAAACGGTTCTGCTGGGGATTAAAATTTTGAAAGCCAAGGCTTAGGGTCAGCTTTGCAAGAAACACAGCCCTTTCTGTGAGGACAGCAGCTCCTTGCAATCCAGGGTTTATCAGTTGCTTTCCTTTTTTAAATAACAGGATGGAAGTGGGGGAGGAGGCCCTATGATAAATACGACCTTATATTCATTACAGTGCATAATAAACAAATGATTTTCCTAGCTTTGCTAAAGAAATCTTGTGGCTTCCCCCTACGTGGGAGACTTCCAAGGAAGTCTAGATGGGATCCCCAACTCCAGGCTCACTCCAACGGCTATGTACTACCAGGTTACTCTGATGAAAACTTTGGAGTCAGTCTCCCCTCCCCAGTGAACAGTCACAGGCAGATGCCATATTAAAATATCTTCTGAAGCTTTTGATGAAACTAAAGAATTCCATCTTCTCATACTTAATGTGTTAAATGTTTGCAAATAATTTATTTTTTATTTACATAATGTACATACTATACAGATATATCCAATACAAAATGAGAAGCAACCAGTCGTAGAACCATCTGGTTTGTAAACATCTACATGCAGCACCGTGCTTGGAGATCCAGTTGAAAGAATACACAAGACGCAGCAGTGTTGGGATCTGGTTTTAAAGGCACTGCTTCATACAGCACCAGCTCATGGAAATATCTGTGCTGTACTATTTCTGGCTCCATGAGATACTGTTTGATCTATATTTTATAAATTCCCTCTACAGCAGATTTGTGTATATCCAGTGTATGTCATCTCTGAATGTTTCATCTCCTTGAGATAAACCTTATAGCTCCAATTCTCAATTACTTACTTACATTTAGACATGAGGCAACTGAAGTAGAAAGGTAATGGGGAGGATAAGGCTATCAATAGTTACTAGTCAGCTTGGGTATATATCACCGCCAGTATCAGTAGTATGCTTTGTATATCAGTTGCTAGGGAGCGTGAGTGGGAGGTTGGTACTGCTCTCATGGCCTGCTTGTGGGCTTCCTATAAATATCATATTTGTCATCGTATAAGACGCACCAGCATATAAGACACACCCCATTTATATGCTGGCAAGTACTATTTGCCAGCATATAAGATGCACTGGTGTATAAGACACACCCCATTTTCAAACAGTATTTTTCAGGAAAAAAGCGAATCTTACACGCCAGCAAATGGGGTATTTGGTTACTGGAGCAGGTAGGCTTTGATCTAGCATGGCTCTTACATGTTTATCATTAAGAAGTCATTTGTGCCAATACTGGAATAGTAGTTTATGCTCTTGACAATTGCCAATACTCTCAAAAAAAACCCTCCCACACCCTCATTTCCAGTTTCTTGGGGTGGGGGAAAAGATTGTGCCAAAGGTAGAACACCTCAGGGACCTGAAAAGGGTAGTATTGTACCCCACATCTTTCTGGAGTACATAGAGGATTTTAAAATTGGTGGGGGGATGTTTCATTAATTCATGGCTTCAGAGAATTTAAGTTGCTTCATTTGCCAAAGATTTGTATAGAAAGAAAGGACAACCAAAGTCACTCACCATTTTTGAAACATTTTTACAGAGCCCCAGAATGTCACTAAAAGTCAGGTATCAAAGCAAATCAAAATGCTAATAGATTTCCTGTATGTCAGAGTGTTTTGAGCATTAGACTATGACTTTGAAACTAGGGTTCAATTCCCCACTCAGTCAAGGAAACCCACTGGGTGACCTTGGGTGTGTCACATGCTCTCAGCCCCAGCAAACACTGTATTAGGTTTACCTTAAACTCACCATAAGACGGAAATGAGGGGAAGGCACACAACAGTGTCAGAATTACCACTTCTAAGGTGGTATAGGAATTAGAACTATCAAGACCTCTCACTGAGACACAACAGGATAGAATGTAGACCTTTCCACCCTACAAATCAACATTGGTACAATATGAGAGAGTATTTAGAAAGTAGTTCACAAGTAGAATCTCTGTCCAATTAAATTAAATGAGATTAATTAGGAAGCCTCCCTGAGATGCTGCAGATGGGGCAGAGAATGGCACCATGTTCCACATGTGGCTTTAGTGCCTCAAAGCTGCTGGTTTCTGGAAACAGATCCTTGATATCTTTGGCTAATCAGTTAATTGCTGTACAGCGCTGTTTTATTCTCTGTATCTGAAGGCCCTAATGACACGCTTGTGCAAAGAGATCTAACAGTCCTACTTCATGGAGTAGCCAGACTGGACATCTCTAGAAGATGGAAAGATTTGAAAGACCTTAGCATTCAAGGATGGCCGGACCATAGGTGGAACCTCACAGTGTCAGCGAAGCAGCTTCAAAAAATTGGGTAGACAAGTAAAAACAGACTCATTTGAAAAGAAACAAAGAGCTTTTAGTCTCTTTTAAGGACATATGTATTCATCACCCCCTGAACTCATGGATTCAGTTTTGGAGGAATCCATTCTGATTCCTGACTTTGAAAGGCAGCTGTTATTTCTGCTAGCACCAAACAATCTCCTTTTTTAAGGGTTCTGATGTTGTCATTTTTCTCTCTCCAGGTTGTCATTCTTTCTTGTTTGTACTGCATGCTTACATGTCAATATTTCATATCTGTAAAGTGAAATTCTTTGTAAGCAATTAAAAATGGGGAAGGTCCTTGGTGCCTGCAAAAATATTCCCAGAGGGCTGTATTTTTTCCCCCACCCTGTTGTAGCAGCAAGTGTAAAATGTTCCATGAGACACCTCTGGAGAGGAATCAGTTTTATTAGTTTTTGTCCTCTCCTGTTGTATACTTTAACACCTGGCTTTAGTTTTGATGAAAGAGGCAGGAGCATAGGTATGACTGCCACAGCCAGAATCATTGGTCTGTATAAGGAGAGATGTTACAAATTCCTTCATCTGTGTTGCTTGTTCTGCAGTTTAGTCATCCATGTTCAACTGCGCAGTCAAAGCACCTGCAAGTTAGCAAGTCTCTAGTTCTCAAAAAATGTGCATGACATCTTGTTCAAAGGAATTTCATTCTGTCTACAGTAGATGTCATTTAGTGCTGTTTCACAGAGTTGTCACCAGAGATGCTCCTGTTCAGTTTCTTGTCAAAAGGCACAAAAGTTTCCATTTCCTTGAAGGGTCGCATATGATAGGAATTCATGCACATATATGTATAGCAAATTAGTCTGAGAATTTTGTAACAAAAGAAACTATTGTGTGTTGCTTCATTAACTGAAAACCCCTAATTTAAGTTGAAATCCTTAACTTATTCAGCAGATCAAAAGGTGAAGTTATTTTACAGAACAGCAAGAAGGCAAATAATGAAGTGTCCTAAATTACTTGCAGTAATTCTGTAGAATAATCTTTGGGATCACACTTGACTCAAGAGAACTGAGATCTTGACTAGGGTCCCTGAGTGCAATGAAAGATTATTTAGTATTAGCTATTTCTTTTCAAATGATGAAACAACAGCTTTTATCCACTTTAACTGTCTGATGAGAGAGAAAGATCTCTTTGAAAAGCGCAGCACAGAAGCCTCAGAATGTCATACCTTATTGCTTCCTCTTCCATCAGCTCCACACAGACTCATACCACTTCTCCATCTTGGGCTGGGCTGTATTTCCTGTTGAAGAACTGAGCAGTGCTTCTTGGTTTTTCTTTTTTATCTGGAACCTTTCACATTCTGTCCCAATTCAGTGAGATATTCCCTAGTGAATCTTGACATGGGTTTGCTGTGGCTGCTAGATTCCTCACTGGATAATGCCCGCAAAAGTGTTTATGGGTAGTAATAAAGATTTTGGTAAGTATTTGGCTAGTCCAACATCTTCCTCTTCCTGCAAGCTGGCCTGCTTGGTTTTTGTCTTTTGCAAAGAGTAGGTAGGTTCCAGGCACGGAAAAACTTCAATACTGCAAAGTAAGAAAATACATTTCCATTAATGGAATACACAAATTGTAGCTCAGAATCTGAGGCCATCTTTGCACTACACTGTTATAGTGCTCTTATTCCACTTTCAACATCCTGTGGAATTCTGGGGTTCGTAGTTACCTGAAGCCAAAGAGCTCTCTGGCTGAGAATTCTAAATGCCCCTCCCTAAACTGCAAACCCCAGGATTCCAAAGGAAGTTGAAAGTGGAATAATAGCACTATAACAGTATAGTGTAGAAATGGTCTGACATGGTGTTTACCCATTTCTTATCGAAAGTTGTTTTTCTCTGAAAACATCTGTGATTCTGGTACTGGAAATTCAGCCAGTATGGTTCAAACTTCAGATAGTTAGAAAAACTTTCCCTTATCTTCTCCACACATAAATCAGACATGACAGACAAAATCAGAAGAAAAAAAAAACAGTAGAATGGTTGAGATTGGTATCAGAGGTAGGAAGTATAATAAAATACCCTATATCACTATCACATTACTTTGTCTAATAAATCTGATATAGAAAGAACATCACTCAGTAAACAAAACCTGTGAGTCAGCCAACCCTTTATATATGGAACATGTAGGGGGTGATAAGAGGAGCAATGTACTAAAACATGCCATTGCAATTTTTCAGTGCTGAATCCAGTAATATAGAAAGAATGATGCTAGGGACAAAATGATGCTAAGGACAGAAGGACCCAATGTAACACTTTCTTTCCACTTTTCTTAAAGCTAGTTCTTTAGTTGGCAGTACAGGCTTCTCCCACTTAACTGATAGGTTAGGGACTAGTGTGCTGTCTGAAAATGGGATTGGTTGAAAGATGGAACCCATGCAGTGTAGGGAGTGTAAAGGACTTACAGAAGCTCATTTAGGACCAACCCCATGAGCGCTCCTTGCAAAGTCTCTCACCTGGCTTGGCACCTTCTCTCCACCTAACCAGCAGCTTGCTTTGCAAGCAGTGCCAGTTTGTGAGTGGTTCCAAGTGAGCCTCCATAAGCAAGAAGAACTGATGAAGGAGTAGAACCTCTGTTGAATTAATGGAACTTGTCCTTAATTTGGAGGCATCAAAAGAGTGAATTGTCAGATAATGGGGCACTGAAAGGCGGAGGCTTCCTGTACACTTATCATTCTCAGGAATGGATTTTAAGGAGTAGAGGAGAGAACCTAGTAGAAAATACGATGATGCACAGCTCAGTAAAGAAACCAACCTGATCACATTCTTGTAAACTCGTCTGGAGTCTTTATCCAAGCACACACTGAAGGACCTTTGCTCTGCACTTCTGAGTTTGATGCTTCGTGTTCGAATAGTGTTTGTCACTAACTAAAATAAAATGAGGCAAGAAGTTCAGCTTAGGAAAATCAAAATATTCTTAGTCACTTATTCAAAGGATTGATATGTTTGGTAGTAACACTTTCAAATGATTTTCTATGAACTATGGCATAGATTCCAAAGTGCCACTTAGCAAACCAGAAGAAAAGCTCAAAGCTTGAAGGAGTTACTTTTTTGAACAGCTGCTCCCAGAATCCAGTGACTGGGAGATTATGGGAATTGATGTCCATACTAGTAACTTTTCAGAACTCTGTAAAAGCTGATACAGCGTAATAATAGAGGTGGATAGCTGCAGAAGATACCCACTACCAGAGAGCTCTCAGGGGACAACTACATGAGATTCAATAGTATTTATTAACAGGATCTCCTGCAATTTTAAAATGTTAGTGTCAGCATCAACAAGAACTAATATGGACTGAGGCTGTGGTGCCAAGGACAGGTAAGCTTCTCCTCTCATTTCATCCCTTGAAATCATTCCACTCAAGCTGATAGTGCTCCATAGTAGAAAACAGGTCTGGGTGTTATCTTTGTTAAAGCTAGGTGAAGCAACATCATACATGAGTTATCATATTCAGTAAACACTTATATTATGCAGGTTATTTCACCCCTTATCACTAGTTGCAGCTCAGCTAAACAAAATAGTTTGCTTCTTATGCTTCTCAATAAACACAGCATGTCTATAAAATATATTTGTATTAGGACAATATATTGACCTGTGGAACATACTAGCTGTTACACAGTTTACATCTGCAGAAAAGATCAAATATATATTGTCAGTTTAATATTCAAGCACCTATAATGCCACAGTCATGATAAAGATGTAATCCAGATTTTGAAAGGAGCAAAAACTTTAGTTCAGTATGTAATCAGTCTATTTGATAAATTATGCACAGAACTCATTAACAATTCATTTCTTGGCTTGGCTAATGAGGCCAGTTGCAAGGGATGTGCTGTTTTAACTGTGAAGATGTATTTATTTTACTGAAATCCTCAAACTCAGTAGGGACTATTGTTAGTAAAGGGAGAGCAAATCTGAAGAGAGAGATACATATAGAGTATATGGGAGCATGCATGTACACACCCCTGAAATGCAGCCTCCCCCTCTTTCTTAGTTGTGAGATGCTTATTTTAGGATGTATTTAATACTCATGGGGAAAAATGAGACTCAGAATCTAATATTTATATTTTAGCCTATAGCTTCAGCATACCACTATGGGAAGGATGCTGTGAGTTGTTTTTTTTTTTTCCTTTTTCCTTTGTATGAACATTTTAATAAATATATGGGAAGAATAGCAGGATCAAGACATTATTATATAAAAAGGTTCTGGCACCTCAAGGCAGAGACTGGCTTTTCAGGAGCTCTGATTAAAGATGGAAGTAGAAGGAAAGTATTTAATACAGGTGGTAAATCAGCTGAAATGATGAAACTCTTGCCAAGGAACATGTGTTCGAAGAGCACTCAGGCCTCATCAAAGTAACTAAGCAAATTCTTGAAAACCTGTGTCTTTAACTTTGAAGTTTTGTGGATACTTCTTCCAAAATAAGGTTTGGAGTTCAGAAAGGAACAGGTTCAATAACAGGCAGATAGCAAAGGGATTCCAGATGAAATATCAAAGTATGTGCAAGAGCCAACATAATAATATAGAACCATTAACTGTTGAAAACTTGTCCTAGTGTACAAAATGAAGTCACCATCATCTTAATAATTATATTTTAAGATACAGGAGGAAAGCAGTTGTAGAGGTAATCTGCTTGTAAAGCAGTAAAATTCACAATAATTATGACTATTGTCCTGTCTGCAATTTGCCCATATTTATGAAAATTCTCCTTTTCCAAATAAAATATTTACTGAGATGTTAGTACATAAGAGTATAATAAAAATCCCATGGAGGCTAACCACATTTGGTCAGCAGAAGGGTAGGAAAAGAAAAATTATAGTGGCAATATTCAGATCTATAGATTATGCATTACAACCTCACAGCTCCCAAGGTTTGCTTCCAAAATCCTTTAGAGCAGTTCTAAAATATATTTTACATACCTAGGGGATTTATAAATTTGACTGAGATTATTCAGATTGTTGTATGGTTTTCTCCTACTTGCTATTATGGGTGCATGAGAGATAACCCTCTCTTCTTCTTTCCCTGCAAGCACTGATTAGCACCTTTAAACTCCTGTTTCTGAAGTATTAAAATGCCACTTACAGAATATGATCGTCCTGAGAGATTGGAGGTTTTTACAACTTCAGCAATGTTCACGCTCAGGCACACCAAATCTGAAAGAGCACCCCCCCCAAAAAAAAATGAGTAAGTAACCAGGCCTGTTCCTATTTCTTTGCCTTAACTGTAATAATATCATTTTGTTCTGTCATGTCCAATACCAACTATGGACCACATAAGCATGTCTAAGATAGTTCAGTTGCAACAAGACTAGACCACAATGAAATGCAGGTACACAAACTTGTGTCCACAAAGTCTAGTACATCAACAATGGGCTGAACCGAGGCAATATTTCTTGGTACACTTATTATAACACTAGTTAACATCTTAACCTTATGAGGCCTCTCTGCCAGTTTATCATATCTCCCTTCTGGTTCCTACCTAGCATCACATTACATTCCAGCAACTCCATCCACCATTCATATGGTTACCTACTCACGTTGGCTTTAGGCAATCTCTTTCCTCCTGCCTTTGTCCCCCAATGACCATGGCTAAAACCAAACTTGTCACTTAATCACCATACCTACAAATTTTACATTTCTATTGCTATTCGCACATACCATCTGCTCATTCATAGTTAAGAAGGTCTGTTTATAGGCACTTCACTCCATGCACCTGATGAAGTAAACTCAAGAGAAGGTTAAGAGGTGACATGGTAGCTATGTTTAAATATTTGAAGAGACATCATATGGTAAATGGAGCAAGCTTGTTTTCTGCTGCTCCAGAGACTCAGACGTGAAGCAATGACTTCAATATTCAGGAAAAGAGATTCCACCTAAACATTAGGAAGAACTTCCTGGTGGTAAGAGCAGCTCAAAAATGGAATGCACTGCCTCAGAATGTAGTGGAGTCTCCTTCTTTAGAAGTTTTTAAACAGAGACTGGATGGCCATCTGTCAGGAGTGCTTTGATTGTGTGTTTCTGCATGGCAGGGGGTTGGATTTTATGGCTCTTGTGGTCTATTCTATCTCTATGATTCTATAAGTCTCAAAAACTTGTGCTACCAACTTTTTTCTCTCAGTCTCAAAGGTGCTACAAGATGGACTCTACATGTTTCTTTGAGTTCTCCCAAACTGAAGTTGACATCTCAGTCATGATTTTTTACTGCTTAGCAGCAAGTTTCCTATCCATTTGGAGGGGGAAAGACCACAGGTTGTTTCCCTTCATACAGGGGAAAAGACCACAAGTCCCTTCATACCACAATGTTTCCCTTCATATAGATTCCCTTCATACAATCTATATGAAGGGAATCTAGTGACAGGAGAACATACTCTGAAGCTATCTCTAGTTCAAGTACAAAGCTAACTGAGTAGAACCTTTTGTTTCATCTGTAAAACTCCAGCTCTCAGCTATGAATTAAGTATTAAATGCCAGGAAACTGGAATGAAAATTGATCAAGCATGCATGCTGCCTCCACAGTCTTTACCTTCAGTTTCATTTGAGGGTATGGCTTTAATACTGAGGCCTGCAGATCGCACAGAAATCGTCTCATCTTTTTCACGATTACTCAGTGAGACCTAGAAAGAAAGACTTGTTAGCCATCAGTGTCTTTCACAGTGATAAATGCATTAATTCTTAATAGAAGTTATACACCAGCTAGTCAAGGGATGACTAATATAAACCCCTTGGGTATGTTTATAGTTTCTCTTGATTCTCCACAAATGTCTCAAGCTATGAACCACAGCTAGTTGGTTAACTTCTAAATTTGTTGTAATATTTTTTAAAAAGCCAACAGCTTCTGGGCCTAATGTTAGTTTCGGAGGGTGATTCAGATTACAGTATATACATTCAAAGTATATAGTTTGCTGTATATAGTTTAGTCACATATCTAATTATTAGAAAATTATAAACAACTAATGGGGAAAATCTCATTCTATTCAAAAGAGAACACAAAACAAATGAGATAAAGAGTTACATTCCAAATGGACTAACTGCTTGTTCCATCTCCACTTGTTCAAAGCACAGTTGCTGATTCACCTTTGTAAAGAGGAACTTTTGCAAAAAGATTTCCATTGGAGATGTAACTACTGCTTTTCCTCTTAATTTTTGCTCCAGCAAGAGTTCAGGGGTGCCCTGCCATCATAAACACAGGTCTGGAATTTGTGCTGGGGACAGCAGCTGGTGATGGAAATGATGGAGAAGTGACTTTATCCTACCAACCACTTCCTTGCTGGTAATCCTTACTCTGCTTTGCAAAGGAGAATTGGAGACCACGCTGGGGAGAAACACAGTAGAGTCAAACCACATTGTTGCAGTTGGAGCCTCTATGTCTTCTGGGCCACAAGAGGATGAAAAATAAAATGACAATATGGTATCTATATCCTCTGGTCCAGTGAGGAGAGCAAGTAACATATTATTCCAGCATTCTGAACCCAGTTATTAGTGAGAGTGAAATACTTTGCTGGAACTCCATGGTGGTTCCCAGTGTTCCTCACCTGCCCATTCTTCTCCACACACTGTAATCTATCTCACCTTTTTATACAAGAGTGTAAGATCTGTGCCAGGAACCTCTATGGCTGGTTTCTTCTTCACTGGGAAGCTGTCTGGAAGAGAAAGAGTCACAGATTTAGTGACACCATTATTTTCTAGTAGAAGAAAGGGCAACATAGATGGGTAGATGGATGGAGACAGACTAATAATATTTGACATATTGTTACAATTGTTAATTTTTGTTACTTTTAGGTAGATTGGGTGGCAGGGACTGACTTGCTTGTTATTGATTGGCTTCTTATTGTTGAATTTTAAAAATAATTTTTTAAAAAAAAATAGATGTTGGGCAATATTATGCTTTCTGCTTTGTGTAGCTGGTGTAGCAATAGTACACGAAACTTTACATGCATGCAGATTCAATAGTGAAAAATAACAAGGGGGTGACTGGGCCTATTGGCTCCGGTCATCACAGAAGAACACACAACTCAAGGAAAAGCATGTTGGCCAGCTAAGCAGCTGACCTTTGCTTAGTCTTTCATCTGTTGTTGCATAGCCTGGCTGAAGACATGTGACACCAACTGCAGAGATTATAATACTTGAGAAGACAAACTGCAATAGATAGGGAGACACAGACCTGTGGATGGGTTGAATTCTTCAAGAGTTACATCCAATTCAATGAGAAAAATGTCCTCAGTTGTCTCTAAAGACGCATCACCGAAGAGAAGCTGAAAAGCAGAAAAGAGATTTTCAGAACATAGTTTTTCCTAACTGTATGAAATATTACCAGAGATATTCAAAAAATAAAAGTTCTGTTTGAAGACAAACTTCACAATAATTCAAGGACAGGAAGAGAGCACTGACCTTCACTGTGTAGACTTGGAAGAAGACTGGCTGTAAACCTAGACGTATATAGTATGCAATTACATCAATGATGAACAGATCAGAGGCTGAAGTTTTTCCTGGAGAAGAAGGCTGCATGGGGTCAAAGACAGTTGGATTAGTCTAAAATATATGTAAAGCGATCTACTTTTTCTAACATGGGTTAGGTCAATTAAGGAAACAAGAACATGAACAAAGGGAGCCCTGGTGGCGCAGTGGTTAAATGCCAGTACTGCAAGCCACAAGGTTGTGAGTTCGATCCTGCCCGGCTCCAAGGTTGACTCAGCCTTCCATCCTTTCGCAGGTCGGTAAAATGAGTACCCAGCTTGTCGGGAGCGTGTATAGAACTGTTTCGAAATACATGCTATTTGTAAGTTGTTCGCCGCCTCGATCCATATGGAGAGGCGGGATACAAATAAATAAATAAAATAAAAAAATAAAAATACCTACACCTCACTCAGTATTTACAACACTACTGAAGACAGCAAGACAGTTTTTGCCATTATAGTCCTATTTTTTTTAAACAAACGACTTAGAAAAGTAGAAGGTGAGACATTTGCAATTGTGTGGTATTCACAATCCCTACCTGTTCCCTAGTTTAAGGCACATGTAGGGACTGTGAAAGTCCCCCACTTCCTACTTACAGGGAACCAGCCTCTACAGTTGATGAGAGTCTATTCCTCTGTCTCTTGGGAATGGCTGACTGATGTTGCCACCCACCCCTTTGCATGAGCAATCTATGGTCAGAGGAGGAATTGTAACAGGGACTCCACTTTGTGGAGATCGTCCACAGGAGTGTGTGGGAAAGTCAGTCAGCAGCTTCCTGAGTGACAGGAGAACAGATCCCTGTCAACAGCAGCAGCTGCTGCCCAGTAAGTGGGGATTGGGGAGAGGTTGCTCTGGGAGTCACTGCATAGCCACTTAACTATAATGGTTATGCATTCATAACTCCTCAACAGGATTCCGGCCAACATCTCTTTAAATTAATTAGGTACAGTTCTCCAAAAGATAGTGAATAATCATATTAACCAATTTATGCTAACATTATCCTTTCTCATTATTCAATAAGTAAATAATATAGCTACGTTTATATTCTGGAAAAAAATGCTACATACCACTGGTCTGTGATACACAGCACATCTAAGCAGTGAAGTCAGCACTAAGGGACTACCCATAGGCAGTTATCCCTCATTACATTACCGGTACTTTTGTAATGTAACTTATTTTTGCCTTGGTTGCTGGAAGAAAAGCAACTCATTATGTGTAGGCAGTTGTTTCCAAGCCTTGGTTGAAATTCTCAAAGCCCTGCCTCTGACAGTCATCACATTCTTTTTATATTTCTGGCCAAGTGATGAAAGTACTACTGGTTTCTTTTGGCTTCTCTCTTACCATGGTGGCCAGCTTTGGAATCATGTGACAGAGGGTGTTAATGTTGCTCTCGTACCATGGATCAACTCTTCCAAGATAAGCAGCCAGCTCACAAGGCTCTGTCTGGTCTGGCAGAGCATATTCCTATAAAAAGAGAGACAGGCTATGGTAAGCACCACACAGGTTTGGATCCATTCGGAACCCAAGACTGTGGCAGAAGAAGCATGCCCCCCCCCGCCCAACACAATCTAGCCATACCCTCTTCTGCAAGCCCCTGAACTACTTGCCTCAGCAGGGGAAGAAGTAGGTTGTTCCTCCATTACAGGCACATAGTAAAACTCAACTTTTAGCCTCCGTGTAAGAAAGGCACGTCTGCTCTCCCGCTTCCTGAGAATGAGGGGGGGAAATTGTTGTTTACATTTGGTTCTTTCCTATCACAATTACATCTTGTCTGTTCTGGTGGATGCTGAGAGATTTATGCAAGCATTTGGACAGCCACAAAACAAGTATGTAGGAAACAATGTCATTCTCTAGCCAGAAGAGAAGAGTTGCCATTGTTTCCCACAGAACTCTTTTGAATGCACTTTCTCCCCAATGCTATAATCAGACCATGTAATGCGTAAGATAGTTCCATAGCCTTGATATTTTACCAACATACACATTTTTCCAACCAGACCATAACTGTGAACTCTCACCTGCAGGACCTAGAAGCTTCTGCAGAGTTCTGAAGGGTTTCTTCCCCTCTAGAGAGGTGCTCCAGCTCCATTGTGCTGAATCAAATTCCACTGGCAAGACAATACTTCTTCTGACACTTGTCATGATGACAATTTACTTTGACAAGGGACCAACAGCCATTCTAGTACCACCCATTTAAAACAGGCCACTGTTGTGGACTGTGTCCACATACATACTCTAAAAGCCTGCCCAAGTCAACTTGATCCAGGAGCAAGAATGCTTCTCTAGACACAAAACATCTTTGCTCAAAAGTAAGGAGAACTTCCAGTCTCCAGTCAAACCCTAGCTTCTCTTCTCCTTTGTTATTTCACTGTAGCTTGAAGTCCATTAATATAGTTTTGGTGGATGGGTGGAAAACTTTCCCTCAGCATCTCTCTGAATCTCAGATCCAAATTAAAAGATAAATATATATTAAGTAATATGATAAAGAAGCAAACAAGAGAAGAGAGGCAAGTACTTTGAAAACAGAGAAAATAGTACATTATTTACTAATATGCTGAGTACATAAGAGGAAGATGTTCACAACATGCAAGAAATAATTTCAACACTTAGCACCCTGAGCATAGGTCAGAGAAGTGGTAAAGTAATACAAAAACAAACCCTGAAAGGGAGGCTGGCCCTGTTTTTAGAAAAATTATTATGATTTGTTTGGTAGAGGAGGGTTATGAGAAAACTACTATGAAAGAAGTCAAAGTGTGTTTGGATGAAGAATGGTAGGTTTGTATTAAGGTTTGTATGTGGAGGGATATGGAAGAACACTTTGGTCTAATATATGTCTAGTTGTTGTTAGTGGTTAGGATTGTATGTTTTGTATGTGAGTAGATTAGTATGATTGTATGTTGTTTATGTTGTAAGAAATTATTTGTTATGTAATAAAATTTATTTTTAATAAAATAAGTGGTAAAAAAATGAGAAAACTACACATAGATGGGAAGATCCACTCATCACTTTTGGAGCTAGGAAGTCCTTATTAAAAAGAGTATGCAAATAGGGAAGGAAGGCACTAATTATCCAAGAGATGGTTCTTGCTGTTGTGTGCCTTCACATCATTTCTGACTTATGGTAACTCTTAGGCTAACCTATCACAGGGTTTACATGGCAAGATTTGTTCTGTCCTCACTGCCTTCTGAGACTGAGAAAGTGTGACTTGCATAAGGTCATCCAGTGGATTTCCATGGCCAAATTGGAATTTGAACCCTGGTCCCCCAGTATCCTAGTCCAACACTCAAACAGCTGCATCACACTGGCTGTCTTGGAGATGGCCATGTTCATGAGCGTGTGTTTTGCAGAGCAGGAAAGATGAGCAGGTGATTATGCAGAAGCACAGCTGCTGTCTTGAATTTTCTTAAAAAGATGGATTCTGGAGTAACAGATCTGCTTTACTTACCTCAAGGAGTAATAGGCCTGGGCAAGGCGCCCCAAAACTCTGTCATCACCCAGCACCAAGACACGAGCAGTATGCAGTCTCTTCATCTGAGCAATAGGTTCCTTGGTACTACCACCAGATTTCCGGTGCAGTTTCCCCGTAGGCTTTGCACTTTGTCTACTGCAGCCACTCTGTAGGAAAGGTAGGCTATCCAGAGAAGGTCCCTTCTTCTTTATGCAACCCTTTCTCTGGAGTCGGGAGTGCTCAGCCTCAGCAGTGCAGAAAGATGGCATTTCATCACCTGGCATGGGCAGGTCTCGTTCAATTCCACTGTCATTGGACAGCACAGAGAAACGTGTCTGTTCACAGCAGTCATACTCTGACACCAGGTCTTGGAATTCAAAGCCATCGAGTTCTGGACTCAGAGAATCCTGCTCACAGGACTGACTTGGTGACCGGAGGAACAGCCCCAGCTCCTTCCCTAAAATGTGGAGATGGGTGTGAGGTTTCCAAAAGACTGTCACAAAAGCACAGCTTTATGCAATGTGGTGCTGGGCCAATGATACAGTTTTTGTTTGTACTGAACTGCTTATGCAAGGCTATTGCAACCTTAGGCTTAGAATGCAGACTGCCTCATGGCACTGAAACAGCATCTTACTAATACACATTCTTTCCCCTCAGACTGTTAAAGAATTAGTATGTTTCCTCATGGACATTTTAATTATCTCTTTTCTGAGAGCATACTACTTCAAACAAGTAATAGAGTTAGTCTCTTCCACTAAAACAAAAACAAAAGGAGCTGGAAAGGGTGAGGGGGAACGTGGCAGTACCTTTAAGACCAATTGGTTTTGATTTTTGCACAAGCTTTCATGGATCTAAACCCACTTCTTTGGATGCAATATTGAGTGGTGCTGAATCCAAAGAAGTGGGTTTATACCCATGACAGCTCAAGTGAAAATAAAACCCAGTTAGCCTTAAAGGTGCTACCTCATTTCTTCTCCCCTCTCCTCTTTTTTATACTACTTCAAAGTAGCCTAAAGGCACCTGATCCTATCTAATCTTGGAAGTGAAACAGGGTTAGCCCTGGTTAGTGCTTGGATGAGAGATCACCACTGAATGCCAGAGTGATGTAGGCTGGATTTTGGATGAAAGAACAAGCAAAACCACCTCTGAGTATTCATTGCCTAACAAAACCCTATGAAATTCACAGGTTGCCATAAGTTGACAGGTGACTTGAAGGCCCATACACTACAGTCTTCCCTCTACATTCACAGGTTTGACATTTGCAGATTTGATTGTTCATGAGCATGTGTGCCTCCACCACCCTTCTTCTCCTCCCATTCCCAAGTATTTTGTCCCGGCGCAGAGAACTTGCACTGAGGCAAAATGGAAGGGAATGAGGGGTGGGGGAAGACTCGTATGAGCCTTCCTTTCTCCCTCCGGAGCCCCCGCTTCCTGTTCCCATGCAAAATAGAAAAGAATGGGAGTGAGGGAAAATTTGTGCAAGTTCTCAGCACCAGGGTGAAATATATAGAAATGGCAGGAGAATTCTGGAGGAGGAAAGGAAGACTCACACAAGCTTTTCCCTACCCCTATTCCCTTCCATTTTGCATAGGAAGGGGACAGGGGAGCCCCAGAAAGGAACGAGAGACAGGTGGGGGGGAATTATTCATGGTTTTTCCATTTTTGCGAGGTTTCTGTGCCCTGAACTATCGTAAAAATGGAGGGGCCACTTTACTTCCAAAATAAAAGTGAACTATTGCAGGTGTATCTGTTCCTCCATGAAAAAAATTAAGGATAATCTCTGAACCTAGCCTAGCATGTCAGAGCATGCCTGCTAAGCCCAAATACACTGCTTAGTGTCCACAGGAAATCTGCAGTCCTGAAATAAACCTGCACTGCCAAACAGCTTGGCACAGGGTGAAGGAACTGGGGTATTCCCAATTTTTAGACCAGTTCCCAGAATACCCAAAAGGCAATGGTAAGGGATTGTGAGAGTTACCAATGTCCTGTAGGGCCATAGACTCCGTATCCCTGAATTAACAGCTTCCAGGGGATACCGAAGAGTTAAATTTTCTGAATATTGGCTATAGGCTATGCTCCATGGCAGACTTTAGACACTCACAAAGCTGGTCATCATCTCTCCACAGGTGGAAGCTGATCCTTGGGTTGGGCAAAGGGATGCCAGGATTTCTCTCTACTTCATCTTTCTGCACATCTGTGAGACACAAATTTTCCTGTTAATCTCCCCATGTCAGGGTTTATTATGGAGGGCACCCAGGTAAAAGCAGACAGAGGGACGATCCGAAGGAAGGGTCTATAAGCTTTTGGGCACTGCTGCTATTCATTAGCCCTGCATGTATTGGTGGAGTCTCATATTTATTTAGCTCACTGTTATAGAGTTAGTATAGAAAAAGCTAGCACATCTAGCCAATGGCTAATAAATAAGCCTTTGTTTTTATATGTTGAAATATTTTATTTCTACTGCTGATTTAATCTTATGTTTATGTTTTTCCTATTGTATTTTATATTTTTGATATTATGTCATCCTGAAAACTTTGGTTAATGGACAGGTTCAAAGTAACATACACAGAAAACGAGCAGCCTCTTTAGGGCTATGACCAACAACAGTTTGCTCAGGTCATGTTAAACAGAAATGCACCTTTTGGTGTTATCTTTTATGCTGAAAAACAAATGCATGTTTTGGTTAGTCCAGTTGCCCAGCTGCTGGCCAAGAACAAACATATAAAAATTAACATCCTGATTGGGAATTTATGCTGGTTTATAAAAGATTGTTTAATTTTGCTTCTTAATGTTTCTTGTCATTTCCTGCCCAAATATTTTTATTTAAAAAAAAAACCTCAATAAATACATGGCACATTTTGATCTGTTCGTGTGTGTCTTGCTTGTCATGTGAACACTCTCTAGACAATCTCTTCCAGTGACTCCATTCACACAGAGGGTTGCATGTGTATGATGTTGCTCTAAGGAAGCAAACACAGAAACAGTACCATTACCTTGTACACCTGCTGAATTGTATCTTTAGAGTGGCTTTATAAACAAACCTCTGTTGATGTAGCTGCTAAGAAGTAAGAATTCTTTGCTTGGAAAGATAAATCCTTCCCCTCCATACCCATTCAAAAACGAATCTGAGAAACTGGAGGAAAGTTTCTAACAACTTCCCATCCACACAATTAGTGTGTGTGGAGGAGTGGTCTTTCTGAAACCACTGTTTCATTGCCAAGGCTATAGAGAATTTTTTTAAAAAAATTAAGAACATTAAAAAGAAGAATTTGGGGTGTGGGAATGGAAATAAGAAAGACGGTGGACAAATCCTGAAAATAGGATGGAAAGAGAGATTGGACATGCCAGATTTGATGGCCCCAGCTCACTTAATAACCAAATTCATTTATTTTTTTTACAATTGCGTTTGAACAAGTAACAAAATACTTCGAGGAAGGAGGGGAAATAGCCTGAAGCATGTGTGACTGGCAAAAAATTGCATCATGAGAAAAGAAATCATGATGTATAGCAACAAATGCTGCCACATCCCAGTACATTTGCCCTGTTGGAAACACTCCATTGGAGAGATATAACATTGCACTTTTGTGATAGCCTCCTTCCTTATCCATGATACTTTTCTTCCTACTGTATAATATCTTTTATCCAGCTTATATTTGATAATTGCTGAGAATGGTGCAGGGTGCATACTCCAAAGCAGGGAAGGGAGCAGATTTCAGGCTTATTTTACTAGACTCCTGAGATGTACCAGCTAAAACCTAGTGCAAAAGACATACATTTTCAACTAAAGAATTCTGATACCAGAAACTGTTGGAGTACCTCAAGTCAATGAAGTTCATAGTCTTTCTACACAAAAATTTTCTCCCTATTGCCCTCAAGCTTTCTTTTATTGTAGTATAATTTTAGGAAGTGGTAAAGTTTGTTGTTGCCACAAGCAAAAAATTTGGAATTAGTTGCTGAACTTCTACCAGCAGAGAGCTACTAGTGAATCTAGATCTATCGTCTTTCCATTCCCACTCTAAAGCATGATGCAACTTCCATTCTTTTCATAAATGGCCCTGAAACTGGGATTTTTTTTTTTAAAAAAAATTTGATATCAAGGATTGCAAATCACTACCCAACAGGGCAATCCTGATGAGTCACAGAAGTAAAACAAGGTTACTTTATGTGTGATCCAGTTTTCAGCTCTCACCTGCAGCAGTGCATCTTAACGCACTGCTGCAGGTGAGGTGAGAATATAGACTCATAGCACAGAGCATCAAAAGAGCTCAGAATATAAGAAAAAGCTCAAGAAATAGGGCCCTCTTGTGTGACACCGGACTCTTAAGGCTACACATACCTTCCTCTGCAGTACTTAGCATAGTGCTGTAGATTTTCTCCACTTCATCAACATATTGAGTGTATTCTGCATTAGTTGCTCTTCCTGTACACTCAGTGGCAGCCATAACTTGCTGAAAACAGTGCTCAATTACATCTAAGGGCTTTGCCTGTCACAAGGAGAGAGAATAATTAAATTATTGCTGGAATGATGCCTACAGACAGCAAATCCTATCCAGATTTGTTGGGCAGGATGGGCAGGATCTAAATCTATTGTAGTCACAAATATCAGCTTTGTTAACTAGAGAACAATTGTGTCATTGGACAGATATGAATGGACATATAAAATGTATGTGAATTTAACAATACCGGACAGCACAGCTCCCAGGTTCTTTAAGTATTTTTTACAAACATAATTGGTTTGTTTCAGTTGAAAGACTTTTTTGAAAATCTGACCTTGTCCAACTCTGAAAGTTCCCAGTTTTGTGCACTGCCCCCTTTCCATCATCTCTCACTAAGTCCTGTTAAAATACCAATAGACAATTCCTCTTTTGCTTAGATTATTTCTTTCTTTCTCAAGGGCAGCAGTGTTAAGCCTATTGCAGCAGAAAGGAGTCTTGTGGCACCTTCATGATTAGCAAATTTATTATAGTATGAGATTTCATGCTCATGAAATGTTCTTAATAATTTGGTGAGGGACTTCAAACCATGAGATCATTGGAAAATGAAATGCAGAAAGAAAAGACAGCACCAATTACATTATCAATCCTGGTTACTTTGGCTGATGATACTAATATCGTGGTGCTAGGCAAGTTAACTAATACATAGAGTGGGATAACAATCCATTCTGCTCAGTGAAAACAGTAATATCAGTTAACTCAGTGAAGACAGTTATGGCAAGTGAAATGACTTTCACAGAGAAATCCCAAATGTATCTATACAGAAGTAAATTCTGCTGAGTTCAATAGGGCTTGCTTCTAGGTAAGTGTATACAGGATTGCAGTCTCAGAAGTATAATCCAATAAAGGCACAAATGTTTTTGAAAACAGCATGAAATATATGATGGAGGAAGCATCAAAGGACTCAGGCTCATGTGCTTTGGTAAAGATGTTTAGGAATGAGATCTTTAAAAAAAATTAACAATCAAACAACGTATCCCAAAGATTCCATTGCCAATAATTCTTAGAATTTTTATGAAGTCTGCATTGTGTAAAACTTTTATTTTACAATCTTAAGTGTGTTCAGAATGCATAATTATACCAATTTGATATTATTTTAGCTGCTACAGCTCCATTCTATAGGATTCTGGAATTTGTGAAACTTTATGTAAGACTTTGGATTCTCTGGCAAAGAATTCTAATACTATAGTTCAAGGGGTGCACCGAGAAAGTGTAAGTACCCATGTCTTCTCCTTTAAAATATTCTGAAAATACCTAAAGCCAGTCAAGTTATTTTGGCACCCAAGGCAGAAAATTCCATGAATGCTTCCTCTCCATTCCTTGCAGTAAAAATGTAGTAAGAAGGAATAAATAACAGTTTGCTGCACTGTCAAGATATCTATTAATCTGCTGCCTGAGGCAGCCACCTCACACTGCCAAAGCACTGTCTGAAGGTGTTGCTTTGTTTAAAGGAAATGTGTTTATTTCCATGGGCCCTTTTATCAGGTGGTCTGCCAAAATCTGAGAAGCCAAGTTGTCAGAACAGTACACGATCTCCTAACAATACCTGAAGAATGCTGTGCAGGTTCCTAAAATCACACTGTTCCTTCAGCACTGTTTGAAAGGCTCGTTCTATCACATAGAGCATGCAGGACCTGGCGCACTGGAAAGTTTGAACAGCCTTGATTTCATCAATGAATGCTCGGCACACAGCCACAGAGAGCAAATCTGGATCAGCAAACATGAAAACCCTGGGGAAATGAAGTGTTAACACACATTATGTACAGAGACATTGTTAACAGTGAAAAATCTAGGTATGAAAGCGGGCACAGGAATCAGTATGGACTGAAAGGACAAAATGAAAATGAAGAAGCACTACCACCAGTTCATTTCATGGTCTACACTCTATATTCTTGCCATAGGCCAAGAGTAGGAATGATGCAGTCCTCCAGAGGCTGCTGGGCTCCAATTCCCAGGAGCCCCCAGCCAGCCATGCCAATTGTGAGGAATGCTAGGAATGCAGGCCAACCATATCTGGAGGGCTTCATGATTCTCAGGCCCTACTGTAGGACTCAGAGCCTCTGAGGCAGACAGCAAGGTAACATGCCTTTAGTCAGATATTGGATCAAATTAAATGCACCATATTACATGTAATGACCTTGCTCTAATGTGGTGGTGGGTGGTTGATAATTATGTTGTTAATGTTGTAACTTTTTAACAAGCAACATGCAGCTGGTAAATGTTAACGAACTTTTAATCTAATGAGCAGCACTGACTTCTTACTTCAAAATGCTGTTTTGAGGGCCATCTTTACGCATGCAGGGAGGTTGTAAGTGATTCAAAAATAACAAAAAGCAGTTAAGTAGTAGCACATTAGTAACATAAGCAAAAAGTTGCTTTAAAAACACAAAATGCTTCACACCTAATCCATAAATTCTTTTTAAAAATTAAACATTTCAAGCTCTGAACTTTTCTAACAATTCTCTCTGTATGAGGACTTTTCTCCACAACAGATTCAGTGAGAATTGATTCTCCATCCATGGACACCTAGAACAAACCTAAAACATAGAAGAAAAGCTATGTGCCCATTTTTTTTAAAAAAAAAAACACCTTTGATTAATGCATAGGCATTACAGCGATGACAGCAAAGGGTCAGACTCTTTTAATGCATCCAGACAACATATTCCATTGCACATGGAATAGCATATACATACAATAACATCTATAAAAACATGGGCACATGCACCTTGGAAAATTGTTAGAATTAAGGCTCACACATGCACAAGCATTCAGTTTCAAAAACACACATAAATGTTTATATGAATGGCATCTATGCCCTCCATGCCTCCACTGCAGGAAGCACTGATGGACATCAAAATTTTCTGTTAGCAGCTCTGCCACAGACAGTACGAGAAGACTGCTTCAGATAGCAAATTTGGGTTATCGTAAAAGGGCAGCAGAATGTTTATTATTTAAATAATAATAATAAGAGTGGTTGTATTTTCCTGGTGAAGAAGTTCTGGGACTTTCTGTCTTACATACCAAAATACCTTAGCTGTCTTAGAGTTAGAATAAGCACCCTGAAACGAAAGGAAAAGAAGCGGAGCTCATGTGACTTTAGATTTTTGGCAGTGATCACTCAGACAAGCAATATAAGGCTGGGTAAAGACATAGCTATCTCTGGGTACTATTTGAACCTTAACATGAGAAATTAGGGAGCCCACTTTACTGCTTGTCTCAGACAATAAAATATCTTGGGGGAACTTTGTCCTTCAGTAGCCATGATAGCTAGGACTGAAATTACTCCAGCCATTCCAAGGTGACATCCATGGATTCTGTTAGGTGAGCTTACTGCACAGTCCTCTAGATTCAAACAACTGAAATCCATTGAGACACGACAGCTACAACCCTACAAATCCTTTATGAAACTTCTTTGCTACACAGAGGTACTGCAAGTACATGTCCAAATGTATGCTCAAATCAAATATGCATTAAGTTTTGGTCTTCCACTGTTATTTTACTTTGCTCATTTTCTGAATTCACTGCTCAATATTAAGAAATGTGAATTTCAGAATATAACAAAGAGGTCTATTTTAATTAATTAAATTGGAACATTCAAAAGATATATAAGAACCCCAAAACTTACTTTTCCTGATAAGGGAATGAGTCATTCTTGAGACTTTGCTCTGCAGAGACCATTCGTTGGTACAATACACCTAAAGAACAAAATAAGTTCCTTTGTTAAGCTCCAAAGGTGATAAAGAAGCTTCTAGAAGTTTTCCAAAAGTCATTCCACACAGTGGCAGTCAAAGTGGAAAGTAACTTAAAGAGATGCTGGTCAAGCAAATCCTCTGAGCAGCATAGGATCTCTCTGCATGAAAAGTTGCTGTGTGATTTGGAGGTTCACACACTAACATCTTCATAACCAGTATTTCTTGATAGCTGCCAGATAGCTAAATTGGTTGCAGGGGCCACTTTGTTAATTTCCTCCATGAATAGCACATTTATGGCAGTCCATAGAGTTGCAGAGGTCAGCTATGTGGAATTTCCAGGTGAAGTCCACTTATGGCTTGTGTGCAGTTTTCTATATCTGAATGTCACCAGGAAAGTTACCAGAAAAATCCATAAACACCTGTAGTAGTCTTATGTTGGACTGCAAGTGCTATCTCTTTTACTCTAATTTATGAGGTTTCCTTGAAGCAAGGAACAAAAATAGCCAAGTAAATCAAATGTGTGAGATGCTGTATCTTGTTATTTGATCTTAACACCTCATGAAATGTATTATGTCAAAGAACAACAATTACCTATTATTGGGCAACTACAAGGAAAGTTATTCCTTAATAATTTGGTTAACATACCTGAATGTAAGTCTTTGCACTGAGAGTCATCTAAGGCTTCTGCTTTTACACATCTTTTGGGCCAGTTTAGAAAAGTGACATTATTTGGAGTATAATTCCCAGAATTTCCCAGTGAGCATGGGTAGTGGCCATGGTGGCTTGGGAATTCTGGAAGCTGTACTTTGAAAATATAACTCTTCCAAACTCTTTTTTAAGCAGTATATTTATAATATAAAAAGTACAAGTTGCCTTTCAGAATGAATAGCTGTATTCTAATAAAAAAACTCTAAGCAATGCATTTATTTATGGTATTTTTTTATGGTGTGTACACATATAAATTTCCTATGACAGAACATGTAGGAATTTTTTCACATTCGAGTAAGTCTGAGTTTGCCATGGGCAGAAGCATATTAAATGCATTCATTTCTCATGTAGAGTGTCCAGGAGTGGTTGACATGACCAGTTCTGGGTACCAGAAAAATCAAAGTACTTCTCATGGACAGCAGACATTTGAAGGGCTGACAACATCGTGTCTTAAGTTCAGTCTGATCCTTCTTTCCTTTTCTGTATGCTCTTTCAACAGTCAGTTGCCCAACAGAAGGGGTACACAAAAGATCACAGAGCAGAAATAAGCCAACAGAGTGCTCTTGCTGGAGAAGAGAAGGGTCTCTTTCCCAAGAAGAGCACAAAGTTGAGAGTAGTCTGAGATGATAGGGAATGGGCAGCAGACAGGTATATCTGACAGAAATCTCTCCCTTTCAGCAGTGACACTGTCCCAATATGTATCTGTCTGTGTATTACAGCAGGGATGGTTTCTGGGCTGATTTGCTCTATCCCTGTTATTGGCTGTAGGCTGAATGACATACTAGATGATAGTATTTCCAAATCATATGAGCTGAAGCAGCTAAAGAATGCAGACTAAGCAAACAAAGTATAAGACAAGTTGAGGAAAAGTAATTACTTCATGAAGATATGCTTAAATTTTGATTGCTAGACACTGAGAAACTAGGTCTTTGATCAAGATGCCAATGAAGTGACACTTTTCTGGCTGGCATGCTAAAATTATGAAAAATTATTTCAGGACACATTGCCTTCATACCATAACTTTCTCTCAGATATGTAGCACCTTTACAGGACTCAGTTTCAGGTAAAGCTTTCTATTTGCCTTGCGATGATACATGTAGGCATCCCCTTGTTAAACCAGAAATGTATCTTTGGTGGCAATCAAGTTGAAGAGCCTTTACTTTTTTTACTTATTGTTTTGTCATTTGTATGCAGGTCCAAGGAGACATTTCCATTATTTATTGGATTGTGCTGCTGAAATGAAGCTCCAGATGTACACTCACAAAGCTCCAGTGATGTGCAATAATTGGAAGGCAGTCAACCTTATATTACATATATGGTAGCATTATTTGCTATAGCCCATCAGGAAGTTGCGTACCCCTTTTATTAGTGACTTCAATAGCTATTAACCATCTTAAAATGTTGTTGACATGCCTTCTGTATAGACAGTTTCATGTAGTTCAAAAGTAGATGTTCTTATGCATTATTTTCATTGCACTACCCATTAAATTGGCCACAAGATGACCTTCAGCTAAATGCAATGATAATTGATTAATATCTTAGGGATGAGCTCAGAGCAGATTTAGTAGCAAAAATCAATTTTTAAGCTCAGAACATGCTGAAAGGTGCCCTGTTCTTTATACAGATGTTTTTTGCACTTGGGGCTATTTGGTGGGTCTTAAGGTTCTAGCAAAAAAGCCATATAAGCAAAAAACAAAGTAGATCTAACTGTCTAGAAGTGTGTCCATCCTGTGCTATAGCATTTGAGCTAAGGAAAAATCTGCTTTTGGATGTGACTTTGATAGTAAAAGAAAGACCCCCATATAATGCTCTGTGTTTTACCAGCATTTTGCATTTGATTTACCAACACTGGGGAAAAAAGGTTGATTTGTCATTGCAAAATGGGGATTATAGGACTTCAAAGGTACAGAAGTCCACCGGTCCCCCCACCCCATCTTCTCAGCCATCAAGGAAATTAATAAACTAAGCCAAAAGGAAGATGGAATGCTGCTCACCTGGTATTGTCCGTTCCAGCTTTAGCTGCCGAGCATAATCCAGGCCAATGGTGCAGTATGGTTTGGGCAAAGTGAGCAGCTTCTTGCAAAAGTCATACACTCGCTCATACAGCTCATCAGGAATACAAGGAATCTGGAGAAGAAAGTCGGGGGTGGGGGAAGAAAACATCTGAATTAAATCATTTAATTTGGACCTTCAAAGAAACGTACTTGGAGAAGTTCCACAGCAAACTCCCTGAACCCATATTAGAGCAGGTAATCCAGATTCCATCAAACGGTGGAGGAGAACATGTCTTTTTATCTAGCCTAGTAACACCTGCTGTTTGGTGGAGTTTGGATTCAACGCTCCAATGGAATCAAATGAATTGTCCAGTCAAGGTCCATGCACTGTTGTTAAAAGAGCAGTGGTGCAAGATAAACACATTTGTTATTTTATTTGCTTTACTTGGTAACTGATTTCCATGGTTTTGGGAAATCTTAAGTCATACGTGCTATACTAAATCAAATAAAGCTGTTATTAAATAACCCTATGTTTCCCTGCATTGTTTGGGGATTTTAAAGTATGAGATCTGATTAGAATGCACACACAGAAAACATCACTGAGAGAAATGAACAGTGGACCTTTGCAAAAGTTTGAAGAGTTGTGGCAGGCACAGTCCACTGTGGATGAGAGCAACGAGAATTCAAGCTGGGGGAGAGAGATGGTGACACTCAGACATGCTCAAGCCCCCCCCCACAGCTCAGCATATGCCACATATTTTTTAAAAAGAATTTTAAATCTTCCCCATCACAAACAGCCCAGAGATATTGGCCAAAGATTCATAATTGCAGCTTGACAACCAACTTGTCTTTTTTCAGCTCTAGAGGATTATTTTTATTTTATTTTTTCTGGATAAGAATTTAAAAGGCAGCAGGCCTCAAGGAGCAGGCAGTGGCCCATTCAGGGCTTGCATCCCATCCTGGGAGAAAGGCAGGGTAAAAATTCAACATATAATCAAGTTCTAGAGATGTGTAGCACCAGACTGAAGGGCAGTGATGGGCTTTGAATCACAGGAAAACCAGATAAAGAGAATACTTATGAGCATGTGCAGATTTCCAAGCAGGCTTAAACTCAGGATCATTTTTAACCAGGGATGAACAAACTGTGCTGCTGGAGATTTTGCTGAACTCCATCTCCCTACATTCCTCATCACTGGCTCTGCTGGCTAGAGCTCATGGGAGTTGCAGTCAAACTACACCTGGACAGCTGTACTTTATCTAGCCCTGATTTAAATAAAACCCCACCAAGTGTTGGTAAAAGACAACCATTGTGTCAACTTTACCCTGTTCCTTTCCCCACTTCACATTTTCATATACAGAGATGCTATACATTATTTGTAAAGTTTCCCTTCTTTATGCAGTAAACTGACAAATGCTTCTACCCCAGAATGCTTCTTATGCTAGACACACTTTATGTTTTCTGCTGTTATATGTCTCTCCTTCCACAGAGAGCCCATATCATTCTGCTGAAGCATCTGGATGTAACTGTGGAAAGAGATTCTTGCTGCTGCATGTTTTCCCAGTGATCAATACATGAATGATAGATATATAAGCATGCAGACAGTCTATTGTGATGTAATAGAACCTCCTCCTTACAAGCAGTCTGTGAGTCATCTGGATTCCAATACAAGTTTGTTGATTTTTTACCTTTTTTTTTCATTATTAACTTTTAATGACAACAGAGATTATTCTTTATGAATTATGGAGAAGCAGGAGAAAGCATGGCCATTCATAAGTACATCTTGTTTTCTCAACCATGTTTATAAATGCAAGCACAATGCGATGACAACCAGTAATCATTCCTAAAAAAGAAGGTGTGCCAGTGCTTAAGCCTGACAAGAAGTCAACTACTTTCATCTGAAATCTCTATTCTCCAACCTCAAGAGGAGTAGCAGATTCTCCATGTTGATGAAAATGCAAACTTTTTACTATGGTGCTACACATTCCTATCACTCAGAATAAATTCTAAGGCTGAACACACACTCAGAGCTTAGGACTTGATGATTAGTGACAGCAAAAGTTGGCCCAACAACCTCAGCACCGAAGTCCTGGGATGCTATGGCAATATAAAATGTTGGATCTTACCTTTATCAGTGTGTACATAAGTGTGTGAAGCAGGGGGATGATGTAGTGCAGGTAGTTGCATCTTTCTGCCTGTAGAAAGCAAATGGTTATGTTCAAGATTTTCTAATAAGTGAGGCAGAATTTAGATCTTTTTCTAACACAGAAGTGCATGAAGTGGCAGTGCTACAATCAAGAGTAATGATGTTCTTGAAAGCAAGAGGGCACCATGGTGAGAGGCAATTCTAGACATCACCGTGGTACTGGCCAGTTCTCTGCTGGCTTGTGTGGTCTTGAGGTGAACTGGCAAGAGTTGAAAGTTTATTTCATATGGAAATAAAAACCGTATGAATATAGAGTCCACAAGAAAGAAATGGGCCTGTAACGCCAACAGTGGTATACAGTTGGCCCTCTACATTTGCAGGTTTGACTTCCATGGATTTTGATTATTTGTGAGTTTCTTCAACCCCTGCTTCAGGCGCTTCTTTTCCAGGGGAACTGCAGCTCCCATCAGGCCATGCAGCCCTTTAAAAACCCTCCTCTGGTCCTCCCCCTTCTCTTCCAGCCTCAGCCTGGCTAGCTAAGCCTTATTTCTTAGCACCACAAATTCTCTCCTGATGCCTCCCACACACACACACAGAAGGAAGGATATGGGAGAGAGAGGGGAAGTATAAGGACACCATGCTGATCAACCCCTTTCCCTTTCCCTAACCTGGTTTAGACTCCGGTGCCTATTCTCCTCACCATGCATCAGTCCCCTTCCCCCCACACACATACATTTTGATATTTATGTTTTTTCCCCTTTTGTGAAGGTCATGTGCCCCTAACCCTAGCAAATGTGGAGGGCCAACTGTAGTGGTCAATTCTTGACCCATATACCACCCCCTCCCCAAGTTACTTTAACACTCCAAAGCTTCTTCATACAGGCATTTTGTGTTTTAACATGAGCAGGCAGTATCTGTTGGCTATCCCCCCACATAGCTGGACACACAATGATGACATTGGCACCAAAATCTGTGGGGCTCGTCCAGAGGTCTCAGTGCTTCTGTAATTATTATGCATCCAGCTTTGGAGTGGGGTGGTGGAGAGAGATTGCCAGATGCTTCTCTGCTCCTGCCTCTTCACATTGAAGTATGGAATGCCTGTATGAGGTGATTTGGGGCTGTTAAAGTAAGCCAGGGGGTGCTTTGGGCACTACGTACAGAGGATGAGAATATCAACTCCTGCAGCACACCAACAATTCACATCCCACATGCATAAAGGGTATGTACATATCTAGATATGCTGAATTTCAGTCTATATGTCAAAGTGAGCAAAATTGTTCTAGTGGCTCTCTCCAGCTACTGTGATGATTACAACTAAAGAGGAAATAGGAGAGTCTGAATGGGCTGGCAGAGGATATCCTTGTCCATTGTCCTCAAAAAAGCACCTGTGCTTTGATCCTGGAGTTCTGCTTCTGCTATACCTCTTATCCCCGAACCAAATGGGGAACGAGCTGATGTGTCCTTGCAGATGTATCAGGCCTGGGCTTTCCCTAGAAGCCAAGATGACTAAACTGATACTTTGGACATATCATGAGAAGACCTGACTCACTAGAAAATACAATAAGGAAAAGAGGAAGACCATACTGCAGATGGACAGACTTGAATCAGGGAAGCCACAGCTTTGAGTTTGCAAGACCTGAGCAAGGTTGTTTCTGACAGAGTGATGTGGAGGTCTTTCCTTCATAGGGTCACCATGAGTCCAAGTCAACTTGATGGCAGTTAATGACCACAACAACAACACAAGTCCATGGAGAGAACAGGCATTATGAAACTCAGGTTCAAACTCTATGGGATCACTGACTGGCCTTGGACAAATCACAGTAGTCATTATCACAATTCTAAAATTGGAATAGCAACCATCGTCATCATGACCACCATAAGCCTATTATGCACAGAAATGAGCAAAGGCCAGGAAAGCACTTTGTGTAATATCAGTGCTTTATAACTTACCTATAAAGAAAACAAACATGCCATTGTTTCTTTTCATAGCTGCAAACAGGTGAAAGTTTTTAAAAGAACATGAGAAAGGGTTGATAAAAGCAGTGTTACCCTTGGGTGTGCATGTGGGTATAAATTCTTTCGCCCCACTGGCATATCTACTCAAATACATTTTGCAGGTTTGGAAGGTACTGCAAAATCCCTATAAGCTCTGTGTAAGACAAAACATGCTGGAATAAGTGGACATATTATGGGCCTCCCAATATTTTGAGGAGAGCGGGGGAGCCTATCTTCTGACTCCGGTCAAGCCAAAGATCAGTTGCAGAGAGAGATAGCAAGATAGTGTGGGAGAAACATTAAGGAACAGTTTAAATTGTTAAGAGATGTGATTAGCTGGCTCTCTGTGTATAGTGCAAATATCATGAGTGATGGTAAAAGAAAGCTCTATACTAAATATAGCAGAATGGACCCCATCCTGGAACATAACTGCAGTTTCAATCCCACACATTGTTGACATCAATGAGGACAGAGATTTGGCAAGCAAGATGTACATTCAGTTCCACTTCCTTGAGAAGGGGAATGGATGTTACCACAAGAACCATGACAGGAAGAGAAGAAGAAAATGTACAATATTATTCTGGGTTGTAACTGTACCCTGAATGGATGAAGCATTGGGCCTTGTTATAGTCAACTGGACTAAAAAAAAAACATTTACAGTTGGTCTTCCACATCTGCAGGTTTGATTTTCACAAATTTGATTATTTGTGAGTTTCTCCAATCCCTGTCCTTCCATCACAAGTGCTTCTTTTCCTGGGGAAACCTTCCCTTTCAGCAGCTCCGATCAGGCTGCAAACCTCCCTCTGGTCCTCCTTCTCTTCCTCCAGCAACTGCCTGGCCTGCAAAGGACAGCTTGTAGCCCAGTACTACAAACCCTCAGGCGATGCCCCAGCCACATCCAGGGAAGGAGATGGGTAAGAGAGAGGAAGTATAGGGCTACCATGCCAACCATGCCTTTTCTTTCTCTGAACTGGCTTGGATCCTGGGTATCCATTCTCTTCACCATGCCTCAGTCCCTTCCCACAGATACACACCTACGCATATTTTGATATTTGTGATTTTTCCACTTTTGTGGGAGTCTTGTACTCCAAACCTAGCATACATAGAAGGCAGACTGTAAGTTACTCTCATCTTCATTAAATACTAAATTCATTTTATGAGACCTTGCCACTGAGTCTTATTATTATTTTCTTATTTCCAGCAGTGCAGTGCTATTCTGAATTTAATGCAAGCAAAAGGAAGGAGAAGGCATGTCAATGATGTCATAACCAAGGCCCCTGCTTTTATAGATGAAGCAGGAAAAAAGAATATCCACATGTGTGAGTTGAACTGCAGTACAAGACAAATCCATCCTGACACCCCTTTGAAACTGGCAGAACAAGGGCTGAGCAAAAAAGCATGGTTTCTTGTTCAGGGGATAGTGTGCCCTTGCACCACCAAGTCTTTTCTCAAACATTTCTTTCCCTGTTGTGGACCATTCTTACCCTTTCCAGTTCTTTCACCAAAATTTTGATCAAGAGGGCTCCATTGCCAGGATTCCTATCAATTTTCTTGTGCAAGGTCCACCGCAACATCCCTGTGAGAGCAAAGACAGAACAGCTGTCAAAGGTTTATCCACGAGGTCAGGAATTAGTAAGAAGAGTAAGGATGAGCCCTACTGGGAGTGAGAGGGGGACAGGCTCGTTTATCTTACATAGGTTTCCCCAAGTGCTCATCCATGAAAAATAATTTGATTTGATCAAGCACAACCAATCAGGCTAGTTTCTACAAGATTTTTTTTCCAGATCTTCTGTACAGATTCACACTATATCCACTCAGGGTAGGTTCTCTGGTTCAGTAAATCACATCTGATAGCTGAGGCTGCCATATAAGCAGTCAGACCAATGTTTCATCTAGCCCAACTGGCAGCTCTTCTTTCATTCAAGCAGAAGACTTTTCATTGCCTTCTTGCCTGAACAGTCTTAACTAGAGCTATGAGGAATTACATATGAAAGACTTCATATATACAAAATGTAGTCTTTCTTTCTCTCTTACTTTGCTGGCACTAAGGAAAAAAACTGGTAAACATGCCCTCTGGCATCAAAATAGGTACTCAAGTATGCCTGAGTGGGTAGGTATCTCAGCCAAATATCAGAAAACAAATACCAAGGTATTACCACTGCAGCTAGAGTGCTATGAAGAGTTACACCTCCCTCTGCTCTTTTCTTGCAGGGAGTGTGGTGTTATGGCACATGGAACAAAAATTCTCAGGAGCTTGGTCATAAGTTGGAGAACAGTGGCCACTGGTTTTACCTCTCTCACTCTGGAAGGCTGGATGGTGGCCATCAAGTTCCCGGAGAAGGGCGTGCACACTTCGGAGAAAGTCTGACTCAACCTCTTGATGTAAGGAGAGAAACACAATGTGAAGAACTAGGAAGGTAAACTGAAGAACAAAGGCAGCCTTGTTGACCAAGCAGGGGGGAGGGTTAATACCAGAGTAATACCTTTTATCACAAAATACCCTGCAAGCTTTCAATGGAAGAAGAAAATCGCTGATATTTAAGCCATGGAATCTGATTACAATCTTTCAGGGGAAAGTCGGAGGAGATTGCACACTTTCCCGTTAGGCTCCACCAGCAATTAAGATCTTGTTTCATTGTCTGGGGTAGGGTGGCTCACATAGCACAATTTCTACCAACCAAAGGGTAACAGTGCTGATACTGTAAGCTCCTGATTGGAGCACATACATACAATTTCCTGCAGCATACAAATTATAATCAGCCAAGAAGTGCTGTAGTGCATGGAAGAGTTTTTTCTCTGATCAAAAACTTAACCCATATATTCAGTACTAATGCGCTTTAGAACAGCAGCATACACACAACCAGTTACCTCTGACATTGTAAGACCATTGACAACAACCCCCTTCCAGGAGTATGCAAGCAACCAGTAATCATTACTACAAATGATAAACTTATTACCAGAAGACACAACACTCTTATTTTCACTTATCTGTAAATGTTTAGA
This sequence comes from Ctenosaura bakeri, assembly GCA_948474755.1. Taxonomy (NCBI): domain Eukaryota; kingdom Metazoa; phylum Chordata; class Lepidosauria; order Squamata; family Iguanidae; genus Ctenosaura; species Ctenosaura bakeri. The sequence continues at coordinate 96,111 of CAOLHI010000970.1, forward strand.
CAGTTGTTAAGGGGAGAAGATAAGTGTTACATTTTCAGTGAGGATCAGATATGGAACTCTGGCAGTGGGAGAATCACTCTCAGTTAATACTGTCTAGCCAAGTTTATGGCTGCTTGTTAACACCCAATTTACTCATGTGCTACTGAATTTCCTACCAAGATTGCCCTGAAAAACTTCCATCTGATAAAACTGCCTCCAGCTCAGAAAGGCCTGAAACCTATTGTTGGTCCCAGCTAATTTAGTATTACTGTAACTGAATAAATGAATCAAATGGATTTGCCTGCATATTGGGTCTCCACTCAGCAATAGATTCAATGGCTGTTTGCTAGTTGAGACTAACCAATAAGATTGAGTCTCAGATACAGTGATACTCTTGGACTGTGTGCTTGCCATACCAGATCAATCCTGCAACCCGTCAGAATATTTTTCTCTTCGTTATATAACAATGATAGGGGAGCAAGATTCCATTCTTTCCACCTAGACATTCATGCTTTAATAGAAAGTACAAACCTGGATTCTCCATGGCTGGGCAGAAGTCACAGCCAGTTGTTCTGTGCTTATCTTTAGCAACACTTGCTGGAGAACTGGGTGACCAGAGGGCTTAGTTACACTCAGCATGGCCCTGTATCTTCTATTCTTTCTGCAAAATAGTACGGCAACAGACTGAGCTTATATGCTACCTGGGTTTTGACACTGACGTGCATGAAAATACCGGAGCAGGAATGACTTGGGTTTCACAGTATAGTTCAACAATAAGAAATGGCTGCAGGAGGTACCTTTGCATCATGCATTTGTGAAAAATAATAAAGCATACTTATATATTGCACCATGAACATCTCTATCATTAGACAAAGCAAGGTGCTCACTTTAGATACCCTATGCAAGGTATTACCACACATTACACTCCCCATTCTGCTGGACAGCAAAAGAGATGAGAAATATCATTTTCCTACAAAACTGGACATTTACGGCTGTAAAACCTGTGGTAGAAGTACACTGGCTATAAGCATGTGCTAGGTCAGGATGACCTCAGCACGGCCAGTTCGTAAGTTCAAGAGGATTAGATGGAAACCCCTGATGTTAATGAGTTTGAGATGATCTGACCTCAATGATCTGACCTCCAAATACAACAGAAGATGAAACTGCTGAGATGAAGCAGTCAAGCTCCCTTGCTGTGTGCATATCATACAGAGATCTTCCCTATTCACCTTACCTGACCAAAACACTAAAAGACTGTCATGACTCTCACCAATGCTTTGTCACCTAAAGCTAAGACAATCAGCCCATTCCAGACCCCTTTGTTTGCTTTGCCAGAAAGCAATTAGCACATACCCCTTCAGGGTATGAAATAGAATATAAAATCCCTAGCTCCAGCTCAAGTAATTTACTACCATATTGGGCATCAGGCTGTACCCCAGACTCCTGTTCCTCTGTGTTGCCCTCAGACTCTTGTTTGAGCCATTCTGCTTCAATCTTCTGTTTCAGGACGAGCAAACATGACCCCTTCCACCCAATATCTCTCTCGATCCAACCTTTCTCACCTTTTCCTTCAATAGTCTTGTATAGGACTGCTTGATTTCTTGAGTGTGTCTTAATTTCCAGTAAAAATACCTTTTTAACTTTTCATTGGAGACACCTCTGCAGTTAGTAATGGTATACACTGTTGAAAAGATTGTGCTGTTACCCTCCTCATGCAGGCCTTCTTTGAGCTAATAATTCCCCAAATCCTAAGAAGATGCTGGCACTGCTGGTGGACCTCAAGGTCCTCCACTTTTTAGGGTAACAAAGGAGGCAGCAACAATACTAAGCATTTGCCCTGCATCCTCTCACCTGCTACTTTCAGGTATGTTGGGATACGTTGCTCCATCAACTATGTGGAAGAAACTGTTAGTCTAATTGAAATGGGAGGGGTCACCACCCTGTTCTTTGCATCAGGCAGCCAAATGTCTTGAGCCAGCCTTGAGCATCACAAGAAGATAGTACCTTGAATAGTTAGCTATCACTGCCACACAAAGTAGACAGGATACTGCTGAGGAAGCTGGAAGCTGGCTAGACAGCTACCTGAAAAGGAATTATCCTCAAAATTCACATATCTACTACATAAAAGTCAAAGTTTGTATGTTTGTTTGTCTGTGTCAGGCGAAGACCTCATATGATTGGCTGTGTGAGGTGAAAGCCTCATATGATTGGCTGCTTGAGAAGATTCTATAGAATCCAGGAATTTGCAGTTTAGGGAAGAGCCTTTAGAATTCTCAGCCAGAGAGCTCTTGGGCCTGGCCAGTAGCTATGGAGATAAGGCCTAGCAGCAAGAAGGAGGAGGGCAGTGTACTCCCTATGGAACCCAACTTCTATATGTTAATAACTCTGAATACAGACTGGACTGGGGAATATGGAGAAAAGTTACACGTACTGGACAAGGCAGTTTGGGGAATCAGAAACACAGGATCTCAAATATTTCTAACAAGTATTACCTATGACGAAAATAAAATCCCAGGCAATGCTGGGTATATAAGCTAGTAGCTTACATTTGTTTATGTGTTAAATTTACACCCTCATGTTTCCACCTAAACAGCACTCAAGGCAACATAACACATTATTTTAAACTTATGTGGCACCAGAAAATAACATGCGAGGACAACCCCATGGACAAAAAGTTCAATGACTCTTCAAGAAATAAGGGAGGCCTCACTTACCTAGTTTTCCACAGTGTGTATGAGGTAAATGAAGCTTCATAAGAGACAGCAGACAGCAACAAGACCACAGCCACACACGTCTAGAGCTCTCAGCTGGGCTGCCACCAGGTGTCTTCTAACCTGTCAAACTCCCTCATGTGTGGTAACATTCCCAGGACAAACTTGCTTTACCTGCCTCACCAGTGTCAGCCAACACCTGCACACATATTTGAAAGAATAAGAAAGTGGAATGTGTAGGCTCTACTATCTCACCCACAAATTGCCCATCTTCTATCACATTCATTTCCCTTGCGGGAAGTTAAGCCAGTAAAACTAGGTCACTCAGGATTTTTTCATGTTTACAATCACCCTCATTCTCATTTTCAAAGCACTCCTCTAAGGCTGGAGCAGCAGTAGGGAAACTCTTCTCTCCCACAGGCAGAGCGAATATTGCAAAAATATCTTTGTTGCTTGGTTGCTGCACCGCACTACAGCATGATACTTGCCTTCTCCTGAGCGTCAGGGCTGGGCAGACTCCAAGGACTCTTGTAGCTGTCTTCCAGAATTCACTTCAAAGAGAACCTAAAAAGCAGAATCAGAGATACTGGCATCAGTTTCTCATCAGCAGCTGAACTAGAAGTGCAGCCTTCACAGGTCTTTGACATGTGGGTGGATTCACGCCAGTGGTTGTTCCAATATATGCTAGCCTCTCTACTTTCCCTCCTGCATTCAGGTGCACATACATGAGTTTCATACCCGTAATGACAACTTCTAGAAGAGTAGTTGGATTATTCTGTTGCAGCAGTTACAGTATATCTTCAGGCACGTTAAAGACCAATCAATTGAATGTGACCCAAGATTTTGCAGGCTGGTGCCCACTTCACTAAATGCATGAAAGATCAGGATATGGGATAAGCACACTATGAAAAGGGAACTGTTCTCAACTATTCGTTGTTTGTGTGTCTGTTAAGTCTCTTATTGGGGTGATGCGGGGGAATCTCTTTGGATGTGTGTTTTTATTAAACTGAAAGGATTAGGGGGGGAAACCCCGAAACCATCAACTTGGTTGTGGTATAGGAACCTCCAGCCATGGAAAAACTTTTGGTTTCCCAAATTATTCATTCTATTATTTCCAATAAAAGTCCAATTGTACTCTGAGGACATGGCCAGGCCTACCATCAGGCAATGAAGCAGCAGCCATAGACAACATATGTTGCAGGTGTGCAAAGCACTGCAAGACAATGGAGGGCACAGAGCAAGCTTCCCTATGTTCTTAAAGTAGCTTGCTACCCTCCGGTACTCTGGAAGATGTTGCCTTGTGACTACTGCTGAGGAAAGATTCAACTGCCAAACTGAATCTACCAAACTAGTCAGCATCTATTTGTGGAAATGGGAGTACCATTGTCCTCTCCTTTGCTTCAGGTCACAAAGCATCTTGTTCAACTCTGTGTGAAGAAGTATATGCATCCAATTAGGATTCTAGTTGCTTCATGTTTAACCCCTTTAAACTCTGCTGTGCCATTTCCCTGATCCAGTCACTTCCGGTCTCTGCTTTTTCAGGGCTTTTTGGATACAGAAGGGAACAGAGATTTTTATTTATAGCCATTTATAACCAGAGTGCCTCCAAGTCTCTGGATTGGGCCAAAAGATAGGGGATGATGGTGTATGTTAGGGGATCCAAAGGCCACACAATTTCTATTCCAGGTAATATCTGCTAGTGCCATATCCTCCAATCGTCCCAATTTGGCAAGGAAAGTCCCAATTAATCCTCTCCCACTCTATTTTTTCAGCTGTTTTTAAAATGTCCTACTTTGTCTCTCCTCCACTCACTTTCCTCCTTTGTAGTCAGGTTACTTCAGTTGCTTCAAATGGAATTCAAAGAGCAAAAGTAGCCCACACTCAGTTAATTCAGTGGAAGAAGTTGGTAGATCCATGGAAAAGCAAGCTGTTGCAGCCCCTCTGAGCTTGTGTAGCCTCTTTCATTATTATGTTTGGCTATCTGGCATATGTGGCATATGCTTGGCAACCTGCGTCCTGGTTTTCATCTGTGAAATGTTAGAGGATATGTAATACCACTGGCTAGCAAAAAAGTAGAAAGAACAATGAGATATGTTTGGAAACTGCTGGCAGTGACAAGTTACATATTTCACTTGATCTCAACACACCCCAAACTTCTGTGATATCAGGACTTTAGGGAGACAAAGGGCACCAAAAAAGGCCTCTGGGGATCACATACGGTCTATGGACCATAGTTTGTCCACTCCTTGCCTCCCACTTTGACAATCCCTAGAAAGTTCCTTTGAAGAAAAACATAACATGCTGAGATCAACCTTAACCAAACAGTAGTAAGATGATCCTCTGCATTCCAGAACATCATCCTGCCACTGATAAGTTATAGAAGCCCTCAGTATGTCATTCAGTCCCTCCTACTGAAAAGGAATTTTCTGATATTTGTACCCTGGGGGCTGCATGTTTCCTTTTCTATCAAATGGTCAGCTCAGCATCATTCATTAACGTGAAGCCACACAACCTGGAGGAGAAACAACCTTGAGGGGCCTTTGCCACTTCATCATTTCCGTTGTTCTATTTTTAAGACCCCATTTAAGGCAGAAGTGACTGCAGACAGCCTGGCTTCCTCTTCACACCTTCCATACAGAGACCACGAATAACTTCCAGCCCGCAAAGCTCTCGTGTTACTCAGCTCTCTCATGTTAAAAACTGACTGAAATCTGCCTCAGATTTATCATCTCAAGGGCTAAAATACTGCATGAAACTAGTAAACAATCAAGCAGCCAGTGGTACATTTCTTAGCATTCACTCCCCGGGAACCATGGAATATTAAAAAAACCCACAAAACTATGACAGGGTTGTCATAAGTCAGAATCAATCTAAAGCAGTGGTTCTCAACCTTCCTAATGCCGCGACCCCTTAATACAGTTCCTCATGTTGTGGTGACCCCCAACCATAAAATCATTTTCGTATTTATTTATTTATTTATTATTTAGTTAGTTAGTTAGTTATTTCCAGCATCAAATAGATTGGAAACACTGCCCTAAATCACTGCTCTGGATAGACTTCTAATGCCTAAAAACTGGTAACCCTCCCCCCCCCTTTTTTTAAACACAGAAAGCGTCCATCAATGCCAGAATTAAGGCAGTAGTTCTAGTTCTGAATGTTGGGTTTCCACAGTTCAAAAAGCCAGTCACTCCCAAAGACAATGCCGAAACAGCCCACATTTTACACGAGGCGCAGGGAGGAGAGGACAGGGAGAGAGGAAAGATGGCAGTGGCATAAGCAGACGCAATTTGTTTCACTCCTTCCCTCCCTCCCTCCCTCCCTTAAAGGGAGTACGGACACTGAACATAGAAAAAGCGAGGAATGCAAGACAGTCAGGGCGAAGAACACAACACATGTGTGTGGCAAGCGCCAAGGGTCCACGCACAACAAAAGCGAGAGGATAAAGTCATCCTGGCTATTTCTGCACTAAACTGTTATAGCACTATTATTCCACTTTCACCATCCTATGGAATCCTGGGGTTTGCAGTTTGAACCCCAGCGCAGGGGTCTCAGAAGCACTGCTCCCATTGGCTGTGAGGCCACCTTCTTTTAAAAGGGGGGGCAGGATTGAGGAGCGGCGACCCCTGTGAAATGGTCATTCGACCCCCAAAGGGGTCCCGACCCCCAGGTTGAGAACCACTGATCTAAAGGCACATAACAACATACCATAATTTTCTCAGAGCATTGAGAATTTCTTTTTACAGTAGCTAAGCAGAGCTTGGGAATGTTATTTTTTTGGACTACAACTTCCAGAACACATGCCTTCTCTCTCCAGCTACCACTGTCACTGGCCAATGGATAAACACAGCAAGAAACTGGGGTGGAGGAAAGGGAAGTGTATGTATACTGTTCCTCACACAGTAAATAGTCACACCTGACCGACCCTTCATCCATTCCTTGAGTCTTGCTGGCCCATATTGTTGGTAGGGCAGTAGGGGGCAGGGGAAAACCCACTTTTCACCTTTTGGTGGGCCACACCATGTATTTTTTGATTGCAGATCAGCCAGAAACCACTTTGGGTTTTAGCATCTGGGTTCTTTGGGCCTGTCTGGAGCTGGGGGAGGGGAGCTAAGGAGGATACCTGAGTTAGTCGACTTCTCCTGGAGGTTGCCGGAAGCAACAATTCAGCTCTATTTGTTGTTTGAAGAACCATTTCTTTTTGTCTGAAAATAGGGGTGGGGGTGCCTGGGTGGGATTTGGAGGATTGCAAAATAGGGATTGGGCCTGTGGACCATCTTTTCCTCACCCCTGCCCTATGGGGAAAGCAGTTAGACAGCATAGCAGTGCAGATTATGTTTGTACTACCCATTCACTGGCAATGAAATGTTTCCTTAGGTACCCTAACTGGGGTAATAATGAGCATCTAACCATTCCTCAATCTTGGGTAGTAAAACGTCTTGCTCAGCCTTGATGCCAACTAACAAAATGAGAACTCTTGTCCCAAAGTCACTTATTCCAGAGCAACATTTCCATTCCATTCTTATCCACATGGTAAATGAAGTCAAGGCAAAGTAGTGGATTTCTTTACTCTTAGAGAAATATGAATTAGAGCAAACATTGGCATTACTATGATTAGTGACAGGGACTCAAGACTGACTGTCCTGTGGGAAATCCAGTATATACCACAATCAGCAAAACAGCTGAAAGGCAGAGCATTATCCTGCACCACAGATGTAGCCTCACTTTATACGCCCTGGGGAAAGCCCCACAGATCCCTAGAGAGGGCTGAACGTGGCAACAGTTCTGAACACATTTATTTGAAAGCTCCACAGACAGAACTGTCAGACAAGTAATTATATTTAGAATTGTTCAGAAACTCCTTAGCAGTTCAATGCAGCAAAATAAAAAAATAAAACAGCTAACCAGGCTACAACTGGACTTTTACTCTTTGGCTTTTACTCTTTGCCACACCCAAAACCCGAAGCATGCCATCTAGCATTTGGGTGGATGAAATGAAGATATTTCAGGGACAGAAAGTATCATAGCCAAGTTCAAAGATATACTCTTGCACACCTTCAGTATTGATCTGAAATAAAACTCTCCTGATTTGACAGAGACAGTCCCAATTAATCTTCTGTTGTCCCACTTTTCCAGCTGCTTTTAAAATGTCCCAGTTTCTCTTTCCTCCTCCTACTTTCCCCCTTTGTCCTCAACTTACTTCACTTGCTGCAGAGTGAGTTCAAAGTGCAAACATAGTTTGCACTTAATTAACACAGCAGAGGGAGAAGAGATGAGGGGGCAGAATCTTACCCTTCCCAAGAGGCTCAGGGCGAAAGCAAAATGCTGTGGCCTCTCTTAGTTTGTGCATTCTTCCCCGTTAAGAACTTTTGTCATCTTGACCACAATCTTAAGTTACTTGGCCACATGTTCGCTGGTTTTCATTTGTGAAGTGCTGGATGATATGATAAAACAAATTAAAATGAAATGAAATAATAAAAGACTGTTTTAAGATCATTTCTTTGCTTACCTTTTGCCCATACCTAACAGTAAGCCCATACTTCACTGTGCCTATGCCTCACAGTAAGCAGAAATACAGGTAAGGTCTGCCTTTCTCAGTGTGCTGAGAGCAAGAGCTCCCATCATCCCCAGACACCATAGCCAAAATTGGGAAAAGCTGGGTTAGATGCTTCTGCCCAAAATATAATCACATATAATCTAAATATGGAGCACGGAGGCTGCCTCTTTCTTCAAGTATTTAATTTGTTCAGCAGTCAGTGAGCTGAATAATTCTACCAACAGCTTGAGAATTAAAAAAAAAAAGTTGGATCATGGTTGAACAGTGAGACAGACTGCTAAATAAATGACAAAAGAATAAGAAGAGACTACACTGATTTTTTTTCCAAATGGCCACTGCAATGAATAAACCCAGTGTACTTAGCTGTACAGATAATTGTCTCCAGATGGTCCTCCAAAAATGAATAGCCTATTAGAGGCACTGAAACAGGTTAGGAGTCTACACCATAGGCAGCTGGAGTATAAAGCTCCAGGTAGATAAAACTACGCAAAAGATTTGCTGCTCCAAGTGAGAATACGGGATAGGGATGGGCAAGTTCTCCTTTCATTTTAAGAAGAAGTTGGTTCTCTTTTCTTTTTAAGAAGAACTTCCCAAAATCTGAATGTTTCTTCATAAATTAGAAAGAATTAGAGATTTCTTAAAACAAATCTCAGCGTTGCTGACAGATTTGCTATACAAGCATAGGGCTTGGAGCATAGTTTAAATCTTAAAAGTATAGCCCTGAATCTCTGTCAACCATCTTTGCCACACAGAATTAGTGCCACTTTCTTTCTGTCTGTCCTTCTCTTTCCTGACTTCTTTGAGCAGCTCCTCATCTTTAACAACTACAGAAAGATCACTTATAATGACTCTCCATACTAGGAATACCAGTGCACATATTGAATTTAGCCAGAGTGGATAGTTTCCTTCAGTTATGACTTATCAAAATGTGTGAATTTCTCCCCAAATTTGTCAGAAAGGACTTGGAATTTAAAACAATCAAATGTGACAGAAAGTGAAACTGACTAACTTGTCCCTCTGTGGTGACAAAATGTCGTGAGATGCTTTTATTTTTGCTCAGTCGTTAACAAGTTTCCCCCCACCTGCAATGTCAACGACCTGATTGAAATGACTGTGGGAGACCAGGGAGAAATGGCAGAAGCCACAGTATTCGCCACACAGGCACACAAGGAGCATCCTAAATGCAAGACACAGGATTGCTATCAGTGTTATACAGCAGTTAGAGAGTTTCACTGGGGTTTGGGAGACCCATACTGAAGTCTGCACTTCACAATGAAACTCGCTGGATGATCTTGGGCCAGTCACACACACTGCCTCTGACTGACTCCCTCACAGGACTGTTGTGAAGACAAAGTACAGAGAAGAAGAGATACATACAGCACTTTCAGCTTACTGGAGGAAAGATAGGTTATAAAAAGCAACTGATGAATCTATATAAATAAATAATTTCCCTCTGCCACCATTTTAGTGGTACTTACCATATATCATCTCAAGAATTCTGTAAGTTAGGCTACTATCACAACTGCAAAAAATTCATCTCCAGGTAAGTCATCCTTTCCAATGCATTGCAGTAGGATAGCATAACTATCCATGTAGAGGAGGGAGAGGGCTTGTTTTCTGCTGCTCCAGAGACCAGGACAAGGAGCAATGGATTCAAGCTGCAGGAAAGGAGATTCCACCTGAACCTCAGGAAGAACTTCCTGACAGTCAGGGCTGTCCGGCAGTGGAATATGCTGCCTCGTAGTGGAGTCTCCTTCGTTGGAGGTTTTTAAGCAGAGGCTGGATGGCCATCTGTCGGGAGTGCTTTGAGGGTGTTCCTGCATGGCAGGGGGTTGGACTCGATGGCCCCTGTGGTCTCTTCCAACTCTACATTTCTATGATTCTATGATTCTAACTGTGAGAGCACAGGAAGAGCCTGGACACTGACTGTGAAAAACTTGGGGAAATCACTCTTTGTCAAGCTGACCTGCCTCATAGGGCTGTTGTGAGAATAAAATACTGAGGAGATGACCACTGTACATCACCTTGAGATCACCAGAGGAAAGAGGGCTTATAAATTCAACTAATAACTAAAGCAAATAAGGCTTTTTATAGACAGACAGCATTAAATGAGCTGATCATTGCATCATTATATAACTGTGTGTGACCATAGCTTGTGGAAGCTGACCTTTCATGTCACATTTCCAAAGAAAGAGAATGTGAGCATTATCCTACATGAAATGAGAAAGGAAAAGAGAAAGCAGCTGCCCACATAATTACTTGCAATGACTACTAGCAATATGCCAGAATTATCACATAGGCCTTCATGACAGGAATTCTGGCAAACTCTGCTGCCATATATATTTTGCCTTTGCCATAAGCAGAATGTATATAGATTGTGTGGGTCCTAAATACAGGTAATGAGTTTGTATACTTTCAGTAACCTTGTGCATCTTCTTGGAATGTGCAGGGGATCTCTATTTGGTTGACTTTTTTGACAGAAATAGGCAGTATGAGAGTGGGGGGGCGTGTGTTTATTGAATGTGTTAGTGCCCAGTGAAGTGCACAAATGTCTGTGGTTTACAGGTAAACAGGTATGTGTCTTTTCTGCATGGGAATGTAAGACATGGAACACAGAATATTACTATAGCGTGTGGCTTATGTGAGTGAATTGTACCTGTGGGTGTGCACTTTCTATGAGCACATGCATTTGTACATGCATCACTATAAGCCTGGGGTGATAATGGCATACTGATTTTACGTAATCTTTTTCTATCATGTATTTCATGACATGTATACACTAATTTAAAATCTATAGATATAATGAGTTTATAAATATCTGTAAATGATTGACAGAAAAGTCATGATAGAGAAGAGAAAGTACTTTCCCAACCAACACATAATAATTAACTTCAGGAATTTGTTGTCACACAATGTGGTAACAGCCACCTGACTAATATAGGTTTGAAGGGTGAGTGGAAAAATGCAGAGAAGCTAGGTCTGTCATGGTCACAGTACCTATAATGGAAGTGTGAAATATGGAGCCTCCCAGATGTTGATGCTCATCAGATCCCATAAGTCTCAAGCAACACAGCTGTCAGAGTTCAACTCCCTGCCCATGCCTCTCTGCCAGCAAGTGAAGCAAGGTGATAGTGCTTGCCCAAGACGAGGAAGCAATGTGGAGTGCCCAATGCAAACAATATGTAGAAACACTAAGCCAAGCCAAAATCAAGGTCAAACCCGAAAGGACCAGAGAGCCAAAGGTCTGTCCAAAAAGAGTGAAGAAAGCCAGAACACAAGGGTGGTGGGAGTTTGAGTAGCAACCAAGCAAACAGCAAGCAGACTTATACTGCTGACAAAACAAGTGTTACTCATCATTGTTCTGTTTCCTTAATCTTGCCAAAACAGCTTCCTTCTGAGCTGCTTGTTTCTGTCTCCTCCATGATTGCAGGCTATGGGGCAAAGGTGGATCTAGATCATTGCTGGTCCTGTCTACCTCTGGCATGGGTTGCAACAACTCTGTCCCAGCTTGTCTTTCAGCTGATGCGGGTGTTTCCAAGATAGTTTAGTCTATCACCGGCTCTGTTTCTGGCATAATCAATTGCTCACCGGCTCTGTTTCTGGCATAATCAATTGCTCACCGGCCTCTGAGCCATCATCTATCACAAGAGCTAGTAGTGAGGAATCATGGGCAATGCAGCCCAGCAACATATGAAGGGCTGCACGTTTCCCCTCCCTGACATTAAAGTAGCAGCAGCCTCTAGTCCCAGAATAGGAAGACCAAATCACCCCATATGGTGGGATGAGCTGCTCTTTCCTCTGCTGAGGCTATGGGTACCCAGAATGTACCTTCATACCCAGAGGAAGCTTTGAGCTGTCATTCTTCAGATACAAAGTCTCCAACGTAACAGCCCTCCAGATACTATTGGCCTCCAACTTCCTTCAGCATTAGCTAGCATGGCCAACGGTTGAGATAATGAAAGTTACAGACCAACAAAAGCTGGGAGGGCACAGTTTCCTCACTCTTGAAGTGAAGTAATCAACTCTTTTTTAACCAGTGTCTCTTGGGGCAACTCTTCACAGCAAAATGCAGTAGGAAACACAAGGATATTACAGTGGTATTTCCTGCAGCATTCATGTAATGGGGGGGACCTCTCCCACAAGTGTGTATCTTGAAAGGCTAGTATATAAGCATATATGGAAAATCTGAGTTTCTACACCTGTGTTTAAAGACTACGTACATCCGCATGTGATTTCACATGTTCTAAGTCTGCTGCTGGAAACAGCAGAGTAATGTTGGTGGGCAGCTGTAATGTTTGGAAGACACAGCTTGGAACAGATACTTTGGGGGTACAACTCTGAGAATCTCCCAACAAGCCTGGTTAGTGACTAGCTAAACCATTCTGGGAGTTATGGCCGACAAAGTAATTTTTCCTGAGCTCTGGCAGAAGTAGTACCCATGATTTTGAAAGTTCTATTTCTTAAAAGAAAGAGAGGTTAAACTTTGCTTAAGTGACAATGATCTGCATGAGAGGACCATATAATGAAATAAACTCTCTTGGCTAGGCAGAGAGGGATGCTTTAAGAGGCAACATCACTTTTTGCTGCTTCCTTAGGTATATCATTTAAAATCAGAGTCACCCACCTAGCCAGCCATTAGGCAGAGTGATACAGCTGCCTCATGCAGCAGATAGTTGAGGACAAGAAGCAGCAGCAGGGTGCTGGAGGACAGTGCTGTGGGTGCTGCTCAGCCTGCCCTGTATCCCATAAACTAGCCTTCTGCTCTCGAGTGCAGTGGAGGTCACTGCCCTGTTGGCACTACTGCAAAAAAATTCATCTGCCACGCCACTGTACAGAAGTCACTGTACAAAAGACTTCTGTACAGTGAACAAGAAGAGGGCAGATGGAACACCATCCTGCTTGTTCCTTCAGACATCAAAGTGCTAGGACCATCCACATTTATAACACCAGCGTATGCCTGACATTGCAACTATAACATGCAAGAGAAGAAAACAGAGGGTTTGACCATACCAGTAGCTGGGTGCAAAAGTTATTGCTTCTGTGTGCCTTCAAGTTGTTTCTGACTTAAGGCAAGAGTGTGACTTGCCCAAGGTCACCCAGTGGGTTTCCATGCGGGATTTGAATCCTTGTCTCCAGAGTCACAATCCAACTCTCAAACCAATATACCACTCTGGCCACAAATGTTATAATGCTCTAAAAGCTCAGTTTGACCATAATGAAACATCACTCCAATTAGCAACATTAACACTCTCCAGGCTGTAGAAATCTTTCTCAACCTACTCTTGAGTGATTTTCCTCCCGTTTCCATGAACTGTAGGTCTCAGTTCCTTGCAGCAACAGTTTTTCAGGAAGCCATCCACAGCAGTGGTATAGACAGTTTGGGTCACAGAGCATCTTGCTACCAAATGCCACTGCACTCTCTTCTTAGAAGTAAGTCATTGCACTCTCTTCTTAGAAGTAAGTTTCCAAATTCAACCTATGGGAAACCACTGGCACCCCATGCCATTTATTTATACCCAAGACAAAAATGTTTCTTTCAGTTGAGTTCACTTAATCTTCTTTCAAAACTGCTGTTTCCAAGTTTACAATCTAGGCCTGCAACTGCCAATGGGAGACATGTTGAACTGCAGCTCTAATTATCCCCACCCAGAATGTCCAGTGCCCACATTGGCTGAGGAAGACAGGAGGCTATGCTTCAACATATTTGAAGGATACCTAGGTTAACACTTGGCTATAGGGAAATAAAGAAAAACAGTACATTTCTATTTCTTTCCTGCCTTTTCTCCTCTCCCATAGTGTTAATAAAGATGCGACAGATATACTTTTTTATATTTCTAAATTCTCACAAGCCACAGTGGGTTGAAAGTCAGCATTCAGCTACAGGTGACCGGGTCTTGCTTAAGCAATCTCAAAGCACTGTTACAAACAACACTGAAGCCATGTGTGGGAAGCACCTGAAGGCGCAAATGTACCATTCAAATGATGCACTTACTTATTACTACGTATTTTCCATATCACATCCTTCACAAGTAATTTTATGCATAATGGGGAATTCTAATAATTGGTCAACTCAGTGTCCAGCCTGCTGCCAATCTCCTCCCCAACCCATCCAAGCCTCTCTTTCTCTTACCAGTAGCATCATGGAAGCACAATTTGCAAGGGGCAGTACTAACTTAGTAGAAACAAAGAGTGGATCAGGTTTCTGGTTCCTGAACCTGTCAGGAAAACTGACAGCCTTGTTCTCTGAATGCTCATTCAGGAGTAAATCTTATTGGTTTATCATGGGACCTGCTCCAAAGAAAGACTGCACAGTACTGCAAAGAGGAAGCAGCAATTGGCCTCAGAAACAGATACCAACCTGGCACAAGAAATTAGGGATTAAGAAACTCTGTTGGAACCTGACAGGAAGTACTAGATCCAGTGCAAGGACAATGAGGAGATACCAAGGGAGTTAAAATAGCACAGCTGAGAAATGTTGACATACTATTTTTTTTTTACATCATATCAAAATACAAATACCTGGAAAAGTTACTTTTCAGATGGTATCTCCCAGAATTCATCAGGGGAGCAAGTGGCCATGCTAGCTGGAGGTTGCCCCTACCCCACCCCCACAAAAAGAAAGAAAGAACAAAGAAAGAAAGAAAGAAAGAAAGAAAGAAAGAAAGAAAGAAAGAAAAATCCAGGCTCTGCAAAATACCTAAGCCTGTTGCACAGGCATTTGAGGGACTATTTCTATAACCAGAGGAGGATGTGCAGGCTCCTGGTTCCTGGACATTAATGATTCTTTGGAGAATTCCTCTAACACGTCATATTTAATTACTTTAAGGAAAAAGAAAATAGCTTTCAGGAAGCAACTGCTAGTTAAAATTTAGAATCTCCCTGCTCTCATTTCCATTTCTAGTTTCAGAAAAACAACTGAAGGAAGAAAATTTCCAACACCTCTTGCCAAATCTGCTTAGAAAAAAAAAAGCAGCTACAAACTACTGCAGCACTGCATGCATACACACACACACACACCCCTACCTGGTGGAGCAATATGTCCCCTTTCTCATGTTCTCCCCCTCCAAATAAAGAGAAGCAGCATTCTCTTGTGGCATTTACTTAAGTAATGAAATATTTACCACATGATCCTTTCAAACTGTAAAGAAAGTGTAGATAAAATGTGGCTGACTATATATTGTAGGACTACAAGGTCCAGTAGCCCTAGTCAGCATAACCCATGGTGAGGAAAGCTGGGAACTGTAGTCCAACCTCTGGAATATCACATGGTTCGCAATCCTGTTCTAATGCAGACTGAAGCGTCACAGAGTTTTAAACTGTTCAGTGGTCCCTGAGTCCTTCATTTTTCTTTCTTAGTCAGGAGGCGATAAGTCCTCCAGCTTTCTCAATGCTGTGTACTTTCAAGATGAGTTAGCCTTTTGCTCACTCACTCTGGGTGATTTAGGCCATTTCCACCCTGCACTGTTATAGTGCTGTTATTCCACTTTCAACATCCTGTGGAATTTTGGGGTTTGTAGTTTACTGAGGCCAAAGAGCTCCCTAGCTGAGAATTCTAAAGGCCCCTCCCTAAACTGGAAATCCCAGGATGTTGAAAGTGGAATAATAGCACTTCAACAGTGTAGTGCAGAAAGGCCCTTAGTTACTTCTTTGTGGCATAGTAGATACATCTTAGTTTATCATGGAGCAGCAGGAATTTGCCAAGGAACTGGTTGTGTCTGTCAGAGAGTCATGTGGACGTTCAGCCACTCTCTACCAACTTCCCATTTAGTTCTGATGCAGTGGCAAGACTTTGCCACCATACTGTAGGCTGTTGCAGCTGTCCCACACACAGTCCATAAGAAGCCACTACAGTGCAACAGGAACTCATGGCAACCAGAAGTCTTGCAATGATGTCTCAGAACTCTTCCCCAATTAAGCACACTGAAGACACATCTATATGTCTTTAAATATTGGAGACCCACTATATCCAAACATCACACTGGCAATGGAACCAACAAGTCTGTATGATCTTTACAGTGATCTCTGAGTGAGGTGTGTGCATATGCCTATACACACGTGCATGTAGATGTGTTTGGTATGTACACAGTAGAATCTGATGGCCCTTTGGTCAGTGAAGCAGTGGATCTATTCCCAACTTTAAAGCAGCTATCAAGGTACTGAATCTATCTGGGAGGGCAGAACTTGGATGGTTCCTTTGACCTCAGACTAAAACTCGAGCCATAATCTTATTCTCACTTGTGATTAGAATAAATTCATTAAGTGAATTGGATTTAACTATCTGTTGACTCACCATTCAATGGTGGATTCAATGGTTCTGCTCTTTACTGTTGTCCTGCCTTCAAGTCATTTCTCCATTAAAATGATTTTTATTTTAATCAGTGTTAACATATGTGTACCTAACACATACACATACACAAACATAAACAAATAAACAACAGTGAAAGACATATGTTTTCTCTCCCTCCTCCTCCTAAAAAAAAATCTTCCTGTCTTTCTCTGACTGCAGTCTAATTCATAAATTTAGTCTCTCCTTTAAACCTATCTACTACCTCTTATTTATCCTAATTAATTTTACTACCATTATTATACATTTCTTAATTTTGCTTAAGTTAACTTCCTACACATCAAAGCCTGCAATACTAGAATCCCCTCCATGTTGTTTTACAAAGTCTGTAAAAGGTTTTTGCGTTATTATAAATATGTCTATTGAATTCTTCTTTACTAAATTAGCTAACTTGTCTAAGTATACCAAGTCCATCATTTTTTTCCATCCATTCTACACAGTTCACTATGTGACTTCCAATCGCTTGTGTAAACCAGTCTCTCAGCTCTCACCATATAATTTATCAAAACTCTATGTTCTCTTTCTCTAAGTTTATCATATTATTTCTGACTTATGACAACCCTAAGGCAAACGTATCAGGGGGTTTTCTTGGCAAGATTTTTTTCAGCAAGGAGTCGCCTTTGCCTTTCTCTGAGGCTGAGAGAGTGCAACATGCCCAAAGTCAGCCAGTGGGCTGCTGTGACTGAGAAGGCACTTGGTCTCCCAGTCCTTCAGATCATGCATACACCATGCAAGCTCTACTCAAGACTAATCCACAAGATTCTAGCCCTGGAGGGGATTCACAGTCCCACTGACACCGAAGCCACTAGCCAGTACTAAGTGTGAGAGTGTGTGTGTATTTGGTGCTGCGTAGGTACAGTGCTGCTGAGGAGGGTTGTGTTCACCTTTCTGAGGGTTATTTTGGGGGGTCTCTCAACTCTGCACACGAATGTTCATCATTCATTGACTAATACACCCAGTGCAACACCACACGCATAATTTTTCCACCCAGCCTCCCAATAAGTTTTTCCAGTCCCTTGCCACCTTCACCTCAGAGGACCCGGGGCCATTTCCGAACAGGCCCCAGTTATATATATAACATATATAAATAGCCCCGAAAGGGGAGCGCGGGCAGCTGTGGTGGGGCAGCGCAGCAGGAGGGAACCGTCCCCCGGAACAGGAGCTCATTTTGGGAGGAAAAACATTCCTGCAACACAAGCTGGCGGTTGCGTAAGTCGTCTGGACGGGCTCTGGCTCCCAAAGGCCGTCGCAAGCCTCCTCGCGCCTTTCCCTTCCAGTTTTTCCTGTCCCAGACGGCAAGCTCAGAAGGGAAAGAAGCCTGGCGTGCCTTTTGCCCGGGAGAGGAAGAGGCGGACGGACAACCGAATAACCCTTCCCGGCCCTGAGGAAGAGGAGGAGGAGGAGGAGGAGGGGCGCCTGCTGCTCGCGCTTCACCCGCTTGGGAACACCTGTCGCCGAGCCCGGGGCACGAGCCCGGCTGCGGCCACTCCTGCCGCTTCTCCTCCTCCTGCTTCTCCTCCTCCTCTCGGCAGCTGACTGGCCGGGATGCAGGCGGCACGGATGCCGCCCCCACCCACGAAATAAGAAAAACAAACTCCCTCGCACCGGCAGCGGACTTCGGAAAAGGAAGCGCAGATATCCGGTTGGGACGGTTTCCTCAAGCTGCTCCCTGGCAGAGAGACAGAGAGGTCGCTCTCTTTGGCCGCTCTCCCCCCGCCCCCCACAGGGTAACTAACTCGCTCCTAAGCGCCCCTCTCTCCCGCGCCTACCCGGTCTCCGGGACCAGGGTTCCTCTGAGGTAACACCAGGAGAGACCCGCGAAAGGGGTCCTCCGACGCTCTCCCAGGCTTTAGGGCCGGGTTCCCGGGAAGATGCAGGACCTCCTAAAACCCCCAGACACTTTGTGAGCGGGGCGCCCCCAGCCACGCACCCTGCGCCTCACGGCCAAGCCGAGCCCGAAGAGGGGCATCTCAATCCCGCTTTCGGCGCCTTGGCAGCCGCGGCGAGCTTCCCTGTGCCAGCAAGGGAGGGCCACAGGCAAAGTCCCGGGAGAGCCACCTCCACAGCGCGTTGCTCGCGGCCCCTCCGAGCCCTCAAGAGAAAACGCGGGCGCTCTTACCCGCCGGCGTCCTCAGGTGGCGTTTACGCGAAGGCCCCCCTCGCCGTCCTCACCCAGACCGCGAAACGGCGGCGGCGGCGGCAGCAGCCCCTCGCAGCCTCCGTCCGCCTCCTCTCCCGTTTCAAAGTTGGCTCGCCTCGGGTTTGCTCAGGAAGTCCTTGCGGCTGCCTGGGTCGGCCGGGAGCGCCACCCGCTCAGAGGCGAGCCGGCGGCGGCGGCGGCTCACGACCCTCCTGGCACTTCCTTTTCTTGGGACGCTCGGCTCTCTCCGTTCCCTCTCTCCGTTTTGGCGCCGAGGAACGGGCGAACTCAGTGCTGGGGACGGGAGGCGGCGGCGGCGGCGGCGAGGTACTTTGGCCTTGTAGCTGCTCCGCACGTCGAGGCACGTGAGAACTTGCGGCTCGCGCTTCAACAAAAAGAGCGGTCTCGACCCTCCCGGAGCAGAAACTGTGCGCGCGGGGAACTTCACTCCCCTGCCTTGGCGCCTCCAGCAAGGGCAGACCTGAACGAAAGAGAGGGACCAACAGAAATATAAGGTTGCTAGGGGAAAGGCGGGGCAGGCAGGCAGGTACTTGCCCTGGACTGTGGCTGCGCGTCCTCGCTTGCCACCCACCCTCTCTTCCTGCGCCACTTGGCAGGAAAGAGTCTGCCTGTCTCTCGGGTAGTATTGCCAGACTGAGAGTTGGAGGTGGCTCCTCCGGTACCTTTAATTGTTGTTTAGGAGAGGGAATTCCAGCCTTTCATGCAGCCAGGTAACAAACAAGCAGCACGGGTTGAAACTCCTTTTGCGCAACCATTAAAGGTACAACAGGAGCCATCTCCACTTTTCACCTTGACAACCCTACTTTGGAGCAAAACTCTGTTTATTCTGTAACTCATCTCTGCCTCTCTATTCCATTCCTGTTCCTGCACTATGTTAAGGCCCTTTGGACACTACATTGTTATAGTGCTATTATTCCACTTTCAACATCCTATGGAATCCTGGGGTTTGCAGTTTAGGGAGGGGGGCATTTGGAATTCTCAGCTAGAGAACTCTTTGGCCTCAGTAAGCTACAAATGTGTAGTAAACTACAAACCACAGAAATGTTAAAGCTGGAATAATAGCACTATAATGTCTTAAATTGCAACCACCACCATCCTTAAGAAGTATTTCTGTTCTATTAATTTGCTCCCCACCTGCTGTTATGCAGAGGAAAGGAAAGGAAAGCAGCAGGGGCCAACACCTGAAATCCCTGATCTATTTGTAGGGAAGCCTGAGTTCTGGGTTCACCCATTTGCTGCTCACAATGTATTAGCAATATTCTAATCCAGGGGTTTAGCTAATAGGGCACTGTCACTCCTCCCAAATGTGAATTCTGCCCCTCATGAAATTTTCCTGCAGACTACAAATTTCTAGCATTGCACTAACTGAAAACTTCCATTCAGCATTTAGGAATACAGTTTGGGCACCCAAAGAAAAGGGATAGACAAAATGACCAAGGGAATGTGAGCACAATAAACATAAGAGTTCTAGGTATTAACAGATTTCAGTGTCTCACTCTCTTTAATACTAGAAATTTGTGAACTGAAGGAACTGGGATGGAAGAATTCTTATGTGTCTGGGGAGTAATGCCCTTATATTGTCCACTTGCAGTTGCTGTAATCTTCATCCTGAAAATATGCCAACCATGCAATACAATGCAAGATGCAACCAATCTTGGGTGTTGGTTGTGCAACCATCCTCAACCTGTTGTCCTTCAAATTCACCTAAGGACATTTCCCATCATCCTTGTGCAGGGACAGATTAAAATATGCTGTGGTCCTGTGTCATGTTTTAAGATATGCTATAGCATTTTTTGTTGTTGTTGCTGCATGCCTTCAAGTTTTTTCCAGTTTATGGTGACCCTGAAGTGAAGTTATCATGGGGTGTTCTCAGCAAGATTTGTTCAGAAGGGGGTTGCCTTTGCTTTCCTCTGAGGCTGAGAGAATGTGACCTGCCAGTGGTCACCCAGTGAGTTTCCATGGCTGAGAGGGGATTTAAAATCTGTTATCTAGTGTCATAGTGTAACAGTCAAACCACTACACCACATTGACTCAGTTACCCTACAACGTTGTTTTTGTTGTTGTTGTGTGCCTCCAAGTCATTTCAGACTTATGGCAAACCTAAGGCAAACCTATCACTGGATTTTCTGGGGCTGAGAAACAGAGGGTTTCCATGGCTGAGCAGGGAATTGAACCCTGGCCTCCAGGGTCATGGGCCAACACTCAAACCACTACAGCACTCTAACTCTCCCCTATAACATTACTCTCCTCCAAAGTGCATCATTCTAATAATAATAATAATAATAATAATAATAATAATAATAATAATAATAATAATATCAAAGTTGAAATGTAGTAACGTTTTGAGATTTTTAAAGGCCCTAAAAAAAGCAGAGCCCTACAAATATAGCTTGCTGACTTTGTGTGTAAATCTGGCATTGTCCCCAGACAATGCAGCCAGGCTCTGATGTTGGAATTAGACCGGGGAGGCCATTCAATCATGAAAGTCACTGGCTAAAGCTGACATTGAGCCAAACTACCTCATAGGGTTCTTTTGAAGATGAAAGAGGGGCATGATTTATTCTGCCTTGAGCTCATCTGAGAATGGACGAGATAAGAGGGAGAAAAAAAACCCAAAACCTATAATGAAATAGTTGTTGTTATGTGCCTTCAAGTTGGCTGCAACCTTCTATCAACCTTATCAGAGGGTTTTCTTGTCATGATTTATTCTGAGTAGCTTTGCTGTTGAGGCAGAGAGAGTGTAACTTGCTCAAGGTCTCCCAGTGGGTGTCCATCACTGAGTGGAAAGATGAACCCTGTCCTCCCAGAGTCCAGCATTCAAAGTGCTACACCACACTAGTTCTCTCTTTAATGAGTAAAATTCATTCAAGACAACTTGCAAAAATCCCTCTTCATGAATCTTCATGCCAGCCTCTGGTGCAATCTCTGACCTTGCCCCACTTTCCCACATTCCAGCCATCTGAGCATGCTGTGTCTGATTTTGGAGAGCCAAACTCTCTTCCCAAGGGCCTTTCACCACAGCTGCTGTTGAACTTCTTCAGGCTGTGTCCCAAGTGAGGCTTGATGTCAGGTCAGCTTATTCAGATTTCCAGCCTTATTCAAGATGAGATTCGACAGAATGTGCTTTAGTTTAGCCACATAGCATTAGAAGGAGCAGAGACAACGGGATCCTCATGCAAGATGATCAGAGGCACTTTCCTGTAGACACAAGTCAGGAAGCCTTTCAAGCAGACACATCTACTGGCTTGAGGTCAGATCACTTTGCCTAACCCTAAACACACACACAAACTGAAGCTCCACTTTCCCAGAAGACTAAAGACTGGGTGTGGAAAGCAATCACTATGGACAGATTTATTAGGGAATAAAACTATAAAGATAAACTAGTAACTAGTAGTAACAAGGAAATTTATGAACTAGCAACAATGAAAGATTCAAAGCAGAACGCATTAAACATGTTTCAGCAGCACAGATCTTCCTCAGCAGTGATGTGATCTCACATGCCCTGTACATATAATAATTGTAAATTCCATGTCTGATGACAGTACTGCTGTGAGGCAGTCCTAGTCTGAATCTACACCTGCAAAATAATTCATCCTTACCTTGATCCTGCTCCTGTTTGAACATAGACATTCCTCTGGTTTCAAAGTGAAAGCACTTTTTTAGATCCTTGAGGGCTTTAATGCATTTTTTAAAAATTTACTCTGCTGTTCTGAGGAAAAACTAGTTTTTGGAAATGAGAGGTTTGTGACCTAAATTATGATCAGAGTGAAATCAGAGATGGGATGGTTGGTGGGTGGGCCAGGTTGGTGGGTGGTTCCCTAGGGCCTTTTTCGCATGGCATTTGTCTCTGGAGCATCACGCAATTGCGAGGAGCGTTTCAGACCAACGTCCTTGCAATCATGCGATGCTGCCAGAGCCAGCAGGCACCGATCACGCACTATATCATTTTTGGCTTTTAGCTGAAAATGGTGTGCAATCGTGCATCACTCTGGGGCCCCACATGCACTTACCATACATGTAGAGCCTCCAGAGCCACGGTCCTCACGCTTCCTCCCCCAGCACAGCCTGGGAAAATACCCGGCTGCACTGTGGAAGGAAGAAGTGGAGCCCTCATGTTGCCTACCAGCTGGCAGGCAGCTCCTGCAGAGCTGGAGCAGAGGGGACACAGGAGCGTCACGGAAGAGGCTGTTTGCATGATTCCCACGCAACTACGCCACAGGTAAGCTGTGGAAAGGGCCTCAGTCAGGTGGTCATCTGATCATTCCCACCACAGAGAGTTATCTCCCTTATTTGCATCAACATACAGCAAACACAGTGTTGCCATTTTCTTTAAGTGTTTGTATGTGGGTGCTCACATACCACACCTAGAGCACCTTCACACATCAGCATACAAACTTGCCCTACTCTTACAGCTGCACTTTATAGAATGACAGATGCCCTCGTGAGCCATGGAAAAAAGGAGAGGTGTCTCATGGATTAGGGAAGAGATTAGTGATGTAATTGCCATTTAGGTTGAAAAGAAGGTCCAAGAGCAACTGAAGACAAACCACAGAAACATTTCTATCTTTCAGAATGTTAAAAGATGCAAAAGAGGGCCACCAGAGAACTGCAGAAGCAAGACTCTCTCTGATGGACTACAGGGAATCTGTGATCATAATTCACAGAGTGGTGCTTCTATGAGGAGGTCCATGACTTTCTCCACTGAGATGCCACTATACATCTAAAACACCTAGCTCTCAGCACAGCTATTGTCCAGGTTCTGATAGGGCAGGGTCCTGGAATGCAGCAAGTTAAAGCATGCATATACCTGGCAGAGGGCTCCAAGGAACTTTTCTCTGGCGGTCTTGGTCCTGCGGATTAGAGAGTGTTCAGCTCTATAATGAATGGGGGAGCCTTGGTTAGGTGTTTCTGTTCCCCTCCCAGTAATTAGGAAAACATTCTGTGGGTCACGGCAAACCACCATGGCCACTGAGTGGGTGCTTAATTTGTTTGTTCTTAATCTATCGGTGATGCTCTGCTGTCTGACTCCCAAGACCTTGATACCACTTTCATCAGCAGAAGTGTTGTGGGTCAGTACGCTAATATAACATTATATGATGGGGCAACCCTTCCTTGTTATTCTCTGGAGGAAACTGCTATGCATCATTAACCTTTCATCAGGGATTTCTTTTCCAGCTGGAGCAACCAACAAGGAGAGTCCAACCCCTGATGTTGGGAGTGCATGTGAGGGGACATCTGGCACAAGTAAGCCAGGTAGCCTCCCCTTTAGTGATAAAATATGTGACTGCCGCATTCACATAATATTGGAACTATTCCATTTTGCGTGCTAAAGATTTTTCTCTTTTGCTCAAATATTTCTGCTTGCTTTGGTTCATTAATCCACTGCACATCTACTTAACTTCATGGGAAATTCCCCAGTATCTTGGCCCTTTCACCTGCTAGCCTACAACTTTGGAGGGATGGTGGGGTTCAAAAATGTTTGTATGTGTGCATGCATTGTACCTAGATTCCTCAGAGCACCATGGTGGCCTCTGACTTCTTCAGCCCTCTCCCTTCTGGGGCTTTCACTGTGGTGCCCATCATCTGCAGGCCACAAACACAAAAGGACCAATGAAGCCATGCCATGAGATGTACCCCCAAACAAGCAATGCAAAGCATCACTCTGGCTATGAATTTGGGGACTGCAGTACAGGTGAACTGCCACTTCATGCAGTTGTGCCTTACAGCAAGTTGCAGTGCTGGCCATGTGTTGTGTGAAGCAAGGAAAAATGTACTTACAGAAGGTGTCTATCTCACCTGGCGCAGGGCTTGCTACCACCTCCTCTCCCACTGCAGCCCCCACCTCTTTCTCCTCTCTGGAGCTAGGCAGGTGGGCCAACTGATGTACAGCTGGCCTCCTTGGCCACAAACTCCTCTGAAAACATAAGTGTGGGAACCAGTTGACATCTCCTTGTTGTCTGTATGTGGATTGTGGGAGCTGCAGTCCTCTTGGTCTGCCACTTCAGGCACTTGTGCAGCACAGCAGCTCCTACTCATGCCTCATGGTGGGGAAGTGGCCAAGGGGAAATGTGTCTGTTGCACCTGGGGCTGGGCCTGCTGCTGCCTCCTTCCCCACTGCAGTACCCACCCTCTCAGACATGGAAGAAGGAGATCTGCCACCCATCTCCCTTGCAGGAAGTGGCAGTGCTTTGCAGCATCAGTGCATTCCCAAGCAAAAGATAAGTACACACTTAACTACAGATGCAGTATTATGGCACTCAGAGGAAAGAGGTGGGCTTGGAAGTGGGTTGGGTCTTGTTGCTGGTTATAATCCATGTAGGAAAATATAAGCGGTGAAACTCAGCATATCCTATTCCAAACCCTGTGTTTTACTGCTGTTCATGAGATTTCATCATATGGTGAACCAAAAAACAAAAGCTAATAACCAGAAATGGCTGGTAGGTCATATCCTGTTTTTAAAAACAGGTGGTTTTATTTCATTTCATTTTATTTTGTTGAGTTTCAACAATACAGGGAAGCTCCATGACTATCCAAAATATGAATTACTGCTTCTGAAGATTTATTGGATAGGCAATTTATCTCCCTTTTTTTGGATAGAAAAATGGTGTTCCATGGAGCCTGGAAGGCCCAAGGGCCATAAAAAAGTCTTGAGGAGTTACTAAGGGCACCAGGGGTACATGTTACCCACTCCTGCTTTAAAGCAAGAGCTTCTTTTTCAAATTTGGGAAATTTTCATCCTTTTTGAAGCACACGAAAATAGAAAAACTTTACACAGTGGTTAGGACTGTAACAATAAATAGTGCAAAGAATGAAGAACATAGCAGACAATTCAGTGTACAAAACTGACCAAGTTCTCCCAACCAATTCTGGCTAGATGTAGAAACCCACTCTCATTCATAAAGGAGAGGGAGCTGCCGTTGCCTTAAAGCCTGTCTCTTAAAAACAAGGTGTCTTAAACATCTTGCTTAAAATGAGGTGTTCCTAATTTAGCCCTTCATTTGGTGCACTGCTCACAGCTTTCATCAACAAGCTAGTTATAGAAAGCCATGCTACAAAACTGGCACTCTACCTTGTCCACTTGGGTAAACTGTGTATGCATGCATGTATGTACATATGTATGTACTCGCTGACTTAATATCCCGCCTTTCTCTCAGCATGGGATTCAAGGCAGCTTACACACATTTAGAAGTGCAGTACAACTAAAAAGCTACTAATAGCAAAGTTAAAACACAATTCAACCAGATTTCTATTTTTAAAAAGTTTAAAATACAAGCTAAAAGCAATTTTAAAATCAAATTTAAAATGTGATAAGATAGAAACACAACACCCCTATTAAAAGCCCTATCTGCTGCAACATATTAAAAACCAAACACCTTCCTAAATAAAAAGGTCTTTACCTACCATCAAAAAGACAGTAGGACTGGGGCCAGCTGGACTTCCTGCAGAAGGGAGTTCCATAACTTGGGAGCAGCCACCAAAAAGCTCTCTCCCATATGCTCACCAAATGTGGCAGTCATGGTGGTGGCATTGAGAGGAAGGCTCTGCAGGCTCATACAGGCATGTAGGGTCTTTCAGATAGTCTTGACCCCAGCTATGTAGGGCTTTAAAGGTCATCACCAGCAGCTTGAATTTGGTCTGTGAACAAACAGGTACAGACTTCAAGCTTTCAGAAAGTGGCAGGGCTGACAGAACTATATCATTGCCATTTATTTATCTGTTATAAAATCCGTTTCACAGTCTACCAAGTGTTACCAGCTGGAATTTTGGACTATTGATGACTTGGGTTCTGTCAAAGAATCTAGGAATCAGCGGGTATCATCAGATATTGTGGCACATCATCATCATCATTATTATTATTATTATTACTACTACTACTACTACTATTATTCCCACCAATATTTGGATTCAAACAGCTTACAGAAGTTAAACACAGCTAAAACGCTTACAGAGTTATGAATAAAACCACACAAAAATTATTATTAAAATGTAAATAGACTACCCATAAGATTACAAACAATTAAAATGTATCCGTTAAACATTAAGATCTATTAAGATCTGCAAAACAGCACACTAATAAGAGGCCTGGCAGTCAGTTTCTAAACACCTGTCAGAGTCAGGGCATCAGTGAATAATATCAGGAAATAAAAAGATAGCCAAAAAGGAGAGAAAAGAAACATGCTGTCCAGCATTTGTTTTTGTGTCAGTGATCCCATGGAAACCTGCAATCAACCATAATGTTAGGGTGGCTATAACCATTATATAAATGAAGAAAGGACAGCATTCAGCAAAACTCAGTCACTGTTGTTTCTGTTATTTGCTATCAAGTCAACATTGACTTATGGCTGCCATATGAATGAGAGACCTTGAGAGCCATTTCTGCACTAGCCAGCTGGTTCCTTCCCAAACTGCAAACCCCAGGATTCCACAGGATGTTGAAAGTGGAATAATAGCACTATAACAGGCTAGTGCGGAAATGGCCCTCCAAGAGCTCCAGTAGTCATGAATTGCCCTGTTTAGGCCAAGCTGTGGCTTCTTTAATTGAATCAGATCATCTGTTGTGTGGTCTCCTTCCCTCCTTTCTTCCTTTCTTTTTTTAACTGCCTTTCACTTTCTCCAGTACTATCATTTTCCCCACTTTTCCCAACATTATCTTTTCCCAACATTTTCTCAGTTTGGCACTATCTCTTCATGGTGGTTGGATTATGCACATTGCTTTACAAGACTGAAGCAATGATGAAAAAGTTAGAATTATGGCATCATTGCCTATTGGACTGAAACTATGAGACATTTCTAAACCTCCAAATTTTCTTGGTTCCACTAACAAAGAGTTGTCGGAGGAAGGCGCATCACCTCTTGCCTGACATTTGAAAGACTTGAAGCATAGTTTCTGTGAATATTTTCCTGTTCCTGAAGCAAGCCAAAACTAGATTAAAGATACATTTTCAGTTAATGTGTATGAACTAGAGTGTCTTAGAGCAACAGAAGAAGACAAACTCACAGAAATATCCACATATGGTGCTCTGAAATTGCAGTTCAAGGAATGGTCCTTTCCAATTCTAGGCTCACTTACGAGGAGATTTTTGAGAGCTGTTGCAGAGGACTATGAAAGTATTCCTTTTGTAATGACATACTTATGTTAAAAAAAAAATCATTCTCTGCTCTGGTTTATCTTAAAAACTAATATATAAATCATTTGAAAAATGTAGAGAGAAAACTCAGAATACAGGTTTCAGCTATTAAGTCCAGTATAACAAGGCTTGTCAGTGAAATGCAGCACCAGCCTTTTCATTAATTAATTAATTAATTAATTAAAATTAACAAGTAATATTAGGTCATGGTTTGGTGTTCAGGTTATTACTACTACTTGGTAGTCTGCAGTAGTCTTGGTAGTCTGCAGCAACAAAAGATATTTGAAGGGTGTCCCTTTAAAGGAAAGAAAAAGTTCAGAACCATTGATAGAGTGCAATGAGCTTGTTTAAATTATCTTTGCTCTGGCTTGGTGTCAAATGGGCAATTAAGACTGTTTGCTTTACCAAAAACCCTGCTCTTGGTGGAGAATTGGTTTATTTACATCAAAATTTATTCAATGATGGGTTATCTTTGGTCAATATCTGGCCTTATGTAGTGTGGTATAACTTTGAAAATGTTCACCACCACTAAAGCAAGTATAAAGTAGGTGTCTTCTGTTTACATTTTATTTTATTAGGGCTTGAAGCCTTATAAATCAAATGCTCCTTGATTTCTTGGGGTTAGAGCTCTATATATGTATCATTAGTGTATTTACCTGGCATAGCCTAGGATTTTATTTTCCTCTTAAGAACTCACCAAACTGTCTTGTCCAGTACCTGTAACTTTTACCCATATTTCTCAATGCAATCTGTATTCAGAGTTATTTGCATCTTCATTTGGATTCCTGAAAGAATACACTGTCTTCCTCCTTGCTGCTAGGCCTCATCTCCATAGTAACCAGCCTATTCCAGTACCTGTAACTCATCCCCATATTCCCCAATGCAATTTGTATTCAGAGCTGTTAACGTAACAGAGGTTTGGTTTCTGAGGGAATACGCTGGCCTCCTCCTTGCTGGTAGGCCTCATCTCCACAGCAATTGGCCTATTCCAGTACCTTCAACTTATCCTCATATTCCCCAGTCCAATCTGTATTCATAATTGTTAACATACAGAGGTTGGGTTCCTGCGAGAATACACTGTCCTCCTCCTTGCTGCTAAGCATTGTCTCCATGGCAACCAGCCTATTCCAGTACCTGTAACTTTTCCCCATAGTACCCAATCCAATCTGATGTTGCTCTGTGGTCTCTGCTGCCTGTGATGTTCTGGCTCTTTCCCTGTCTTGTTGTAGTTGGCTGTCATGCTTCTCCATGGTCTCTGTTGTACATGATGTTCCTGTTCTTTCTGTCTTCTTTTGATTTTGGATGTCATGTTGATCTGTGTTGTCTGGCAATGTTGATGTACTGGCTTTTTGTTTTTGTTTTTTGCTTTCTGTTGAATTTGTGCAATGGCTTTGCATTTTTCTGGAAGCATTTTTTGTTTGGAATTTCAACTTTAATATTCCTCACATAGGGAACCCATACAATCTACTGTGTGAGGCGAGAAGACCTTGTAACTATGTTGTGTATGTCACTTTAATTTTTCTCACATATGCCTCCCCCAAATTTTCTGGCATCCTTATTGATGGTAGGCCTCGTCTCCATAGCAACCGGCCTGAGGCCCAAGAGCTCTCTGGCTGAGAATTCTAAAGGCCCCTCCCTAAACTGCCAACCCAGGATTCCATAGAACCTTCACAGCCAGCCAATCATATGAGGTCTTCACCTGCCTGATGCAGACAAACAGACAAACTTTGACTTTTATATATTAGATGAAAGGAAACTATTAGCACAGCCAGGCAGACTTAATCAGAAGAAACTGTGACTGTAATCAGTGGTGCTTGCTGCCTCATATATTTGTTTAGGATTACAGCCTAAGTTTCTTCCTACAATATGTCAGAAGCAAGCTTGTGATTATGATATTGTATGTGCCTTTGCCAATAAATCCTAGTTTTCAAATGCCTGAAGGAAGGAACAATTATTGGGAAGTGCCCTGATGGGCGGGGTGGTGGTGGTAGCTGGAACATGGTACAAATGCAGTGTCCACAATTGAAAATCATCAGGGACTTTCAATTGTTTGCAAATGTTAAGAGCCACAGATGATTGAACCGTGAAACAAGGAATTTACAAACCATTTCCTTATGGGGAAGAAAAAAACTGGGCTTACAGTGCTGGCTCAGCTACAGGTGATGGGGTGGGAATTCCCAGATAGAAGATTACCTGAGTTTAAAAAAACAAAAAACAAAAACCTGCGACTGTCACAGGGCAACAGAGAACTGCAAAATGCTCTATCCAATCCGCCTTCCATATCCATGGGTCCACAGATTCAATCAACCATGGCTTGAAATTATTGGGGAATAAAATCCAAAAAGCAAACCTTGATTGTGCCCCATGCTCGACACTACGCTGATGTGCAGGTGTAACTCTGCTCTAGTCTTCTGCCATTTCACAGGTCCTCAAGCTCTCTCCAGCACTCATTGGAGATGTTTGCCATTTTATATAAGGTGAGTCCTGGAACCAACCCTTAGCAGATACGGAAGGCTGACTGTATTGTGGTCCATGGAAACCTGACATGATGCCAAAATCACCACACCTCAAAAACAATTGTCTGTTCGCTTTCCTTAAATTATGATGCCCCAGATTTATTTTCTGAAGCATGGAAGAGCTTCTCTTCTACTACTCCTCTCTTTTCTCTATGTCTTGTTTATGTATCTTTATATGGATGTTAAAGAAACAAAATAACAAACACATTACCTAAGACTCAAGTAGTTAATGTCTTTTATTCAACAGAGAGAAGTGTAAGGTCCTACACTTAGGTAGAAAAAACAGAATACAGAAATATAGGATGGGGGACACGTGGCTGGATAGCAGTACGTGTGAAAGGGATCTAGGATTCTTCATAGACCACAAGCTGAACATGAGTCAGCAGTGTGATGCGGCAGCCAAGAAAGCCAATGCAATTCTCGGCTGCATCAATAGGAGTATGGTGTCTAGATCGAGGGAGGTACTGGTACCACTCTACTCTGCTTTGGTTAGACCTCATCTTGAATAGTGTGTCCAGTTCTGGGCACCCTAATTCAAGAAGGACATGGTCAAGCTGGAGCAAGTCCAGAGGAGGGTGAGCAAAATAGTGAGGGGCCTGGAAGCTATGCCCTATGAGGATAGACTTAGAGAACTGGGTATGTTTAGTCTGCAGAAGAGAAGGTTAAGAGGGGATATGATAGCTATGTTTAAATATTTGAAGGGATGCCATGTAAAGGAAGGAGAGGGCTGGTTTTCTGCTGCTCCAGAGACCAGGACAAGGAGCAATGGATTCAAGCTGCAGGAAAGGAGATTCCACCTTAACCTCAGGGAGAACTTCCTGACGGTCAGAGATGTCCGGCAGTGGAATGTGCTGCCTCGGAGTGTAGTGGAGGCTCCTTCCTTGGAGGTTTTTAAGCAGAGGCTGGATGGCCATCTGTCGAGAGTGCTTTGAACACCTGCAGGGTGTTCCTGCATGGCAGGGGGTTGGACTGGATGGCCCCTGGGGTCTCTTCCAACTCTACATTTCTATGATTCTATGATGATTCTATGATTATACCTCACAGACCAGCTTTCTTGTTAAAGCCAAGCTCCATTGTTGGTCAAGACAGACACATCGGGGGGTGCCCTCTGTACA
Organism: Ctenosaura bakeri; assembly: GCA_948474755.1. Lineage (NCBI taxonomy): Eukaryota > Metazoa > Chordata > Lepidosauria > Squamata > Iguanidae > Ctenosaura > Ctenosaura bakeri. The sequence continues at coordinate 127,619 of CAOLHI010000970.1, forward strand.
AAGTAGGAACATCTCTGAAAACCAATGTAGTGTGCCAGATTGTGAGCTACTAAGTCATATGTTCAAATTCAGGCTCAGGCAAGCCTTGTTCCGGCCTCAGTTTCCCTGTTGTGAAAGATTATTGAGGACAGCGGAAAGCTCTTTGAATATTTTATCCTTATCATGTCAAAGGCTTTAATCATTTCAGTTCGGAGAACCTGGGTTTTCCAGAGATCTTACTAAGCCTGAGAAATATACAGCTGTTTTGTTTGGCTAAGCCTTTGGAGCCCCAAGGGGAGATTAGAACTCCTTTAATGATAGACTTAAAAATAAAACCTATTTAACACTTTTGGAAAAATTACATGTGAGTTATAATACCATAGCTGGTGTAAGATAATAATTATTCAAGACCCTGAGCCTTTGGGTAATATATAACCTAGCCTGTTTTTACCCATTTTATATGAGCTCGTGAGACACCAGTAACAATCATCCAGACACAAAAGAGTCTGCTGTATAATGAACATATTTAATCTGTTCTCTTTTTATCTTTATTGAATGAACAAATCAATCATTTTTCCTTCCTCTTGCATTCATGTCTTCTTAACCTTCTGTAAAAATTAAAATGTATGAAGAAATATGCATAGTTTCAATTTTTTTATCAAAAGAACAAACTAAATTCTCACCAGTCTGTGCCAGCCAAGTTCAACAGGTTACAGCCACTGCCAACATGGAAAACACTATGTTGTACCTGCTTGCCATGTAGATGCAGAACTCCTATGGAGGGCAGGGGAAGAAGTGGCAACCCAAATTCAGTAGCACATGTGTGCCCAGCTACATAGGGAGTCCAACCCAGACCTTTAAGTGGTAGGCACATGTAGTCCACTGCCTGGCTGGGTAAATTGGTCAGTTTCACTTTTTCCCACATTCAAATTTTTTTAAAAAAAGAGCTCTTCTAAAAAACTCAGATTCTCACCTATCCCTATTACAGTGTGAAGTAGATAAATAGTCTGTACTAGTTCTGATCAAATTTCATTGTAATTTGATTCATTATCTGTTTCATTCACATGTAACAACTACTAACAGGTCAGCTGGACACCAGTATCAGAAAAGATTGATTCTGGGAGAGGGTATTAAACAGTTGGTCTGTGTACTTAGAAAATATTATATCTAACAGCAAGCAGAAGGTTCTCAAAAATTAGGCATGTCAGACTAATCTCTCTCTTTTAATAGAGTTAGAGGCTTAATAGATGAGGGGGACATTGTAGAGCAGCAGTTCTCAACCTGTGGGTCGCCTAAGACCATCGGAAAATACATATTTCCGATAGGCTCCATTCCTTCCTCGGTGGTGGTACACAAGCGCAAGCCACGCGCTCGTGTCCTCCTGCCCCCTTTGGCGGGAGCGCATGCAGCCACAGCGTCGCCACAGCAGGAGTGGTGATGCACAAGCGCGAGCCACGCGCTCGCATCCTCCTGCCCCCTGTTCACAAGGGACTGAAATCGCTCCCCTTCTCCGCTACCAGGAGAACCTCCCATCTGACGGGCCAGCTTGGGGGGGGCGGCAGCACGGGGGGCAGGCCCCCTCCTTGCCACGGCGCCTGCTCCACTCGCCATGGAGCAGGGCGCTGCAGAAGGGCCGGGGGAGCCGCAAGGTGGCACTTTTCCGGGGGGCAAGCTGCGCCTGGTGCAAAAGACAAAGGCACTGGGATTCCTCCCCCCCGGCCAGGGTCGACACTCTGCAAACTTTTCCCACACTGCCCCCCCAGCAGAAACGAGAGCAAAGCAGAAGCAGAGCCCGGGGGGGTTCTCAGAATTTTTTCCTGGGGGAGACGCACGGCTCCTCTTTCCCTCCCTGCCCGCCCCCTTCGTTCCTGGCTGGTGAGGCAGCCTTTGCGGGGGGGGAGGCACTGTAAATAATAAATAAATAATTTTATGGTTGGGGGTCACCACAACATGAGGAACTGTATTAAAAGGTCGTGGAATTAGGAAGGTTGAGAACCACTGTTGTAGAGGCATTATCTTGGTGTCAGTAAACCTTTTGACAGTGCCCCCTATGATATCTTTGCAGACCGGCTGGCAAAATACGGGCTACTGTTAGATGGATTTGTGCTTGTTGATAGACCAAAACCAAAGAATGTTCACCAATAGCTTCTATTCATACTGGAAAAACATGATTAATGTGGTGTTGTTCACCATCTTCATAATGTCTTAGATATTGAAATTGAGGGCATGCTCAACAAATTTGCAGATCACACCAAACTGGAAGGGGTAGCGAATGCCCCAGAGGACAAAATCAGGATTCAAAATGATTAATGGATTGGAGAGCTGGGCCAAAATTAACATAATGAATTTCAATAGGGCTAAATATAAAGTACTACACTCAAGGCAGGAAAAATCAGATGCACAAATATCACAACCAGCTTGACAACAGTGTACATGAAAAGGATCAAGGGTGGGTCATAGGAGACTACAAGCTAAATATGTCATCACTGTGATGCAGCAACAAAAAGGTAATGAATCCTAGGTTGCATCAACAAAAGTATGGTCTCCAGATGATGCCAATTCACTTGCCTATAGCTTATTGGTGCCTTCCAATGGGTGAGCTATGTTTCCAAATGAAACTGATCCCTAGGCTAAAAAGCAGCTCAAAGATTCCATCAAAGCATTAAACCCCAGATGGACAAGGCAACAGGGGAAGTCACCATATAAGGCAACTCGTGTGTGTGTGCATGTGCACTTGCACATTTAAACAAACATATGGACATATGACTTAAGAAAATGCTTTTTTATTATACAAATAATTTTACAATTTCCATTAAAACATCTCTTAAAAATATTTTAAAAAATTATGATATGCGCATTTACCTGGCTGATTATGTACAGCTTAACTCCAGAAGGTACCTTTTCAACATGTTAAGAAAATATTCCAGCACACAAAATTATCCAGATTCATTTGAAATATCTGCAGGGGAAGAAGCAGGGAAGATGCAGAAATATAGTGTGTTCGTGTGTTTTTCAGAAGCCTCTTACTGAATGAAGATTGAAAACTGTGCCTCATGCTGCCAATTGCTTTACAGCCAGGCTACCTGTACGGGGCATAACAATAGTCGAGAGAGAGAAGGAAGGGGTAAGATTTCAACCTGAACCAGAGGCAGGTAGTCCATTAACTGAGGAAAGAAAGTGTGATTCATGCACACAGTTATTAAATCACCATTCTGTGGCATCCCATGGCTTCTATGTAAAACATAGGCAGTTTTCCTTGTAGGAAATTTGTGACAATCTTTTTTCCTGATCACTGATCTGCCAGTAGATATTTTGAGTAAGCTGCATTGCACTTGACCCTCAGGATCATGCTAAATCAATTTCAAGTTTCTCTCTCTTTCTTTTCAAAGGATTTGGAACTATTATTTGATTTAATACAGAGGTGTGTATGTGTTTGCATGTTATTTTTACAAACTAACTCACTGCAGAGTTGAACAGTTGGAAGGACTGTATTGAGTACAAGATTTGCTTACTCTTGTATTCACAGACTGCTGTGGGTTTTTCCCTTCTATATTTCTTGGACACATGTCTTCCCCAATGAGGAATTTAAAATGCTCCTTGGTCAGCCCTGCCCACCCTGAATAGTAAGTTCCTTAGATACACATTCTTCCCTGAAAACAGGTAAACATTATATTCTACTATTTAAAAGTTTTTAAAAGCAGCTTAGTTCAAGTAAAATGGTGATTAAAATGGACTTCAGTGCTATCTAGATTTCTTAGCTGATCACCATTTGTTGGACTCCTCCACAAACAATATACAGATATATATCCCCTCCCTATAATGCAAGGGAACCACAACTATTTTCTTTTAGTTTTATATAGAAGCTTCTTTAGCGGGTATTTACAACAACCCTTCATTCATAAATTCTACAATAGTTCCTTGATACAGGTGCACACGTGTTGTTCTAATAGATGGGACTTAAGCATCGCTCATTCCTCTGTGGTAACCCATAATTTGCATAGAAGAATAAACATCCAGGCAGAGATGGATTGCACCACATGCACACTGTGAATGGCTTTATGATGTTACTACAATTGGAGCTGGCCCTTATTACTGCCTGCCAGCCATTGGCTGGGAACCTTTGACCATTCAGATGTTTTGGACTTCAGCTCCCAGTAGCCCCAAGTGGCATGGTTGATGGTTTGAAACTATGAGAATCAGAGCGCAAAACATCTACAGTGTCAAATGTTTCCCCACCTCTGGCCTACAGGATATGAGCCCTGTTATTACTCAGAAACATTGGAAACCAGAACATATCTGATGGAGCCTGCAGTAATCTGGACTCAACTCATATCTTCCTCTTAAGCAAGAGGGAGAGCTTCAGATTATTATTTCTCCTCCACAGAACAAAAGTCCTGGGTTGTCTTGCCACAATTACTGTCAAGGCTGAAGTGCATCACGTTTTCCAGGCATTCATTGGATATGGCAACTTGGCATCGCAGTGCAGTTTTAAAAGCCATGCAACAGAACCATCAACAAGAGAGGCCAGGCACTCACGCACTAGCATGACACAGGTCATAGTGTTTTATTTTCCTGAATTTTTTTCTTCATTTTAATACATAAAGGCACTCTGGCTTGTCTAATATTTATTGCCAATTCATTACCATCTCACTGAGAAGGCTTTGGTCCTTGTCATTCCCTACCCCAAACTGCCCTTCCATTTCAGTCAGTGGACACAGGCAAGGAACTGGTAAAGAGGATGGGAGAAATTGAGCATCTGGCCCCCTTCCTGCCTTTCTCTCCACCCATAATATTCCAAACTCTACTTGCTACAGCTTTGAATATAAATGACTGAACTTCACATTGTTTTATCAAAATTCTAAAAAGCTGAGGTACAAAAATGCTGCAGCCTCAGAAATTTGTGAATGGCAGCAAACCGTAACTAAATAAACTGAATTTTGCTCTGACTGTCTTTTTAAAAACGAACACACAGAGCCTCTTGTGGTTTGAATTAGCTTGTGGGGTAAAATGTTATTACTCACATCAAGCACATCATCTTCTAAAAGGGCAGGGGAATGTGCTGATTCATCTCTCCCCTAATGAAGTCTTTCAGTATTTTAGCACAAACTGGCCAGTTAGCTCCTCCTCCCACCCAATTTCCACATTTCAGACGTTTTCCACATCACCCTCATTCCAATATCTGTTCTCTTCCTCCCTATAATGTTCACGTGGGGGGACACCACAGAGAGGGGTACCAGGCATTGTTTTTCCACCACTATAAGAAAAATCCTTCCATTCCCAGCATGCCAAGTCCTCATTTTCCAGACCTGGGAGGGCTGACCTGCTGTTATCTTGATGAATCTAAGCCACCCAACCTGGGAAGGGGCATGCCCCATCCACACCTATCCTGAGTTCCCTCTTTTGGCAGCTAGTCTCTGGTCCATGGGGAGTCTGGTAGCAACACCAATCCACACTGGGAACCAGAAGTGGTCCACAGAGTCCACCTCCTCTGTCTTGTTTAAGGTGATGCGCCACTGAAGGTGGCAATGGGCAAGCACAGAAGAGAGCAGAAATCAGAGGGTCCTTGGGGAGGGAAAGATGCAGTGATTTTTCCTCCAGTGGAGGGCTCGCTAGTCTTGGGTTTGTAGCAAGCAGAGATCTCACACCTGTGGAAACAGAAAAGACCTCAAAGTCATACCAGCATAGCATATTCAGAACCAAAACAGAAACAAGCCCAACAAAAAGTGCAGAAGTAGTTCCATTTAAATACCAGTACCTGGATTCTGGAATGGGGTTGGGGCAGGGAAGGGTTGAGCCTCCCTGCCGAGGCTAAGATAGGAGCCCCCACAAAATAATCATGCAAATTAGACCACAAAGACTCCAGTGTAATTCAATCCCCTCATGATCAATAACACACATATAATACTACTAAGACAGCTGCTGTAGTTGAGCCCTCCCGTGGGCTGCCTGCAATCTATCCTATGCATACTTACTTGGAAATAAGCTACATTGAAGACATGGAGGGAACTTCTAAGTACATCTTATGCTTGTAAGAGTTCATTTTTAAAAATGATTGGATGATATTGGGTGGGAGAAGTAATTTGTTCTTGCCTTGATTGTGTCCTAAGGTCTTTTTTTTGTTTTTTTTAACACATCAAGCCTGGTAGATATGCATTTTCTTTTTAGAATATTATACGTTCTATTCTTTATCTTTTCACATATCTCCACAGGGATTGCTTTTAAAGTAATATAGTTGAGAGTCAGATGAGGTTTTGTTGTTGTGTTCCTTCAAGTTGTTTCCAACATATGGTGACCCTAAGCCAAACCTATCAAGGGGTTTTCTTGGCAAGACTTGTTCAGAGGGGGGTTGCCTTTGCCCTCTTCTGAGGCTGAGAGAATGTGATTTGCCCAAGGCTACCCAGTAGGTTCCATGGCTGAGCTGCCATTTGAAACCTGGGCTCCAGAGTCATAGTCCAATGCTCAGATCACTACACCATGCTGGGTCTCTCATTTTTGTGTTCATTTTTGTTTGTTTTGCTTGATATTTTGATTGTATTTTTAATCAGTATATTTATTATTAGAATATTTATATCCCATTCTATGTTCAAAGATCTCAGGTGGCTTACAATTTAAAACAATAAATGATAAAAATAATTTTAAAAGATTAAAAACATATAACTGATTATCAATTGAAAACCACACAATTTAAAACCTGTTAAAATAATTTAATGTAATATAACCACAGAACATATGTAGCCCGGATAAAATAAACCCAGGCTGTGACTTGACAGTGAAATGATCCCACCGTTGGCACTTATCAGGCCTGCAGCGGGAGGGCATTCCACACCTGTGGTGCTGGTGGGATGCAGAGGAGCCCCCTCCAATAGATCTCAGTTCCTGAGCATGGGAGAGAGGTGCTCCCTCAAGTATTGGGGTCCCAAGCCATTTAGAACTTCAAATGTTTTCACCAGCACTTTGAATTCAGACTGGAAGTTTATTGTCATCCACTGCAACTTCTTTAGAAGTGGTGTCATATGGTGTCTGTATGAAGCTCTAGTGAGTAGTCTAGCTGCTGCATTTTGCACTAACTGCATTTTTTGAGTTGTTCTCAAGGGCAACTCCAAGTAGAATGCATTGCAGTAGTCTAATCAGTGCATGGACCACTTTTGTAAAACTTAATTATTTTGCCATCGTTTTCATGATAGTCAGATCATTTCCTGCTTTACTGGTGGGGGTTGTTATTTTAATACAATACATTCTGTATTTTTATTGTTGAGTACAGAAGTTACCTTCAAGTAGTGAAAATTATTAACTACCTGCCTGCCAATGTTGGGCCCATCAACTTGAAATTAATTCGCTGGTCCCTGTATATGTATAGCTTGAAGGCTTATGTGTCTTCAAGCTAACTCTGATCTATGTGACACTCTCACAGGGTTTTCTGAAGCAACAACTACTCTGAAGTGGTTTACCATTACCTCCCTTTGAATATGGCTTGTAGAACCTGATATTCTCTGGTGGTCCCCGTTTCAGGTACTAATCAGGCCATCTGGTGCTTTCAGGGTATTTAGACTGGCTATACACCCCAGCATATTCCTCAAATGATTATACTGAAGTGGACAGTGCATTCATCCTCTGACTTTTCACCAAAAAAAAAAAAAGAGAGAGAGAGAGAGATACCGTACCATTCATAGTAGCATGAGACCCTGGCTGCACCCACTGTTCACCTCATATAGATAAGGTAAGATCTAACACTTTTCCCCCACTTCTCCACATGCACGTGATAACAGAAAGAGGAATGTAACATGTGGCTGGTCCCTGGCATAGGAAGGTTAGTAAGTTGCTCTTTAGGGCTTTCAGGGAGGAATGGAACAGATTTACTTTTTGAAAGTAACCTTCTAAGCTGTACTCTAGGCTCATTCAAGATGTCTAGAGAGACCTGATTATGTTCTACCTTGACAGGTTGGTCTTTCTTGCTCCAAGACCAAATACACTGACCTTTGATCAACCTCAGCAACTGAGGATTAGAAAAAGATGGTTGCCAAACCAAATACACCTGCTTGAAGGATAAGCTTCTGCTGGATCTCAGGTGGGAAAGGGAAGCTTGGTCTGCCTCCCAGGAGTATATATTTGAACTAGCCAAGGACCATTAGAGCTCCAGGACCAAATAAATCCCTGTATAAATAGCAGTCAAGTAGATGTCACATTCATACAGATGGAAGTAACTCTGATAACAAAAGAAACTTTGCTGATTGACCTAAAGCCTCAAATATCTTGGGCTACCCTATTACATTCAGACTATCCTGATGTGGAAAGGCAGAGACATCTCTGGTCCAAAGGCCTTGGAACGATAACGGTATACAGTGCCACTGAATCAGCTTTACTCCAGGATGGGGCCAGGAGGTCCAGTTTCCCAGTACTAGCAGCAAGTGGTCTGATTAGAAAACACTGCCCCATCTCCCTTACCTGACCACACTCTGCAGAATCTTCCGCTCATCCTGGTCCAGACACACAGCAAAGGAACAGTTGACCCCAATGATTTGAACCTTATCCACTTTCATCTGAGACACACTGATCTGCTGAAAAAGAAACATAGTTTGATGGAACTATTTTGTGGGTGTGGAGAGGTGGGATTATCAACTGATATCAAAACATTTATTCTTACCCACCAACAACATGAAATTAGGACAAATGTACCAACAAAATGGTAGTTGTGGAACCAAAGGCCAACCTACTTGATTGAAACTCTTCTTAGACTTGGAGCTCTGTCTCTTGATTACCTCTGTGGCAGTGAGAGTCAAACTTTCTGTTTTTGGACCTGAAATAAAAGGGGGAAAGGGTGACGCTGGCATATGGAACATCTAGAAGAGTACTTCAGTTGAAAATGACTGCCTGCCACACAAAATCTTTTATTAGCAAACCACACAGCTTAACATTATAACCACCAGATCCATTTTCTGATTTTTAAAGTGTCAAGGAACAGCGCACAGCAGTTGTGTCCCACAGTGGCCTAGAGCTCTGCTTCCATACATCTTTTCCCCCCCCTCTGTACAATCAGCTTACCACTGCACACAAAACATGTTCAATATCTTAACTCCAAACACTTTCCCTGAGACAAGAATTTAGGGGCATTCCTCCTTCCCAATAGTAACTTCACCTAGGGATCCCGGATGAAGATGGCAACTGCACCAAGTTTAGGTTGGCACCCAGCTCATTTCTCACATGGGTCTGCCTACATCCCTTTCCTTAAAATCTGGAGTGACTGGACAAAAACAAACATGATTTAGGTCCCCCCAGAACATGCCACCAATAACCTCTAAAATGGAGAAATTTTCCCACGGAGGTTTCTGGGAGCAGGATTTTCCATTGTGGACTTAAACTAGGGGACAATGGAGCGTTTTGTGGGGACTCTATAAGCCACACTGGGGTGCTCAGCAGATTGCACACACTCCATAAGGCTGCACAATCTGCACCCTGGTCCAAGATCCCATGAGGCTTGCCCATGCACATTTTGGGATACAATATGGCTGCTTACCAGTGACATATACCAGATCATGAATATTCAACACTGTTAAAGTGGAGTAGACTACAGTTGGGAGAAATAAAACAGAGAAAGAATTTTTTATGATGGTCTGAAAAATCTGAAAAACATGTTGGCAACTTTGGGAAAGTGTGGGAGAAAAGAAAGAGAAGGTCCTGAGTGGAATTTTCAGTGGTAGACAGATTGGACTTCTTTAGCCAGAATGATTACCACTTATTGGTTCCCCATCTACTCATTTTTCAATTTTATATCTCACGTGATTCCCAACCCTCCTTTCAATATGCCCACTTCTGTGCCTGTCAGTCCACAAATATGCACAAAACTTCTGTGGTCTGCTACAAGAACTAACCAGCAGTGGGGGGAGGGGGGAATGTAAATACAATAAAATAAAATTATTAGATGAGTTCCATAATTTATACCAGTTAGAGAACCCTATTCAGTGAAAATAGGCAATTAAAAGCAATTCAGATTGCAAGCAAATCACTTTAGCAGGCTAAAAATAGAATCTCCTTAGAGAACTGGAGCAGAGCCAACTTTGAGCTCAGCAGCCCCCACCAGCACGGTGCTCATGTAGCACCAACTGCTTTGAGGAAAACAAGGAAATTTTGTGACACCCAGTGGCCAAAAATATTGCTGCATGAATCTGAGCGCACTCTATGATAGTGTAATAAAACAAAAGTGAGGGAAGGATTTAATCTCCAGTAGTGGTTTATAATCTTTTCTTTACCAGGGACCCCTGTAAATATAATTTGTTGCTGGGGACCCCCAAGACTTAACTCAAGATTTAAATGTTTAAATATTTAAATTTAGAGTTAATTAAATATTTAAATTTAGAGTTAGTTAAATATTTAAATTTATGCTTAAATATTTAAATTTATGGTTAAATGTTTAAATTTAGATTTAAATATTTATTTATTAAAAGCTTCTGGAGAGTAGGATTCAAAGCCCTACTCAGACACAGGGTGATCTTGGGCAAGTTACACTCTCAGAGGCTCAGAGGAAGGCAAGGCAACCCACTCTGAACACAAAAAAAATCCTGTGATAAGTTTACCTTACGGTTGCCACAATTCAGAAGTGACTTGAAGGCACACAACAACAAAGTGCCGCTGACAGGGGAAGGTGCTAACTTCCATTTCTCTCCCCTTTGAAAACCAACTTATGGTAGGCCCCAGGTGAACCTTTCATATTGGTTTTCTTGGCAAGATTTGTTACCTTTGCCTTTCTCTCAGCCCCAGAGAAAGGCAAAGGTAACAAATCTTGCCAAATCTTGTGGTTTCCCTGGGGTCATCCAGTGGGTTTCCACGGCTGAGTGGGGATTCAGACCCTGGTCTCCAGAGTCATACTTGAGCACACACACCTGCCACTGTGTCCCTTTTGTCAGCAGTTTGAGAGCAGTTTGGACACACACACACACCTGCCACTGAGTCCCTTTCATCAGGGACATGGCAGTGGGGCGTGGGCAGGCACATGGAAGGGCAGATGTTAACACCCCAACTGCCCCTCATTTGCAAATGAGAGAGCAGTCTGGGGCCATGCACACACACTCGCTGCTACCATATCCCTGTTCCTGCCGCTGCTGTTGGTCTCCAGCAGCAGGGCTCTGCAGATCCCCAGGGATCTGGACCCCAGTTTAAGAACTACTGATCTATAATAGACATGGGAAATCTTTGGCCCTTTAAATGTCAGATTACAGTGGTTTGGATCCCATAATCCCAACCCCCCACCACGCAAGCTTTTGCACACTCAGAGCAAGAGTGGATGGAAAAGAGAGAGCATTAACTTAGATGCCCCATATCAAGATCCACCTCTGCTGTGTAGATAGGTCCTCTCCAAGGCCTCTGCCTCATTTCTCCAGGTGTTAGAAGCAAGCAAGTACCCCTCCTCTCCAGCTTTCTATCTCCCCTCCACAATTAGGTGGCAGAACTGCTGCCCATACTCACCAAGCTCCTCTTGTCTCCTACAGGCCTTGCTGAGGTTAACGGATGTGCAGATTTTCTCAGTGTCATTCCAGCGACTCCTTCCACTGACTGATCTCTGGAACAATCAGAGATTTAAGATCCAGACTGACAAAAGATTCTCCAACTCTTGCCATTCACAGCTCCAACTCTAATTTTAAAAAGCCATTTTCAAGAGCAATACCTTGATTACATCTCAGTTGGACTACTGTAACACACTCTTCACGGGGCTGCCTTTGGAAACTGTTCAGAAACAGTTCAAAACACAGCAGCCAGAATGCTGACTGGGCCCAGTTACAGGGAACATATAACTCCCTTGTTAAAACAGCTTCAACTAGCTACCTGTTCATTTCCAGGCACAACTCAAAGTGCTAATCATGACCTATAAAGTCCTATATGGCTTAGGTCTGGACTATTTGAAATACCGTATCTTCTTATATGAACCTGCCAGAGCCCTTAGATCCACAGAGGAAGGCTTTCTCTCAGTCCTGCCACTGTCCCAGGGTCGCCTGTTGTGGAACTGGAGAGACCCTTCTCAGTGGCTGCTCCCATCCTGTGGAATTCTGTTTCAGGGGAAGCTAGGCTGGTCCCCTCCCCGTTTTCCTTTTGCCAGCAGCCAAAACATTTCTTTTCAAGTAAGTTTTCAATGTGTGAGCAGGCTTCCCTTTTTATTTATCAAGCTGTTTTTAAAAATGGTTATAGGTTTTTATAATTTTATATTTTTTTAATGTTTTTAATTGTTTGAAACGTTTTTAATGTTTTTAACTGTTTTTAGAATCCATCTTGAGTCCCACTCTGGAAGAAAGGCAGCCAATCAATCAATCAATCAATCAATCAATCAATCAATCAGGAGCTTTACCCCCATGGCATCTCCCCACTCTGTCTCCCTTTGCCATCAAGAGCAGGCTCTTGCTTTGCAGAACAGCTGAGGTCTTGGACTCCTCTGCTGGAAGCTCCCTATAGCAATTCTGCCTTCTCAGAATTACCTTGCTGTAAGCGATCTGTAGTGTTAGTGGGATTGCTTCTCTGTCTCCATCAATACCCAGCCGTTTGCACCCTGGACCTGTATGAAAGAGAAGAACAGATGTCCTTTGTCTGCAAGCATCTACATCTCAAGCCCTTCTATGTGCAGTCTCACTAAAACCATATCCCAGCATGATTGACGCTTGGTGGGGGGGGCATATGTGAGCACACAAAAGTAACATTAAGAGCAAGTTCTTCAATAGTGGAGCATTCACCAGCTTTGCAACTATTCCAGATATCTCAGAAGGAGGACAGAATTCTACAGGCAATGTTCTCATTTGGCCCTATCACTATACTTCTGCTGCTGTTCTTCCTGCACAGTGGGAAGAGGTAGTTGGAAGTACCTTAATGCCTGTATCCTTTTATATTACTAGGATACCTAACAAAGGAGAAGGCTATGCTCCACACAGCACTGACACTGCACACTAAGGCGAAGGGGGTGTTGAACTACTTCCCTATTCTTACACAGCTGTACTTCTGGCACCTTTTAAAAAAGAGGAAAAGGTGATGGACAATCAGATGGGTGGGCAGGTAAGTCCAGGACAAGCAAGAGGTCTCTTGCAGAACAGAAAGACCAATGTTGGAGCTGCTGGTGTGCTCTTCTGTAGCTATGTCTGAAAAGGTCCCCTTACACAATGTCTATCTTCACTGTGAATTTTACCAAACTCTTGCAGTGTGCTCACAGAAAACTTCCCAGCATGCTGCAATGCTATCTAGGCTACTCATTATCCCTTTCCTGTGCATGAGAACATGGAGTCCTCTCCAGCTTTCCTCTGTTTCTCCAGGAACAGGGTATTCCCACAGTCACAAAAATGAGTGCAAATGATCACAGAAAGAATCTCCTTCAGGAGGGTGATTACAGGGCCTACCTGAAGCTTTGATGGCCCGTGTGGCTGCAGAGTGGCCCAGCTCTAAGGAGTGGATGAAGACCTCAGTCCTTGTCTCTCCCCCAGTGAAGGTGAGCTGGACAATACAGGGAAGTAAGAGATAATTTTAGTGTTGCCCTGGAATCCAAAACATGCAAAAATCCTGCATCACCCACTTCCTCTTCATCTTTGCATTCACTTAAAACAAAAGCAATTTAGTAATTGGGACATCTAAATGGGGATCTAATTTGCAGAGCACTGAAACACATTTTTGAACAACTCCTCCCCAGTTCCCATTCTCACAGCATCATAACAAAAAAGAACAGAAGGACTCAGATTCATTTGCTGATAAAATCGTTGTTCATGCAATTTATAGGCAGGAAAGAGGGAAGCAGCAGTGGTACTGCAAGTGGACAGCAGTCTCTGTTTGCATAGGAACCAAAAGAGAAGACTCAGTCAGGCACCTGCTGGAACTATCAATTTAGCCCATCAGGGCCAAGATTTTGGCTGGGAATTGTGAACCAGGAAGTGAGGGAGAAGAATGTGCCTGAGTCTGAGGTAGTAGACCCAGACCTCTAGATGATGTTGTGACCACACCTTCTATTAACCTCAGCTAGCTTAGCCAGTGGTGAGGAATGCTGGCAGTTGCAGTTCAGCAACATCTGCAGGGCTGTGTGACTTCCACCACTCAGGCACATTCTCCTCTCTCACTTCCTGGTTCAGACTATTTATATGCCTGGGCCACTGTGTTTGAGTCAGAAGAGCCATAGTTGTCACACCAAACCACTAAAATTATGGATTTGCATACAGTGATGGAGGTAGAATTGAAGTGAACCATCCTGACAAACAAGCAGTAACTTGATCCTGACATCTTAATTGTATCTTCTCTTTCGGCAGAAATTTTTTTCTTACTGCTGTCTTGCGTTAACTATCTGGAATGCACAGAGTCAAAGTGAGATCCCACCTGCCTTCTCTAAGACACCAGCAACATTGTTTGTAGTGCTGTGCAAGTGGCCTCAAATTTAGTGTGGAGCCTGATTCAGCGGTTCAAATTCTGGCTCCAATTCAGTTTAGACTGAGTCAGAACCAGTCTGTTGCAGTTCAGATCCCAAATCCAATCCACAAATCTAAATCTTTATTTTTAACTACTAATTGACATGGAGAAACTAAAATGCCTATTTCTTTCCTTTTCTTTCTATGCAAATTACATGAAACTTGGGAACACAGTCGCCCCTTCAGAGCAGAAGAGTCCCACCAAATCACAGGCAGCCAGCTCCTGAAATCTTTCTGCTAACCCAAAGTTAAGTTTGGGGAGTTTCCCCTAAAAGATGAAATTCAGTCTGTTTATGCTGCATTCCACACTCCATGGTCAAGAACTGAACACAAACAGTTCAGAGATTTCACACTGTCCCTCCTCACAAACACTATGACTGGAAAGTGCTATTCTTGACCTAGGCCTAAAGGTTCTCTTTCTCCTTATCATCCCATAATGGTGTTTCCCTTATATATTGTTCCTGAAGGTGTACTTTTTTAAAACAACCCTCCACCCCCACCAAACTTTTCTCCAGGTTGGTCCAAATCAGTTAGCTCCATATCTGAATTAGGCCTATACAACATGGGCCCTTTTTGCACAGCATTTTCCATGCGAAAGGGCGCCTGGAGTGTTGCATGATTGTGAGGAGCGATCTGCGCGATGCACTCACAATCGCACGACGCTCCAGGGTAGTGCAGGGACCGTTCGCACACCTGGTTCATTTTTGGCTAGAAGCTGAAAACGGTGCACAATCGTGCATTGGTCCTGGGCCCCACATGCACTTACCTGGCATGTGGAGCCTCTGGAGCTGCGCTGGTTGTGCTTCCTGCTCCAGTGCAGCCTGGGAAACTCCCAGGCTGCGCTATGGAAGGAAGAGGTGGGGCTCTCGCACGAGCAGGCAGCTCATGCGGAGCCAAAGGACCCTGGACGCGAGAGCCTCTTGCCGGAGGCTGCTCGTGTGATCCCCGTACCCCAGTGCTGGAAGAAGGTAAGGCGCGGAAAGGGCCCTGATTTGGATTTGATCCAAACTGACCCAATTAAGTTTGGGATTTGTCTGAAATGGTTGCACAGCCTGTGTTGGGGGTTTTTTTGGGGGGGGGGTAATTACTAAACTTGAGGGAGGGGAATACTCGTGCAACAGCTTGCACTCCATATAGAATATACACTTGGTCACCAAACAAGCTAGTTATCCTGTGAAGACAGTGGCCCATCTCATTGAGAGCCAATCTGCACTGGTTTGCTAATCCCCAAATGCAGGAAACAACAACCTTCATCAAACTCACCTCTGTCTGGTAGACCTGCAGTAGCACCGGCTTGGTAGCGAAGCGACAATAATAAAGGATCATGTCAGCAAGGATGGGAAGCTGTTCTGCTGTTTCCTCTAAATGTTCACCTTCAGGTTTGACTGATTGCTGTGTAAAGTGCAAGAAGAGAACAACTGCCTCATCCACAGATGCCTCTAGTAGAGCGGAAACACCCAACATTGCCAGATGCAGGCCTGCTGAGTCAACTGTTTCCAGCCAGCATCTGGCCTAGAAATCCTTTTCTTCCCCACTTTGAAAAGGCATCTTTCAAGGACAACAGAAGAGTCCATGGACATGCTCACCATGAGCTATTAAATAGAAAATTTGCTTACAGGACAGGACAGAGGTAGACCTCAGACTATACTCCATTGCAAATCCATGCAAAAAATATCAAGGCCTGAATCGCGTTGTTAGTTCCAACTACAGCAGTCCCACTGAATCAACTGCTGAATAGTAAGTCAGTGCATAGGTAAACCCCATTGATTAAATGGTACTTCAGACTATCAACAGCCAAATATGTACTATGTTTGAAGTAGGGGTGGGCAATTGTGTGCACCAAAATACCTTATTTTCCCTTAATTTCCCCTTCAAAATGAGAACTTGAAGTGACATCACATAATTTGACTGGTACTGGGATAATTTGAGTTTTACACATTTCAGGGCTTTCACCCATATTTCACCCCAAAATTGCACAATTATTTCAAAAATTGGGTGCGTTGAAGGTGCTTTGAGAGACTGGCAGGGGCCTTACGGCCACAAACCTGGAGACCACAGACCACATTTTCCCCACCTCTGGTTTAAAGTTATTCACCACTCAAAATAAATTTAAATCATTTTTAAAAAGGCTCAGGTGTGCAAGTGCTTATCATTCATTCATTCATTTAATTCATTCATTCATTCATTTATGGCCCACCTTTCTTTCACCTTTCTCCTAACAATGGCACTCAAGGCAGCTAACAACATATTTAAAGCAATACAGATTAAAATTATAAACAGTTGTTAATAAAAGGATAAATATAAGAGTTATTTAAAAAGTGATTAAACAATTTATGAAGTTGAAACATTAACTATTAAAAACACTAAAATTCACTAGAAGACTGCATACAAACCTTAAAAACAGCTCTGCACAGCATTCATCCTCCCATCAGTTTTTAAAAGTCTGATGGCATAAAAGCATTTTAACATGTTGACAAAAGGAGACCAAGTATGGGGCCCACTCTGGCCTCTCTAGAGAGGGAGTTCTGCAGCCACCAAGAAGGCCCTGTGCTTGCAGAAGCTGGCAGTAGTCCCATGACCTTTGCACTTCTTGACTGGAATGCCAGGTGGCTGGAGCACATTAACATCAGTAGGGCCTAAATACCCTAAAGGCACCAGATCCCATCTTGGAAGCTTAGTAGGGTCAGCCCTGGTTAGTACTTGAATGGGAGACTGCTAAAGGATGCCAACTGCTTCAGGCTATATTTCAGAGGCAAAACCACCTCTACATATTCCCTGCCTAAGAAAACCCTATGAAACTCATGGAGTGGCCGTAAGACCACAGGTGACTTAGAGGCACATACACACACGTGACTGCCTGTACATTCTTTTGTCACAGGTCAAGTGGTGGAGGAGAACAAGATGAAAGTATCTAGGGGACTGCTTTGCAGTGGTGCCTTGCGAAAACAGATCAGTGCTGCTTTAGAGAATATACAGTCTGGAACTTTACCTGGCACAGAACATCTGTGGGAAGATTCATTAGTCCAAGAACATTCCGTTCGTACCATGGATCCAGCATACCTATGTACAGGGAGATATCATTTGTGCTGCTCTCCATCCCTGTCAAATTAAAAACCTGAAATCAAAGAAACACACGCCATTAGATTTGCTGCTCCTGAAAGCCAAGACTTATTAACCCTCAGCAGCACAGTAACCACATTACTCCCAGCATTTAGGGCTTCTTTCCTTTTTGTTAACTTTAAACCTATCTTTTATTGAAAGGATGCATGAATTAGTCACGTAGGGCATTAGGAATTACGGTGTAATACTGACACATATAGCTCTCTTGAGCTTATGAAGCCTACAAAAGTTTCTTCAACAGTAGGGAAATGCTGAACTCTTGCCACTGAAGATAAATGCAGAGCAATTACAAATAGAGATAACTATTGACTGAACTTCTGCTATTAAAGCTCTATTTTTATATTAACAGGGAGGAAAGGAACACTGATCTGGAGTTTTCTCAGGTCCTGCCAGGGCACAAATAAGGAACCAAAATAATGGAGTCTTAGCTGACAGTGCAACTAATTGGAGCTTAGATGATAACCACATAGCAAAACAAATGGTGTGGTTATTTTAGGATGTTTTTCTGAAGAAAATGAGGACAGTCCAGATAAAGGAAAAAACAAATGACCACAGGAAGGAGGACAACCTTTACTGGAATGCTCTTGCTGTGTGCCTTCAAGTCTTTTCGACAAACCTATCAAAGGGTTTTCTGGGGCTGAGAGTGTGTGAGGCACCCAAGATGACCCAGTGGGTTTTCATGGCTGAGCGGGGAATCACACGATGGTATTCAGGGTCGTAGTATAATGCTCAAACCACTAAACCATGCTAGCTCTTAATAGCTAGGTTTAAAGTATAGCAATATCTAATAATCTAATCATCATCTAGATTTCAATTAATGAAAGTCATCTTTATCACTGAAAGTGGTGCTAGGGTAAATAAAAATCACTGCCCATGGTGCAAAGGCTGATGGCTGCAGGTTCTTGGCCATCACTTGTGACTTCAGACCAGAGGCCATGCTTCTGGTGTGAACACTGAACCTCTGAAGCATCCCCTTTTTGCAGGATCTTCACTATTCTAAGAAATACATTTAAAATGACATGCACATTACACGTATCCCATTAATCCTCAAGTAATTCAGATTTTAGAGCAATGTAGGTATTTATTGTGCCTGAAAAACTTTACATTGCACTTTCAAAATCATTAAGGAAAAATATCTATTTTACACTTGCGGTCTCCAGATGTGTTGGAAAACAACTCTCATATTCCCCTAGCCATCCCTCATGCTGCCTAATGGGCAATCCTACATTATCTGGAAAGCACTGGGCTGAGGAATCTGGCTTAAGGAGACCCAGATGGAAATTTCAGTGCTGCTAATAATGCAATAATAATGTAAACCCTTGTGTTTCTTGTCCTTACAAGCAAGGATGAAGAATTTCCGCACATTTCTCCCAGATTCAACAGAAAACAAAATTTCTGCACATTTCTTGGAAGATATTCACTACTTGCAAAGTCTTCTGAGAAATCTTTTTGCATCAAAATACATGTTTTTTCTGTGCAGAAATCCACATTTGTTTTGTGCAGAAAATGTGTCTCCTGCACAGGAAACCATGTATGTCCACACAGAATAATTCCCTAAAAGACTTCACCAATTACAACAATCTCACTGCTTTTCTATCCCTCCCATCAGTGGATACTCATTATTTGCCTGAGGAACAAACAGAAATTACTGTTCTTGCCATTCTCAGAATGCACTTGCCTGTCCTTTAGGAATAACATATAAAAACCCCAGAGAATACATATGCAGAGAAGCCAGTTTACACACATGAACCACTGTGAGTTGCAAGTTCCTAGCTATCCAAGGCTTTTGCATCCTGGTGATACATGTTACGGTAATTCTCCATGAATAGCATGGTAATATTCATGATCCATCCAAGAATGCAGGTATGAAAGTTACTGAATGCAGAACTGTAAAGATGGGTTGCTTACCACAGAGGTGAAACATATTGTTCTCAGTGAAGTGACCACATGTGAAATTACTCCTTGCATTCTAGACTGCACTGACTATAGAAACCAATAGAGCTTACCACACTCTCTCTTTCATCCCAAAGCTATAGGTGTAGAGAAGCAGGCATGGTCTGGAGAAGTGGTCAGCAGTGGCTTCTATCTGGCCCAAGTTGGCTCCTCCTCTCACTTTTGGTCTGCAGCCACAGAAGGCCACAGCAGACACTGTGTCCATCTAAGGGCCTTTCTGCACTACACTGTTATAGTGCTATTATTCCATTTTCAACATCCTATGGAATCCTGGGGTTTGCAATCTTGGGAGGGGGCCTTTAGAATTCTCAGCCAGAGAGCTCTTTGGCCTCACTAAACTACAAACCCCAGAATTCCACAGGATGTTCAAAGTAGAATAATAGCACTATTACAGTGTAGGGCGGAAATGGCCTAAGTCAGAGCAGCAACAATCCCAAGGTCCAGCATCTGTTGACTTTCTGTACTGGACCTCAGAAAACTGCAGCCCACCACATACACACTCCCAATCCACCTCTCCAAACTGCTTACATTTTTTGTATCAGAAAGCCTCCTCAGCCCTCTAGGGACAGTTTTACACAATTTTGTGTCCCTCTCCAGGCAGGGCTATTTTAAGTTGAAGCATTGGATTTTTAAATAAGTAAGTAAACTAACACTGGTTTAGCTCCTTTTTTCAGAGACATCTTATAGATCTAAAACAGCCAGGAGGGCATGATGAAATGTCCCCCATTATTCCTATAGGGTGCAGCGAATATAGTCAAAAAGAGCCTTGGGGGTTTCAAATGGCCCACAGGTCACATATTTTGTACACCTGATTCAGCTACCTCATTCACCTCACTAGACAGGGAACTTTCGCACTTCCTACTGATGAGAGCAGCCTAAGCACATTCCCACAGATAGCTTCCATGAGATAACACAGCAAGCCAGAGGAGCAAATGAACAAGCCCAGCCAATCAACAGTTAAAGATGCAGAACTTGAGCCAGAGGGTAAGGAAGGCTGCATCTATCAGTAGCCTTCCTGATCTTGGTCCAAAGTCATACCATTGCTCCAGAGGTGCGGGAATGAGGGTCTCCTGGAGAAGGAGGAGGGTGGGTCAGTACAGATGAGGTAGGGCCACTCCTCTTCACAGGAACATAGTAAAATTGCAGCTTGAAGTACCGAGTCAACCAGGGGCAGCTGCTTTCTTGAGATCTGTGGTGAAGGGACAAGAAGGGATGCATGAAGAAAAGCCAGCTGGAGTCCTACAACCAATTTGCTGCTACAGATTACTAGGAGGTTCAGCTCTCCCATAAGGTGGGAGCAGACAGCAGAGCAGAAGGGTGGTGAACTCCAGTGCCTTATTCTGACAAATACCCTGAGAGAGCCCGTCACACCCAAAAGCTTGGCTCTCAGGTCTGTCCTCAAATTAAGCACTGAGGCCTTTCCTCTGAGCTTCATATTTTCAAGAGAGGGAAAAGAAGGATATAGTCCTGCTGGGCAGATATAATGTACAGTCCCCATTTCTGTCAACATATTGACATGAAAAGATAACCAAATATTCAAGAGAAAGGAGCAGGCAATGACAAGACGAGAGAGGGAAGGCTAACTCCCTGATCCAAAGGAAGGCAACAGGATGTTGAGGAAACCAGATGTCTCTCAGCTGATTCCCTAGTACTGAGGGGCAGGACAGGGAAAGGGGGTATCAGGAGCCAGTGAATATCCTTCCACTCACTTAAGATGGCTGTAAGCCCGTGCCACTTTCCCTGAGATGCGGTCAGAACCAAATACAACCACACGCAGAGTCGAGATCTTTGTGTCCTCATCACAGCTCAGGAAAGGCCTGCGTTGGACACAGGTATTCTGAGGGGCATGGTTCTGGAGAAGGGTGGCACTCAGTACATGCTGGGGGAGAGACTGTGCCCGCCGGGAGCGTGTTGGGACACGGTGCTTAGCCACTGGGTTGCAGAGGCTCTCTGCCCGGCGCAATGGTAGGGACAGCGAGGCCACCTCAGAGACTTCCCTCAGTTCTCTGCCCAGGATCAGCTGGCTCTTGCTCTTGAACAGTTTGTACAGCTTGTTGCTCAGTCGATGCCGATGCCTGGAGGACATCTTCTCCTCCTTCAGATCCAAGCGGCCCACCAGCTCAGGAGAGCTCTCATCGCTGTCCTCCATATAGCCACTGTCCACGCAGTCTTTCAGGCTAGACACAAAAGACTTCAAGGACTTTTTAGACACCAAAGAGAGTGTAGAGTCCTTGGTGATGACGGGCATTCGCGAATTACATGGACCATCCTCTGATAACAAAGAATCTCTTTCCTGAAAGCAACTGTCCACTTCTTCATCATCTTCTAAGAGCACAGGTTTTGGATAGTACCCTTCTTTGTCTAGTACCTCATTCAAGATGTCTGTGAGAAGAAGGGGAGACACAAGACAAAAAATAAGGAAGGAATAGAAAGTCCTGCATGGTTTAGAGAAGACCTCTGCAACCTGGGGCTCTCAAGAGGTGTTGAACTACAATGCACATCATCCCCAAAACAAGAAGGCCAATGGGCGTTTTAGTCCAACATACCAGGAGAATGCTGAGCTTGGGAAAGGATGTTTCAAGGGCACTATCCTATTTGAAATTACTTCTATATTCTCTGCTGAACACCACAAGATCTACAATTCCTGCAAGAAGCACTGTCAGGCCAATCAGGCAAAGTTTTGTTAAGTTACATTCTCTGAACCACAAAATCTAAAATCTCTTAGTTAGCATGACCATTGGTTTGGGAATTCTGAGAATGCTTTCTTGAAAAGTGTAATTATAAAACTATTACTTCATCATGCTTCCCTTCCAGAAAGATTTATTCAGCTGTGTGTCAAATTCCACAACAGAGCCATGAAATATCTCCCAGGACCAAGTTAACTTTTCTGTTTTAGGCATACCAAAATTATCTGTATCCCATCTGTAGGTGTAACAGCGAGCAACAGGGATGGGGATCAGGTGCAGCTTACTTGGCTGGGCTTCCTCTAAACAGGAAAATAAACAGGTTAAGAGGGAGAGGTAGGCTCCAGCGGGATAAAGACAACATCCTCCCTGCCCCAACACACAGGTACAGAAACTGCCTTTACTTTCTCACCTGTGATTATGGGAAGTTCTGCTGCCTTTGCAATCTCCAGCAAGGTAGATTCTAGTTGTTCCCTGGCTGTGGAAGGGTCATTGCTAGTCACAGCTGCCATCTCTTGGGCTTCAGTGGTGCTGGTAAATAGCTCCATGAGCTCTTCCACAGGCTTCAGCTACACAGACACAGAGAGAGAGGTCAGCAAAAGATAGGCAAGTTGCAATTTCTGCTGTTCCACATGGTTGTATCACAGAGTATACTATAATAGGATAGCCAATGTGGTGTAGTGGTTTGAGAGTTGGACTATGACCTTGAAGACCAGGGTTCAATTCCCTGTTTGGCCATGGAACCCTATTGGGTTACCTTGGCGCATCTCACACGCAGCCCCAGGAAACCCCATGATAGAGTCACCTTAGGGTCACCATAAGTTGGCAACATCTTGAAAGCAAATCAGCACCACCACCACAACACTATAACAGATGAGAAGGGAGACCTGCAACACAGGGTTAGCAAGCATCACTTGTACCCAAGATTCAACAATGCACAATTAGAGACTCTCTAGATCAGGGGTTCCCAAACTTGCGTCTCTAGATGGTGTTGGACTTCAGTTCCCCCAAAACCCCAGTCAGCATGGCAACAGTCAGGGATTTGTGAGTTATAGTACAGTCGAAGACTTGGAATCATTGTGATCCTCTACAAGTTTTGGACTGAAAGTCCTGGCTGCCCTTGGCACCATGGCCAATGTAGAGAAATACTGGAAGTCTGCAAAATTCCCACCTGTGCTCTAAGCCAACATGCATGGAGACAAGGCATGTGCCAGAGTCACATCTGTATGTATCCTTATTTGGCTTCCAAGGCAATAAATAGCTCCTTAGTATGGATTACACATTTTAGAAAAACATCCCCTCACCATGCTGGAAAAAAAAATACTGCTCTAATTTTGGGTAAAAGTATTTACTTCTTGAATCAGATAGCTATAAGGATGTCACTTCTCGCATGCTGTGTATAGGCTACGCTGTCTCTTCATTCTGAAATCCTTTTATCCATGCCACTTTCTTAGCTAAAAAACCAGAGCTTCATAAAGTTCCTTTTTTGAACTGCTGTTCTGTAATTCCCTTGCCAGCATGGTCACTAGGGGATTCTGAGAGGTGTGGTCGAAAAAATCACTTTTCCCAAACTAACTAGTTCAACATTTCAATTCATTTGCCATCAAATTGGCAATGATGTTAAAGATTCAAAATGCTGCCACTTAAAATTCACACAACGAAGAAATCACAAAGCTGTGCATGTCATTGTGATGCCCTGACACATCCAAAGCTGGGGCTGGAAGTTTTTCTCTACCTTCAATGCTTGATGCAGTCTTCCCAGGTCACATTTGGTCCCAAAGTTTGCTTGGTAAATATGCTCCAGGAGTGTCACCAACAAGGTTTGCTGGGAATGTTCAGTGGTGCTCAGCTTTTCTGCAACTGATAGAAATTCTCCATCAACCTCTGAAGGGTTCAACAACAGGACTGTTCTGGGGAGAAAAGACAAGACACCGAATAGTCAATAGTCTGAGCCCTGAAACGGGAATGTTCAACTTATTTTACATCTGAAAGTCTACTGTGAACTCACTAAGCAGTTTCATTACCCATGGGTTACTGTCATAAGTCGGGGCAGGGGGGATAGAGTTTGTTCCAAAATCCATTAATGCATGTTAAAGCACCAGCAGGTGGCGCCATGCTTCCATTTGACTGTACTTGCCTTGAATGTAGAAACCTCTGCACTTCTAAAAAGGCCAGCGAAAGGAACAATGACAATTTTCAGAGTTAGAAGGCTGCAAGGAAGCGTCGCAAGCTGTGTTGTCAACCACTAGCTCTACTTCCTTCCTCTCTTGTTGTTGTTGTGTGCTTTCAGGTTGTTTCCGACTTATGGCGACCCTAATGAGCACCTGTCAAGCGGTTTTCTGGAGTTGAGAGTGTGTGATGTGCCCAAGGTCACCTAGTGGGTTTCCGTGGCTGAGCAGGTAATTGAACCCTGGCCTCCAGGGTCATAGTCCAATGCTCAAACCACTACACCACAATGGTTCCTTCCTTCCTTCCTCTCTAAAACCCATCAGATGACAAGTTAGAGTCTGAAAACTATAAAGGAGGGATTACAGACTCTGGATTTCAGCTGTCTACACCCAGCCTAGGCCAGTTCAAAGCCTGACCTCTATCATTTCAATCCACTCCCTTCATACCTTGATGAAGACAGATGGAAAAAAAGACCTCAAGAGACCTCCACCCAGGGCTTCTGTTAAATCTTAATGTAACAGGGCTGCAGTAGGGGGGTGGTGGGGACTCCAGTCTTTGAAGGCTCCAGGTCCTCCACACCCCAAACCCTACCTCCCCTTCATAAGAGTATAGGAGGCTGGAGGACAGAAACCCCCACTCATCCATGCTTGCCACTCCCTGTTCCAAATCAGCTGGAAGAACAGCACAAGAAACCTGCTCAGTGTTTTTTAAGGTGAGGGGGAGGCTCAACATTGAGAGGCAGGTTGTTTATTATCTACTGGTATGTATTTGCAGGAGGAAGGCAAATGACTTTTCCCCAGTCATTAATCACTGAAACATTCTAAAATATGAAGACTCTTACAAGCACACTGTGGACTTAAATGTGCCCTCCGTGTGTCCAGTGTCGCTTACTCCCAAGCAAGGGTGGCCATAACAGATTACATGGAGCCTTTTATTCCTGGGAGGGCTCAGTGACAACTGCTCTCTTAATATTCATCATAGTACTTCATCATTTAATACACTTCTGACTGATATTTCTTGAGCAGGCTCAACTATATATGGGTCTTGGTGATCTAGTTTTGCCCCCTTTTCCCCCTATATCCGTGGGATGAACACTGGTACTTATTTAAAATAAATGCTAGGATGTACACCTAGTATAAAATATGCACTGAGTAAAAGAAGCCTAGAAAAAAAATTAAAGAGAAAAAGGGAAAAATCCCCCAGTAGAATCACAAAATCTAAAGAGGTGGAAGGGGTCCCAAGGGTCATCTATACCACCCCCTTGCCATGCAGGAATAAACAAAGAATAATTCACAGGAAGAATGTATTTCTGGATGCTACTTACACAACTGAAGTCTCACCGGTCTTTGCAGGCAGTCCCTGCTCTGCTCTAACCAGTCTTTGATATGAAATCCCTGAAAAGAAAGAAAAATGGTCTATCTCACAGTGTTACCACAGGGCCAAAACTGAGCAGCTGAGAAGCCAGAGATACAGCCTTTGACAAACCTAGTGCACTCTGGAGATTTTTGGGCTTTGATCCCTGTGATCTCTCACCACTAACTATGCTAAATGGGGCTGGTGGGAGTGGTAATCCAAAATACTAGCAGGGTAGCATGCTGGGAGAAGGCTGCAGTAGACAACTGAGTGAAAGGTCTCAGCTTGAATATCACTTCCCTGAAGGTCATCTGGGTTAGAATTTAGACAAATTTTGCTAGTAATGAAATAAGGAAAGTTCCATGATCTTAAAAAAAGATTTTAAAAAACACTTCCCCAATCTGGTGTCCTCCAAACATGCTGGAGCGACTCCCATTTTCCCCAATCATACAAATTCCAAGACAACTGGAAGGCACCAGAAAAATGGAGGCTGTCTGCAGCTTCAGTTTCACTGAGAAGTGGACAGATTTATCTAACTGAGAAGTTTGGCAAAAGTAAAGCCTGACAGCAGAAACAAGAGTCTGATCAGGAACTCAGAAAAGACATTTTCTCTACTTGTCCAAGGGAGGCATGAAATTAAATCTCTTACAGCATTATTTGGAGGGAGGAGGGGAATTCTGGGCTCCCTGATGCTTTAAGAAAGCCTTTTCGTTTAATTGGGAAAAGTACTTAATGAGGAACAATAGAAGGCTAGCAGCCAGCACAGCTTAATTAAGATGTTTCTACTTGCATGCAACATAGGAACTCTTATGAGTGGTAATATTCAAAGGTAGCCAAGCCCAAGCTCATTAAGGATGCTTCCTTATAGCTCAATTGCAAGAGTGCACCGGTCCCAACGTGCTGTATGGAAATTATTTGACTCAGTTACCCATTCAAAGTCCAAAGTCACCTGAATGAATCCTCTGTTGTTACTGGAGCATTCTGATGAGTCATTTGTACTCTCAAGTGAATTTGGAGGGTGGGAGAGCAACAGAGAGGAACTCCCATTTTGTCAGTCAAATAACTTTACAAAAGAGGTGTTCTAGCCTGGCATGGAAACTATGAGCCGGTGTACTGAAGAACTTGCAAGGAAGAGTGTAAGCTCTTAGGCTTCTGATTGAAATCTCACTCCAACCATACACTGACAAGCTGGTGTTAAACAAGGCACTCTTCCCTTGGAACATATCACTGCAACTGAGGTGTAAAACTTCTAGCCCTCTAGATGCTTTGGACTTCAATTTCCATAAGACTCAACCAGCACAGTCAATGAGAAGGAACTATGAGATGGAAGTGTAAAGCCTCCAGAAAGCTGAGGGCTCCTCACACTGTCTTAAAACCGCATTGCTTTATTTATTTGCATTCATTCAAATTGTGTAAGCCTAGAGCACAAACTTCCATGACTATAACCTGTAAATCATATGATCAGTGCAGCTCTAAGTAATTTGGTCATGCATCAGCAGCAGCCCTCCCCCAGCACACCACATGGCTGAAGAGACCCTTCAAGGCAGACAATGCAGACTCCCACCTGGGGCTTTGCATTCATTGTTGATGAAAGTCAGTAGCTCCTGGCAGATATCACAGTATGGTACAGGCCAGGTGAGGAAGTCTCGGTATATCCTCAAGGCTCTCAGAAGTAGGTCAGAATCTGAAGGAAAATAGGGAATCTAGAGAGAACACCATAAAAGCATGAAAGCCACAGTTAGCAGGAGGCCAAGAATGTTTTGTACATACCCTCCTACACAATCCTCCATTTATGGTGTCTGGTTTTGAGTCCTTTCACCCGTCATCATCTTATTATATGAGACAACCAGATCCAGTTTCAAGGAAAGTAAGACCTTAGTTGTTGGGAGACCACACAGCAGTCATGTGTGCATTTGCTACTCATCCCTACACATCCACTGAAGCGCTTGGCTAAAAGTAACAAGTGACATATCATTATACTCAGTGTTTCCTTCCCCCAGCTCACTAACTGCCACCAGAAGGAGGCAAAGGAGCCCTAAAAATGACGGCAAAGTAGATTCTGTTCAGTACTATCTACATGTAGTCATTAGGCCTCAAGATTTATATAGATTAATTCTGCATTTAACCTTGAGCTTGACAAAACAAAGCCTATGCTTGGCTGTTGAAGGCAGAGATTGCAGCATTGGTACCCCAAACTTACACACAGAACAGCTGCACCAAATAGCAGTGCCAGTGGAGCAAAGAGATCATAGTCACATTTCTCTTGTACCTGCAATAAGTAAACAAAAAATAAGTCATACGGAATGGAATGGAGTTTTGGCATGCTATTCTAGAGAAAACTGCAAACAGCAATATTGCTCTGGAAGCTTCAGAACAGAAGAGGTAGACGTAGGTGGGATAGCAAGATTTCCATCTACTTTTCTGTAAGTATGGATTGCTCCATAGTGTTACTTGTTTTAGTGAGACATCATTCCAGCATTGTAATTTTTTTTAGTTTAGTCACAACAGCTAGCATTGTTTGTTGCTGTATCTTCCTGATCCTCTTTGCTGGATACCACTGCTGTTATTAAAAAACCCAAAAAAATTAAAAAAAAAAACCAAACCCTTCTGCATAGAAAATGCTGCCCAGGACACTGCAGCCAAATGAGGAGAATGATCATGCAGGAACAGCATGTCATAAGATATTATGACCCCATGTTCTAGAGCAGTGATAGGGAATCTTTTGTCCCACCCGATATTTTCATACATCAGCTCCCAAGATCTCTGGCTAGAATGGCCAATGGACAAGCAAATAGATGGGTGATGGTCCAAAACACCTGAGGGGCAAAGATTTGCCACCTGTGCTCTAGAGCAATATTGTTTTATTTATTTCCAGTTACTTAAAGTAGGTATATCTTTACCTTTTCAATTCTGATAATGGACAGTGTGGATTCTACTCAAAGTCATAACAGTACGAGTTTATTAATGTAAAATATCTTACAAAACAAAAAGTTATACATACCATATTTTAATAGCATACCCAACATTTAACATTTAACAAGCCATTCATGTCCATACAATATTTCCTTCTTCTTTGCCCCCGCCCCCTCCTACCATCCACCCAGGGAACGGTGTAGCTTATTAGTTTCCTTTTTTTCTCATGTGGAAAATCATTTTAACTGTTTCTTTTGTTTTCTCATACCCCTCCCTTTCCTGAACAAACTCAATCATTAATCTCCAATCACTAAACCAGACCTTCTCCTTCCTTTGACCAAAATATACCCTTCTTTTTTTCCATTATATAATTAAACATCATATATTCCAATATGTACTGCTCCCATCCATTACAATTCCATCTTTCTTTTTCTTTCCATCCATATGCAATTACTGCTTGTGCTGCTATAATTAATTGTTTAGTTAAATAATTTTGTTCTTTCTTTAATCCTGTATTCCTAATATTACAAATGTAACATATTCCTTTATTTAATTGAATTTCTCCCCCAATTATTTTATGTATTTCTTGTTCTATTTCCTTAGAAAATCTTCGCCCCTTGGCACACTCTCACTATATATGAATATATGTTCCTTTACTCCCACACTCATGCCAACAGGCAGGTGATACATTTTTAATAATATATAATAACTGTTGTGGTGTTCTATACCATCTTGCTATGACTTTCATCTGTTGGTTCTCTAAACTTGTTATTTTTGATAATTTTGATTTCCTGTAACCATTGTTCCTTTTCTTTCTTATTAAGCTGGATGTCTT
Source organism: Ctenosaura bakeri (assembly GCA_948474755.1). Lineage (NCBI taxonomy): Eukaryota > Metazoa > Chordata > Lepidosauria > Squamata > Iguanidae > Ctenosaura > Ctenosaura bakeri. The sequence continues at coordinate 157,039 of CAOLHI010000970.1, forward strand.
TACTCCAAACTCCTAACAAACCATCTATAAGTGAATATTGATTATTCAATAACATCCTATATATCCTGCCACCTAACCCTTTTCTGCTTTCCTGTCTTTTCTTCAATATTTCTTCTAATGGATTTTGGCTATCTTTTACAGATATTATTTCCTGTAAACTGTTATATATACCATTTAATTGAAGCCAATATTGATTACCTATTTAATCTAGTATTTCTTTTATCTCTATCCGTTTACCTAGATTATCAGATAGGTCACCTATTATCATATACCCAATACTCCTCAGCTTCCTTAATACTATTCCTTTACCAACTTTTTCTTCCTTATTCAAATATTCCAAAGAGTGCCAATAACCATTTTTAATCTTCAATTCCCCCCCCTTTTTGCCATATTTGCCACATTGTCCTAAAGGGTCCTTTATTAATTTTATTTTTCTTTCCTTTTCTTATTTCTAACATTGACTTATATTCCATGTCATTTAACTGCTTTTCTATCCTAACCCATCTTTTTTGTATATCATATTCAAAATCTAATATTCTTAATATTTGGAAAGTCTCAAAATATTTTTCCAGACAGGGAAGTCCTCACCCTCCTTCTTCTTGATGAGCGTATAATAATGTATTAGAAATCCTATTCTTCTTTTACTTTAATATCTATCGTCTTATTTTCCTGTCTCAAATTCTTAATATCCTTATTGGTACTTCCTCTGGAACTGTTTGAAAAAGAAATAATAACTGAGGGAGACTCATCATTTTAAATGCTCTAATCTGTGTTAGGTTATTCCAATATTTCTTATCCCATTTACTTACTTACTTGTTTGTTTATTTTCTTCCATACCTGGTTATAATTCCCTTGAACCATATTATTTATATTTGTCATTATGTATACTCCAAGGTATTTCATTTTCTTCACTCCTAACCATAAACCTGTCACCTTCTGAATTTGCTTTTGTTCCTCCCAACTTGTATTTATAAATACTATTTCTGATTTATCTATATTAATTTTAAGTCCTGACACCGTTTCAAAGTTATCAATTATATCTAACAGCTTTTTAATTGTTTGATATGGTTGTTCTGTAATAAGTAATGCATTGTTAGCAAATAAATTTATTTTTACATCTTCCTTACCTATTACATAGCCTTTCATTCTTTCTTCCTTTCTAATAATAATAGCTAATAATAGTTAATTTAATTACCCTTGAGTTATTTCCATTAACATTTAACTGTGCCTCTTTACCTTCATATAATTCTCTTATTGTATTTCCAAATTTCATTCCTAATCCAAATTTCTTACAAATATTATATAAACATACATGATTTATTGAATCAAAGGCTTTAAATACATCCAATTTCAATATCCTCACCATTTTTTCTTCTGTTTTGCATGATAAATTATATTAATTATATTTCTAATTGGATCTCCAATTACTCTCCCTTTCATAAATCCATATTGATCTTCCTGTATTAGTACTGGTAGAAATTTTTCCAATCTATTTGCCAATATTTTGCAAAAATTTTATAATCTTGGTTAGCTAATATTATAGGGAAGCAGCTTTCTGGGTTTGTCTCATTAGGTTTTAAAACTGAAATTATTTCAGCTGTTTTCTAAGAATTAGGTATATCGTGTTTTTCTAGCACCTCATTATAGACCTGTACTAAACAAGGAGTTTCTTTTTTAAAACATTTATAAATTACCCGTTAAACCATCTGGCCCAGGTGACTTTATTCCTTTCAAATGATCAATTACTGTCTCCACTTCTCTCAAAGTCAAAACAATGGTAAAAAATAATGCCATAACACAACATACTATTTTTTAGAAGTCACACAATAAATAAAATAGCAAAGCAGGAAATAGAACAGGAGCATTATAGTTCTCTAAAAGTCTGAGCAAATGCAGGGCTTTTAGCCTGGCACTTAGAACTCAATAAAGTGACCAGGCAAATTTCTGGGAAGGGAACCTCCTTAACTAGAGGATCGCTACAGAGGCCCCACTCTCTGGCCACCACTCATCTAGCTCCAATGGTGGAAGCATTTGGAGAAGTGCCTCTTGAAATGATCTTAACAAAGGAGAAGTTCAAATGGGGGTAGAATTGTGCTTTCACCAACCCACACACAGTCCAGACAGGCTTTCATAGGGCAACACCAAACATTTTTAAATGTGTGGGAACAGTGGAGATGATTTGTCACTGGAAAGATAGTTTCCATACAGTTAGTTCCAGGAAACCATCTTGTGGCTATTGATTTTAGATTATCACACTAAAAAAATACAATGGAAGCAGCTATAACAGGGACCAGCCAATACAAGTAAGATATGTTTTAAAAGTGGTAGATGAAATCAAAGTTTCTACCAAGTTTCTTCTGCTATGCTTTCATTACTTCAGCAACTAAAAAAACAGTGGTCAGATTGGCCAGTCAGTAGTGGATATTATACATTGAAGGAAAGCAGTGGAAGAGCAATGTGATTACTGTTGTTATTGGTATTGATTTGTGTTATTTTTTGTACAAATAATAGTGGTGATGATAAAGAAGTGGAGCCTTAAAGTACTGTCTTGAGAAGGAAGAAGATTAGTTCTCTGAGAAAGGGAGAGTCAACGTCCTCATCCTTACATCACTCGAGGACTCAAGTACTTTTTCTGGTTTTTAAAACCCAGTGACACTGTAGTAGGTGTACAGTAAGGCTCTCATTTGCTGCTTCTCCAGATCTTGCACTCTGGGCCACAATGCTATTTTTACAACACAGAAAGGAAGTCATACTGTCTACCAAAATGTAAAAGAACAAAGGGAGGAGGGTTCTACTTAATAGGTTCACAGGAAGATCTGCTACAATAATCCCACTGCAGAAACCTTGCTGTGACCCTGCTGGAGGCAGAGACTTGGCAAGGCCTTCTGGTACAACAAAGCTGGGATCCCCCTGCCTGATGTTCCTACTCTCCCCACGACTGCCATCAGTTCACAATAGCTGACAAACAATGTGGGAAGGGGCTGGTGCTCAATCTGCTGCACAGCTTCCAACACCAGTGGATATGAAACAATTGCTCTATAGTGAAGGAGTGCTGTTCAAGGAAGGAAGAAGGAAATCTCTACTTGACTCTTTCTGTTGCTGACCCAGGTGCTCGGACACACTCTTTGTTCTTTTAACCAATAAGACTGATATTCAGCCCAGCGCAGAGCTGATGCCAAGCAAATGGATGAACTGTTCAGCTACCCCTTTTTGCTCCCAAAGTTTGCTCTCAAAGCCAGACGCCTCATTCTGATTACAATGCTGACTTCAAATTTGATTCAGTCTGTACCAAGTACAAACACCACTTGGCCTGATGGAGGTTCACAAGAGTGAACCATTAAGCTCTTCTACATGAGCACAAAGTGGAAAGCAATAAAGTGTCCTTGTCCTCAGCTTTTCTTTCTTTCTTTCTTTCTTTCTTTCTTTCTTTCTTTCTTTCTTTCTTTCTTTCTTTCTTTCCTCCTTTCTTCCTTTTCCTCTCTCTCTCTCACACATGCAGTAATGAGTTCTAACTGACCCCAAAAGTGATTGCTCCCTCCAAAGTACATGGTGCCTTTCAGGAAAGAAATTATCCTGATGTGGCTCTATCTAGTCCCTTGCATTAAAGAGTATAACTGATTGAAGATGGAATGCTTACAGCAAAAAATTTAAGAGTAATAACTCTTATGAAATGAATCTGACCAATGGCCTATGGAGTCCCAAATTCTGGTCCCACAGTGGCCAATCATGGCCTATGTATTCAGAAAGTCTGTTAGCAGGACACAAGCACAGTAATTAATTAATTAATGGCATTTATATATCTTCTCTCAGCCCATCAAGCCCTGTGAGGCAATGCACAACAACATCCTCCCATTCATTTTGCCCAGGAACTGATACTGAGAGAAATGCTATCACCTGTGCCAGAGGTAATATGTGGCCAATGTGATTAGTGTCATGGGAAACCTTATCTTTTATGAATTTAGATAATCCCGTTTTAAATCCATCCAAGCTGGAAGCCACCACTATCACCTTGTGACAGTGAATCCTATAACTTAATGACGTGCAGTCTGAAGAAGGACTTCCTTTTATCTGCCCTACATCTCCTAACACTCAGCTTCAGGGGAGGAGTCCTGGATCTAAAAGAGAAGCTGAAATCCACAGCAGACTTCCATAAGACCCAAGCAGAGGCACAAAGCAATCTACCTCTACCTTTTGCTGGAAGAAAAAGCATTTCAATTTCCAAAAGAGTTTCCAATGGCTCAAGCAGATCAAGAACTCTATTCGTAGAAGTACTTTTTCCTATCTCCATTTCCCTTAATTACCTCTTGGGTCTTCTGGAGGATTTTCTCCAGGAGGATGAGGTAGTTCCTTGAATCCCGACTGACCAGCTCCTGAAGACTCCAGCAGTTCAGGCAAAGTCCAGCTGAGGACAAAAGAGGAAGCAGAGTCACACTTCAGAGTAGCACAAATTCAAAAGCGTTCACGCTCTTCATGGCAGAAGCACAGATGCTCCCAACAATCACATGAAGGTTGGTTCACCTACTAGGTTCCACAGACACATCTGTGCAAGTACATTGTATGCCAGCAAGTGGGGTCAGCTATTTTATCTTTTTCGCCACACATATATGGAGTAGAGACAATGTGATATGGTGGCTAGAATGAAAGACTGGGATACAGAAGATTCACGACTATGTCCCCACAAGGTCATAGAACTTACTAAAAGGAATTAACTTATTTACATCTGACAACTTCCCTCTCTCTGTTTCACAAAAACCACAAAGAGTCAACATTGTTGTTTTTTTCTGAGCATTAGCTAGAGGGAAGGAAGCTATAGCTAGTAGCACTGGTGTAAACTACATAGGATGGGATATAAACATGGATCCTTCATAACTGGCAAATGGAGCAGGCCCATGAACCCGAACTATAAGATGATGGGGTGGTGGTGGTGGAAAGTAGCATTACAAAACCAATGTGTTATTGCTATACACCCAGAGCCAGCTCTATCATTAGGCAGAGTAAGGCAGCTGTCTCAGGGAGCAAGTTTGTGCTATCTTGAAAGGGCAGCAGATGGTTATTTTGTTACTGCATTTTTTAATTTTTACTGTCAGGAACAGATGAGAGGTGATTCATGTACCTCATCAGTCAAAATAAGTTGACTAGCTTTGCGTGCTATCCACTTCAACTCTTACATATCGTTTGCTATCGTTCTGCCTTAGGCAGAAAAGCGTTTTGGGCCAGCCTTGGGTGCATCAGTCATTACCTGATGCTACCCTTCTACTGGTTGGTTCTACTAAACTGAGTGAGGAATTAAGGAATTTTAAACTTTTTCTTTCCAACCTTCAGCCCCTTCTTTCACTGATGGCCAGTGAGAGTATAATGATAATTTTATAGGTTTTATGAGGAAAATGTTTTTGATGACCATGAGTATCGGGGGGGGGAAACAACAACAGCTTGAGACACAGCTAAAGCTGCAAGCCCATCTACACCTACCTGAAAATAAATTCCACTGAACTCAGTGGAGCTTACTTCTGAGCAGATACAGATAGGATGACATTGTAAGACATCAATAAGCAAAAGGAAAATGTTTCTTTTTATATATATAGTGCACATTTCTGTGCATGTGTGTGTCTCTCTGTCTCTGTCTGTCTGTCTCTATGTGAGGGAGTATCTGAGGAGGGCAACTATTGTTAAGGTCACTGCAACTCGAAGGACTTATTATATTAAACAGAACATCGAATGCATATTCTGCAATCTAATCAATGTCACAGAAATACATCTTCAGGATGCAGGCATAACAACAGCTGGACTGCTTACATGCTTCATAAACAACAAGCCTCCAGTCATGACTAGAAAATTAGAGCAATCAGTAACTCAATATTTTAATTCAGAAGACTGAGGCCTATGTGATTTGACAGTGATTTGAACAAACATATCATCAGATGTAAGAACATTAAAGAAAATGGAGAACTTCTGGATTTGATCTGGCACTTTTGATGTGGTCGCAGCGTAAAAGATGGTATCTTACATCATCCACCCAAAAGACAGCATTCTCTATCCTCTGAATGCTAGAACTGCCATCTTGGATACAGCTTACTCCCTTGTCGCCAGAACAGCTGAAGCCAATATATTTTCCTATAATATGCAAAGACTTCTATTTGGTGATTCATTTGGGTGGACAGACAGAGGCCTAGAATTTTAATCTGGGCTAGTGTAGATCCATTGGATTTATCTATATGTCAACGCCTCAATCAACAATTGATTGAATAGGTCTATTCTAGTTGAGACTAACCAACAGGGTTCCAGTCACTGTGTTACCCTGTATGTTGGGGGTCCCGGGAGGGGTGCCCAAATAACCAAATAAAAGCACAAGTTGGGAGAATTAAGCTCGAGCACTCTCTTAAGCTAACGAGAGGCAGGGTAACTTCAGCTAGGATCTTTTACCCAATGTATACAGCGTCGGGTCAGAGAGCAGTTAGACAAGCTTTAAGTAACAAATGATATTTTTATTAAGAACAAGCAACATGAAAGACATGACAAATACTAGCTAGCTTAGAAATAGAAATGGAGAGATTCAAGGGAGTGGGTAATACAACACCTGGTCTCGTAGTCCTGGAGAGAAAGACGGGGTTCTGGGAGAGAAAGCTCAACGGGGTTCACTGAGGGGAGTTTCCTTGGACAACCGGCAGCAAGGCGGGATGGAAGTCCAAAGTAGTCCAAAGCGTTCCCAAAAGTGGGGACTTTTTATAGGGTGGAGTTTACCTACAGGCTATGCTATGCTCGGTGAGAACAAAGAGATTTTAGAGTGGGACAAAGAAGTTGGAAAAGGTCAGGTTTTGCATGATGAGCTTACCGCTGGATGACAATAGTATGGCCAGTACGCTCATGGCCCAACATAAAGGAATGGCTCGGCTCAGAGCCATGCAGCATTGTGAAGATACATGCCGAGCAAAGCCGGTTTGCAATGAGGTGTTCCCTGAAGCAACGAAGAGGCACGAGTTGCCTGCCTCAATGGAGTCTGGAATGTAAAACCATTAACGGCCGCGCCAAATACGTGCTTGTCCGGAGGACCCTCGCAAACACGTGGAGCAGGATGGCAGAGAAAGGTCAAGCAAAGGCCAAATTGTTTGATATCAAAAGGATATCTAGTGCTCTCACCTGACATATCATAACTGTGATAACAACTGTGTGCCTGTGTATAGCCACTTTTAGCCCCATTTGGGGAAAAGACAGGATATCAAACAAATAAGCAAACAAACAGGTTAACACTGAATTTACAGAAGTCTCAACTTCTTCAGCATGGAGGATATGAGTGTCCCAAAGCACCTGAGCTGAAGAGAGGTCACCAAGCTGTCATATGATATTTTAATTCCCATGAGCAGTCATCAAGGGGAGATGCACTCTCAGAGCTCAGAGTACTTAAGGCAAGTTTATCATGCTTGTCCAATGAATCTCAAAGTCTCTTTCACGGTGACATTTCACTTTTGTGCAACAGCCTATAGTCCTTCAAGATGGGGTATTGCACTGTTTCAATGTAATTTCAATAGACAGTCACATGAGCAGGATATAACAGGAACAGCTTTGATCATGCAGACACACAAATAGTACATTAAGTTTCCATCAACCAACCACTACAATATGATTTTATACCTACTGACCCTCTCCTTCAATCTGCCACAATACTCTTTTCACCTGACCCCTCCTCAGCACTATAGCATCCTCAGTAACCATGCTTCCTTTCTTTTGCCAGAAGAGGTGAGCAGCTGCAATAGACCTAGGATGCTACAAGAGAGCAGGAAAACAGCTCATGGGCACTTTTGCGCTCAGGAATTAACCAGCCATGTATTTAAGTCTTTTACTCCAAGTCTCAAGTCAAGTCTCAAGTCCTTAAAGATACCTTTAAGTCAAGTCTCAAGTCTGGAAGCTAACTTTATACCCCAACCTATATTCCTGAATTTTTGGACAGAGTCCAATAAAGTCAGTTTTAACAATTTAAGCTGAGTTGGCCCTCCACGTTTGTGATTTTGCCATCTGCAACTTCAGAAGTGGGGAATAGGATCCTTCTTACTCCCCATTACAGAAGCTTCAAAAGCTTTAAGGAAGAATCCTTCCTCCTCAAGCCTGTTGCCTAACACATTTTCTGTTCCACTCTGAGATACGTGCCCTGCACACTGGGCATGAATCTTGTCTTCTGCTCTTAGGAAAAGTTTTAGAAGGCTCCCTCAATATGCAGTGGGGACAGGCTCCTGAGCAGACCTCAAGCCTGCCTCAAACCCACTGGCTAACCCATCTGAGAAATACACCCACACTTCGGGCCAGAGACGAATTGTCATGTGACTAGTAGGCAAAAAAAGATGGAATTGTTGTTCAAAGATGTAAGGTTTCTGAATGAATGTGTTATGTTACTGAATCAAGGGCAGTAAGTCAGTCACTAAAAATATACAGGTCTCGAGTCAAGTGGAGTGAGTCCATCATTTATTGCTGAGTCAAGTTCTAATCGAGTCACTGAAGTGACTTAAGTCCAACTTGAGTCTGAGTCTGTTGACTCGAGTCTACATTACTGAAGTTAACTCTGTTATCCAATCTGGATGATGTTTCCAACAAGTCTGAGCATAAAAAAATTCAGTAGAAATAGCCCACAGCCTTATAACAGGATTAAGTCTTTGATCCATCTTCCTCCCAGCCCCCAAATTAATTCCACCCTTGTCTTCTGATTCCATAGCATCTGTGGTAGTGCTGTGCCTTGCTTCTCAGTCTTTGCATTTAAATTGATATCTAGGGCTCATGCTATATAGAGAGATTAGTACAACAAAAAGTTAGGTCCATTGATGCAGAATACCCAAACTACAAAAGACTCGACCGGTACCAGGGTGACTTTCATTCAAATCCCGCTCCCTCGGCTATGAAGTTCTTTAAGTGATTTTTTGGACCAGTCCCCATCTCTCAGTATGATCTCCCTTTCAGAAGGCATAGAAAGGATAAAAAGGAGGGACTGAAGGAGGATCATACACATTACCTTAAGCTACCTGGGAGGCCTAGCTGGAAGAGCATGGGTAGCACAGGCCAGAACAGTGATCATAGTTCAAAACCCACTGTGCCAGCTGCATTTATTTCCCTTAAGGTACTTCCCCTGTGCCACCTCCAGTTTACCACAATAATGCTAGATCAGCCTTGGAGGAAGCTGTCAGCAAAATACAGCCTTGCCAACATGCTGCCCTGCAGCATCACACCTACAACTAAGGGGTGGGGGTGGCAGCATCTATGTTGCTTAGGGAAATATTTTTTCTCATAAAATTCACTGCATCTTTTTCTGAGGACTGCTCCCTCAGTGAGTCAGCCCCACCTTCCTGCCTGCAGTACGCTTGGCACTTGTGATTAGTATTTCTTCTCTCAATACTCTGAAAAATAAAGACAACTTATGACTTGTAATCATCAATTGCAGAAAATCCTACCTCGAAGCAACCACAATGGTTTCACTGGAAGTACACATATGCCAAAACTGGAGCAGACAGAAATGGCCAATGTGTATAGGAATCTGCCTTATATCAACTCTGGAACACTACTCTAACCAGCAATAGTTTCCCTGCATCCTTACACAAAAGTTTTTGCAGTATTGCTATTCAAGACCCTTTTAACTGGAAGCTGCCAGGAATTAAAAAAAAATTAAGAACTTCTGTTCACAACACAAAATGCATTCTTGTCAGAGAGTGGTGGAGAATGCTCCTATGGCCATGTTGGCATTCAGCTTTTAATATTAAGTTGTTACATTTATTTCTCACTTTTCCTTCATCCCATCCTCTTTCTGTAGATACATGATGTGGAATGATAGCTAACTTAGACTTACACAATCATACATTATCAGCTTATTTTATAAAAAACATTTGTCTTTCTCATTTTTCCTCCAGTGAGCTCAAGGTGGGGAACATAGCTTTCTGCCTTCCCACTTTATCTTCACAACAACCCTGTAAAGTATGTCAAGGCTAAGAGAGAGTGACGGCTTCAAAGTCACCCAGTGGTTTTTAAGGCACAGTGGAGATTTGAACCTGGGTTTTCCTAATATACATCAAACTGGCATTTACTTTTTTGAGTGAAGAGTGTCACATTATGGAAACTGACATTCCATCCATTCAGGCGGAGTCACAGGCAAAGGTGGCACTGAAAAAATATCTGTCCATGATTAAATGCTAGCAAGTACACAAAAACACTCTACTGCACTTCCATGATGCAGAAACAGCTGCTTTTTCAATGCAAAGCTGTGGTCTGAAAGCTAGAACTCAGTACTGAGAATGAACTAAACAGAACCTTTTTGAAACTCTTCTACAGTTACCTACACTTCTAGTATGTTTTTTTAAAAAAATACATTTTAAAAGGCCAAGAACCTCTCTCTCATCTCACTCACTGTTATGCCAGACAAACTCTTTGCAAGTCCCTTCCAATAACAAGTGTTCATACATTTCAGGCTGGCTCAGCCATACAGTACAGCCTTGCCCAAAATTGTGATCACTTGTTGTGCTCTAATGCAATGGGCATCATGTCCAGGCATAGGCCAAGAAAGCTGGATAGCATTATGTTCCAGAAGGCCTGGCACAGAACGTAATAACAGGCCAAGTGTTCTGTCCAAACAGCATGTCAGCAATGCTAGGATAAGCATGATTCCAACTACCAGGCTCAATAAGAACACAGCACTTCCTTCTGCTCTGATCTATCAGCAGTGCTGCCAGCTCCTGAAAAATGGCCAGAACCCTAAGGAAATTAAGCGTCTACGTCCGGGAAGACACAGATGGAACTACCTCACAGCCCTTTTAATTGTCAGTCATGCAGGCTGAAGGATATGCCTGGAATCAGTGCTGCCTAAGGTGAAAGGGGAAGTTCCTGAGGAGTGTGCTGGCTGTGTTGTGTCTGTATCCTCTTCTTTATGGTCTCAAAAACAAGGATGCAGAAGCCTTCTCTCTCATTCTCCCTCACAGACACTCATGCATACACTGATGGAGTTTGGAATGCCACAAATTCTGAGGTGCAATAAATGGTTTCAATAAACTTGCTGTTAGAAGTTTGAGGCTGTGGGATAAGGATTTCACATAACTTGGCACAGGATTTCATATAACTTGGATCCGGCATAGTAGAGTGATTTGAGCGTTGGACTAGGAATCTGGAGACCAAGGCTTGAATCCCAGCTCAGCCACAGAAACCCACTGGGTGACCTTGGGTACATCACACCCTCTCAGCCTTAGAGGAAGGCAAGCAAACTTCCTCTAAACAAATCTTGACAAGAAAACCCTCACAACACAACACAACAACAGCAGCAATATCTTGGCAACATTGTTACATAGCAGGAGTGCTTTCTCTCTGAAGTAGTGCCTCCTTTCCGCCCTCTGGCGTGGCCAATTCTGCCTCAGTATTATTTGGTACTTGTGAGGACCCTGTGCTGATAAAATGTGCACTGTTGTGAGCAAGGGACAACACAAATACAAGAGCGATATCAGAACAAAATATCTTAGAGCACCTAACACAGGCACGGAGGATGTGTGCCCCTCCATATTTTGGTTGACAACTCCTACTGGAGATGTTGATGAGAGCAGCGGGGAAGATATTTGTTGTTCCAAAACATCAGCAATTCAACAACACATCCCCGCACCCCCCAAACTATAACTTTCACCATCTTCCCCAAATCAGACATTTTTATTTGAAAGCGATGGTTGGGATTCCCAAGTGTTTTTCACTAGAAACAGAAATGTGAAAAAATGTGATAAGAAGGAGGACTCTTTATGGTGTATAGTTTAAGCAAGGAATTCTTTACACGAGTTAACAGAAAAACATGTTATATTTGGGAATATAAATCCAAAGCTGGCTGAAGGGGTCCAGGAACTGTTGTCCCAAAAAGTAAATTCCCTAAGCTCTGGACTGCATAGTCATAAACAAATGCTGCTAACAGTAAGAATCCAGAAGCATGTAACTACCAGGAGATAGAAGAAAAGCATCTAATGTGCTTCTGCTGCAGACGGCAGCAAAAAGACAGACTAACCCCCCATAATCATCACAGAGTTGCTTACTCACCTGTCCAAGTGCTGGCAAAGATAGTACCGCTTTTCCTGAGGCCATGGAGGCACCTCTCCAGTGCATGGTGGATCCTGTCCTCTGTGCACGTTGTGTGCTGCATCTTAATTCATCTCCTAGACCAAAATAACAATATAATAATAATAATAATAATAATAATAATAATAATAATAATAATAATAATAATAAACAAATTAAAGTGAACTAGCCACACCATCAATTGGAAAACATAAATTAAAACCAATTTAGGAAGCTCATTCTTCCTAATGTCCTGACTGTTTTTCCCATCTAGGATTGATTCCAGATTTGAACCAGAGTTCTGAAACAGCTCTCTTAAGTTGGATTTCTCACATCATCCAGTAGAAAATGTTGGTAACAAGAAGAAACTGAATGAGGGCCCATAATGCTCAGCTTTCTGCCACTGCAATAGATGTAGGATTTAATAGCAAAGCTGCAATTTGGCATGCCTTGTCTCTTCTTCAGTCTCTCCAGCACTATTCTGTAGAGCATCTTTCCAGTGCCTTGTCTGGGATTTCACTTGAATGGGGAGCTTGCCATTTCCATAACATACCAACCTCCACTCAGGCAAAAGCCAGTGAGGGGTACCCTGGGGTAGGTAACATGGCACCTTTCAGATATCTGGGATTAGAATTCCTAGAATCCTTTACCGCTGGCCATCCTGGCTGGGATGTATAAGAGTTGTAGCAATTTCCCACATATTTTGGCAGGATCTTCTGCCCCAAACTAAAATGTGACTTGTTTGGCAAAGTCCACTTCCACAGGAGTGGAACCAACCAACATACCCAAGTGGATTTAAAAAAAAAATCTACATACTCTACACACACACACACACACACACACAAATCTACAAGAACAGCTCTCTATGGACAATGTTACCATTCTGCAACATCAATGCCACACAGAAGAGGTGATATTTACCCAAACAGCCAGGAATGAGATAAATATAAAAGGCTGTGTGTATCCCCAAATCAACATCTTAACCACATTTTAGGACAGATGTCACAAGGAAAGTGGTGACTAAAGAAGGGGCATGATTCATCCCCTGAACATGGCCCAGAAATAGTCTTGCCTTATGTCAGCTCCTTACAAGACACCACAGTGTGTGATCAGCGGAAAGAGGAGGCTTCCTTTCCCCAACTGGCCTGACCAGGCAGGAAGTCTGACCAGTCCTCGGAGAGCAAATTCTGTCTCACTTGATTGTGTAATCAAGAACTGACAAGTGGATCCAAATGTGAAGGAAAGCCATTCCCGTAACTTAGAAAGCCACAAATTACAGATTCTGCTCATGTCACAATCTCCTCACATGATGCTGGGACTAATGACTTTATGCAAACTGAACACAGATTGTCTAAGTCTGTGAACGGCACATCTATAGTTTCAGGAGATGATCAAGGCTGCCAATTATGAACTGAGGCCCTGTGCAGTATCTCCACTGCAGATGGGACTGAACCCAGCTCAGGTATCCTGTTGACATAGCATGGCAGCACTTGGGATATGGCTTTGGCAGAAGACAGCAGAGTGGTCATTTTCTACCACATCATTCCCATTCAAAAACCAACCAACAGTATTAGGCACATTTCCTTCCCCCACTACTGAGGTGAGAGGATAAAAATGTGACAAATAATTTGTTTTTGTATGTCTTCCAACTCGTCTCTGACTAACGGAGGCCCTAAGGTGAGCTATCACAGGGCTTTCTTGCCAAGGTTTGTTCACAGGGGTTTTTCCTTTGCCTTCCTCTGAGGCTAAGTGTGAGGGAGTGTGACTCGGCCAAAGCCATCCAGTGGGTTTCCATGGCAGAGCAAGGAGTGACAAATAGTAGTAGACAATTAAGAACCAGTTCTCACATGGTTTGGCAACTTGTGGCCCTCCAGATGTTGTTGGACTGCAACTCCCATGAGTACTATCCAGCTCCGCTGCCAAGTTTCTGCTGCTGACTTTCAGCCAATGCAGAACTGGGCAGTACAGCCAACCCTCCACATCTGCAGGTTTGACATTTTTGGATTTGATTATTTGTGGAATATTTGCTGCTGCCCCCATGGTTGACCTACACCATTTTTAACAGGGACTTATAAGTCTTGCCTCTTATTTGCAGTCTGTCTGCAAACCTTGCAAGACTGAGAACATTTCGGCACAACACTCTTATAGCGCGATGATTCCACTTTCAACCTCCTATGGAATCCAGCCGGCCCCTCCTGGAACTGCAAACCCCAGGATTCCATAGGAGGTTGAAAGTGGAATCATCACGCTATGAGAGTATCATGCAAAAATGGCCTGAGAGAGATTGTGAGAGACTATAAACACAAGGCAAGGCTTGTAAGCCCTTACTAAAAACAGGGTAGCAGTAGAGATGGCAGCAAGCCCTGCCAGCCAGCCACTCCCACCTTACACTTCCGCCACCTGAAGGGCAGAACCGTATGGCTGGCATGCTCTCCACTGCAGATTCAAATGTCTTGTGTACTGTACATTTGAGTCTGTGATGGGTTGAATCCGTGGATTGCAGTTTGTGTGTGTGTGTTAAATACAGTTGGGAGGCTATAGATATTTGTGTTTTTCCTACTCTCACATGGGTTCTGAACCCCTAGCCTCCATGAATGTGGAGGGACAACCGTAAATCATTTGTGCACTAGTTTCTTTCAGCCGTATTGAGGGAAGGACTAAGTTTTCCACAAAGATGACCAGCTAGATTTTGTGGCTAAACAAAAGGCAACTGTCATCATGCCATTCTCTCTCTCTCTCTCAGTCTCCCTCTCATACAGAGAGAGAGGGAGGAGGGGGACTTTTGCACACACCCCCCAAGTGCTGATGAATTGTTGCATCATGCCTCTCCACTGGACAGATTGGCAGAGGCTGAAGGGAACGGACATTCCGAAGCATTGAATTCCAGCACTAGAGGCCCACAGCATCTTCAGCTCTGCTTCACAGCCATCATGTACTGGGGCAGTCACAGGGGAAACTGAAGCAAGTCAATGTAATCCTTATCTAAATACAGTGAAAATGGAGTCAGTTATTTAAGTCTCCTTGGTATTATAGCCAGAGTAATGTTCTCAAGTGTTTGGCAAGGCTATTGGAACAAGCAAGAATGAACCAATTGCTGTTGTTCTTTTGTAGCAGTTTTTCCAAACTGAAGTGAGATGTATATGGGAGAAAAGGAGTATTACGAGTATCAAGTGTTGTTGCTGTTGTGTGCCTTCAAGTCATCTCCAGCCTAGTGGTGGGGGGAATCAGGGTTTGTTTTTCCCCCCTGCATAACACTAACATTAACAAATGAAGCAGCCTCAAGGGTATGTTCACACATATGTTCTCAAGTATTAGTGACTGCAAACCTCAGGCAATGACTTGTGCATGTGAAACAACCAAACAGCTCAATAGATGTGTTCATGTTGGGCAGCTTATCAAGTGAGGAGATCCAAGATATGAATCTGTATGTGCAAATCAACATAAAAAGCAGGAGGAAAAACATTTGTTACTGGGCCAAGGGGCAAAGCTTCAAAACAACCACAGAGCAGGATTGTAGTGATAAGAAACCTATTTGCAGCTCTCCTGAACATGTTCTTCACAAAAGAATAAGGAGGCCAGGAAGACATAATGAAGTAGATTACAACCCACAGAAAGTGGTCTGTCAAAAGAACCCAAGAGACGCCCAGTTTGACAAACATCCTTTCTGTAGCACTCCAAAAAACATGGACTCCCAAAGCAATACACAATTGTTAAACTATTTATTTATTGGGCCATGCTTTTTTTTTAAAGCCTATGTGGGTCAGGAAGTGAAAAATTTCAGATCATATGCTTACTGAAAGCCTGTGGTGGCTACAAGGTGAAAGCCTAGATACAGAACTTGAAATGTGAAATGTGCTGTCCTGGTCACATCTATGGCGTGAGAGGTGCTTTCATGGGCTTCCAGGAAAGGCAATGAGGCATGCATAAAAGCAGAGGGCTTTGCTATTTTGAACAATGCAACCAATGATATCATGAACATGTGCTACTTTGTGTCCCTAGAAACCTCACAGAATGCCATATTTGGCTCAAGGGTTTAAACAGCTGTTTGCTTTTGAAAGAATTGCAACCAAGCAAGGTAATTTTCTTCTCCTCTACTCACTTTTACATCCACTCATTTTAAACCACTGGTATGCCAAAAACGGAGAGCCAGTGGGGTGTAGTGGCTTGACCATTGGACTATGACTCTGGAGGCCAGGGTTTGAATCCCTGCTCACCATGAAAATTCACTGTGTGCTCTTGGGCAAGTCATGCTCTCTTAATTTCAGAAGAAGGGAAAGATAAACCTCCTCTGAACAACTCTTGCCAAGAAAATCCCTGATAAGTGCCTTAGAGTTGCCATCTGTCAGAAGTGACTTGAAAGGACAGAACACCAACATGCTATAAACTAGTTGTCAGCAGGACAAACTTTTGGTTGCCCCCCTCCCCAATGCACACATATTTTGATGAACACAGAATGTATTCCCTGCAAAAATGTAGGGCATTTTTTAAAGTAGAAAATTTCAGATTATTTCTCAATAGCAACATTTGGAAATGTACAGTTAGTAGCTTGGAGCTGTACATTTCTGCATTGAACTCCAGAACATTTGAAATGTGCATGATTAAGAATGTTGTCTATTTCCTAATTCACTATGGTATTTTTTTCTAAGTTCACTTTCATCCAATGAATCAAAAGAAGAAATACAATAGGAAGCAGGACACTGCCTGAAGGAATTTCATCACCACATAAATTCCTCTTACTTTCTTGCAGTGATGGAGGGAATAAACACAGCTCTGAGATGTAACATTGAAACCGGCCCCATTTGTTCAATGCAGGGATGGAGAATCTCCAACCCATGAGCCAGATGCAGCTTCCAAGAGTTCTTCTGCTTTTATCTCCATTACCATATGGAGATACCATAATGCTCATCTATGTGGACAGGACATTGCTGTCCTCAAGTGACACATTTTGTTGAAGAATTCAATTCATAAAGAACTAGACCTAGAAGGCCAACATTTCATGGCATGATCACCTGAAGACTTGTAAACAATGCCTCTGGATTGCAACCATTTCCCGTGTATATTTTGTTTTCCTAGAGATAAAAAGAAAATGGTTGGAACAAACAACTGCCCCAACAAATCTATTGCATTTACGCTGATGACATATTTATTTATTTATTGTAATCAAGGATAGGTAATAGCTACTCAGAAAAAATGTTCCACCTTATCAAAACATGTTCCTTTTAGCTCTGGAAGTGTTTCACACTGTGCAATTATAGCAGTGTGACCCAGTTTTAACTGCCAAGTTGCCATCATACAGAATCCTGGGATTTGTAGCTTGGCGTGGCATTTTGATTTCTCTAGTAGATTCCCCAGAACTCCCCTGAGAGCAGAGGAGATATCTGGTAGAGAATTCGAATGCCACAGAAAGTTATGAATTTCAGAATTCCATATGACTGAGCCATAGCAAGTGGTATCAAAATGCTTTAACTATGCATTCTGCACATATCTTGCAATTATTTGGATATTGTGGAATACCCTTGCTTCTGCAACCATATGCATTCCTGTGAACACACGACATTTTTATACCATGCAAAAACAATGACATTCTCTTTGATGTCAGGGGAAAAGAACAGGTTAAGCCACTCAATGCAAACTTCCTTTTTTAAAAAACTAATCTTCCTGGATGAAAGTTAAAAGCTTGGAATGCTATTACCTGACATTAAACCACTATGGTTAAAGTATCTGGTCCAACTTCTGGAGTTCTGGCCTTTTTCCTCCTCCCTATCTCCAATTTTCTGTACCCTCTACTCTGATGTAGGGTTTTGGAGAATGTAGAAACTTGCATACTCCTGGAGTTTTAGTTGGTCCTAATAAAAGGTGCTGCCTACCTTTGGATCATAGTGACTATATTGCTTAATTCTTCTTGGACTGCTTTAAAGGTACTGTACTATAAAGCTGCTACCTGCAAACAGGAAACTTTAAATTAAAAGACATGGGAGCCCTGAAAAGTCTTAATATACTTTGTCTATCCATACTAGTAGGGCAATGCTGATATTGCCTTTCACTACAAAAATATTTTTAAAATCACCATAAATTAAGTTTGGAGGAAAAACATGGGAAGCCAGCACAGAATAACACCAGGCTATATCCTCATCTGTATTCTCTGTAAAAACAAATTTTTAAAAAAGGAACAGAAGAAAAAAGAAAAATGGGAAGCATGAAAACAACATAGTAACTGTTTGGCTATACCATGCAATCTCTCCTCCTCTCCTTACCTTGAATCTGTCAAGAGTGTCTGCTAAGTTATGACTAATTCAATCACATGAGTAGAGACTGCTTTAGCTACAAAACAAACCAACTAAACTGAATATCTTTGCACAAACAAGGCTTTGTTTATTGCCTGGAGAGGCAGGGTTTTCAGTGCAATCACTGTTCTATTCTTGAATACAAAGAAATGCGTTCATTTCAGGCAACAACTCCATTCACATCAATGGTTTATTATAAAGATTTAATCTGGCTCTGAAAACACATGACAATAGGAATATTTGCATAGGTAAACTCTGACAAATATAGGCAGCCTACATTTACACAACTGCTGGGAAGCTGCCCGTGAATGTACAAGATACATACATACCATTGATCTTCACACCACCAGCAGCAATACTACTGCCACTCTCTTGATGCAGTTTTACAAATTCACTGGCCTGCGCTGTGATGACAAACACACTGCTGACTCTGCATGCCAATCAGTTCCAGGATCCAACTTGAAAGAGGTTTTTGAAAGCTAGAACGGACAGCCACAAAGATTGGAAAAGAGGCGCAGATATACTACTAGGAACACATTCATTCATGTGCTTGCACCTAAGATCGTACCAATGGCAGCTGGCGCCTGCTGCGGCTGGTAAGGTCACCAATGACAGAGCCAGCTACATCAAAATTGGTACCCAACCTCAGCAAGCCAGCCCTGGAAAAAGTATTCTAAGCAGCACCCCTACAATCATCTCCAGTGAAAAAGGTGTTTGGAGCATCATCACATCTGCCAACACTTTGTTGTACTGCATCACTTTATAGCCCACCCCAATCCTCCAGTTAGGTTCACCAACTCTTCAACATAGAGCATGGTCCCAGAGCTTTCAGCCTGGAAATGAAAGAAAAAATTTTTTTTACAGTAAAATCCACCAGGTACAGAGGCAGTAGGAGAACTAAGATATATGGCCATGAGTAGCAGCGAGAAAGAAAAAAAACATTCCTCCCTGGAGCCCTCACCTACTGCAACATCCCCCAATATGAACAGAGCATCAGGACCTCCTGCACATGTGTGAGCAATGTGGCAGGTAGTACTGGCAGTTTTCATGTTTTAAAAGAAAAGTTGGTCCAAGTCCGCAGTTACCAGGGATCAGGATGAAGCACTGCAATAACATATACAGTCTCATTATTTAATATATACATAATATACCATTGCTGTCTTTTGTCAATGGGGTAAGATCCTCACCCTTTTTTAAAACAGATATATGACCTCACCTACAAGGCTGCTTTTTCCTTTCAAACCTGCATTGAATCCCTTATATCTATATCTATATCTACACAGACCCAATTCACATTTTGTAAGTAGGCCACCAAGATTTGCTGCTTGTGATTCCCTTTTTTTTTTTTTTTTATCTTTTGCTGTGAACAGCATTTGCGTTGCTAGCACCCACTGTGAGCACATCTGAAACTGTTCAGGGTGGTGCATAACTTCATTGTGGGCAACATAGGAAGGATGAGGCTTACGAGAATTTCTTAGAAATGCACTGCGCAGAGCACCACAGACTTCTGCAGTTGTGATCAGTGCTTCCTTTTCTCTCCTTTGAAGGAGAAAAGGGAAATGGTTGAAAACTAAACAAGTTTCTGCATAACACTTTGCTCCCTTCATTGCAATAAGTAGGCTATCAATGGCGGCAGAAAGAAACAGGGGAGGGGCAATAATTAATTAAGCAGCAAATCACAGCAATCATCCTGACAGTAATAGCTATGTCACCACAGCCTCTGACCCCTGGCAGTTTTGAGCCTCCTAGCTACCTCCACCACACACGCGGGGCAAAGCCTTTAGCCGGAGAGCAGTTCTACAAAACCCAACTAGCTTTCAGAAACTGTGACCTAACAGCCATCACAAAGACTCAACTCCTCCTTCTCTTACTGGCCTCCAATGAACATTTCCAGGTACAACCTGGTGCAACCCTCAGCATATAGAATCATAGAATCATAGAAATGTAGAGTTGGAAGAGACCATACGGGCCATCCAGTCCAACCCCCTGCCATGCAGGAACACCCTCAAAGCACTCCCGACAGATGGCCATCCAGCCTCTGCTTAAAAACCTCCAAGGAAGGAGATTCCACTACACTCCAAGGCAGCAGATTCCACTGCCGGACAGCCCTGACTGTCAGGAAGTTCTTCCTGCAGCTTGAATCCATTGCTCCTTGTCCTGGTCTCAGAAGCAGCAGAAAACAAGCCCTCTCCTTCCTCTACATGGCATCCCTTCAAATATTTAAACATGGCTATCATGTCCCCTCTTAACCTTCTCTTCTGCAGACTAAACATACCCAGCTCTCTAAGTCTATCCTCATAGGGCATGGCTTCCAGGCCTCTCACCATTTTGCTCGCCCTCCTGTGGACTTGCTCCAGCTTGTCAATATCCTTCTTGAATTGGGGTGCCCAGAACTGGACACAGTATTCAAGATGGGGTCTAACCAAAGCAGAGTAGAGTGGTACTAGTACCTCCCTTGATTTAGACACCATACTGCTATTGATGCAGCCAAGAATTGCATTGGCTTTCTTGGCTGCCGCATCACACTACATGAAATTTATGGGGTCGCCCAAAGTCAACAGGCAACTTGAAGGCATACATGCATGCACATACAACTGTGTTTAAGACTGAAGCTTCAGTCATAATTAAGTCCTGTCTGTATAGTACAATGCTTAGATCTCATAGAATCATAGAGTTGGAAGAGACCACAATGCCATTGAGTCCAACCCCACTCCTCATGTACAGAAGTTGTACAAATCTTAAATGATCTGGTTTATTTTTATAAGCAATGGCCTGTTTCAACAGATGCACAATATTATTGAAAGCAGAAGGAATTCATGAGGGTTGAGATGTCTTGAAGATTTAATTAAACATTAAGGCAACAGGCAGAAAACAAAGGAATTAACCACCATACTGTAAATACCAGATCCAGCAACACTACCTGGCATGGGTTGCATATTTGGATATCTCAGCTTTCCAGGAGGAGGTTCCACACTTGCATCCTTCCTCTCACCCTTTAAAAACAGATTTTAAGTAGAAGGGTGAGCCAGCAGGTCTCTGGGCACAGCTCTGCTCTGAAGGAGCAGGTAAGGCTGCGGCTACCTGCCATCTTCATTTCCCCAGAAGCCTCTGGGGCCCACACAATTCACTTAGCATGTTAGATCTACCCTCATTCTCCATATCCATACACAAGAAATGACAGAATGCCTAAAATGCTGTCTTCAAATTTTCCATGCAACAGTTGACTACATGCATGCATTTAGTTGACATGATTCTCAGCTATTCGTCCCATGCTGCCCAAGCATCGCGGGTGGCGGGGGCGGCCTTTGCCGCCCTCCCGCGATACGACATTGTGTCGCAGTGGCCGACGGGAGGAGACAAGGCTGGGCTTGGTATTTAGAGCCCGCCCCGCCTCTCCGTTGGCCATTCGCATCGGATCCAGGCGACCCATCCTCCCCCCCAATGGTTTCAGTGTAAGATAGCTGGGCGCTTCGGGGCTGGGTAGGAATTTTTTCCTCCCTATACGGGAGTTTTTTCACCTACCCTACACTGCGCCTAGGGCGGGGTAATTGGCTTCACAGGGTGGTGTCTTAATTTGGTATTAATTAGGTTGCCACTGCTTACATATAATCATGCAGGCCAGTGGGGGGGGGCTTAAGGTTCGGCGTGTACCTATGGCACCCCCTTTTTGGAGTGTAGGAAAAATCTATCCTTGGGGAGGTCCCTGGGATCACCCCACTTGCTGCGCAGCGGGGGGTGGGCCTTGGGGCTCACCTTCCAGACAAGGGCTGGCCAAAAGTCATCATGCAACTTCAGCGGTTGGCTTTGGGGCCCGGTATCTCGCTCAAAGGGCTAGGGGAGACGGTCAGGAGCTGCCTCTTGACCCTAGTCCGAAGATGCTGTAGACCCCCCCCTTTCTCCTCAGGTCATAAAACGCAAGTTCAAGTTCAAGTTTAAGTTCACCCCTTGTTAATTAGGCATATCAATAAATTGCCCTAGTTCAACCCAAGCTCCGTCTGCGGTCTCGTTATTTCGTGGGTAGGGTGGCAATGTATGTCAAAGACACAGCTGGCATTTGGAAGTTCTCTCCATTACACAGGGATGGCAGGACAGGGGCCACCATGCTGGATTGAGCTGGACGCCCTTCCTCCCTTCTGCATATTCAGCTGGATGAAGGAAGACACACCATCCAACTTATTTCCCATGTTGCAATCTGAAAAGTCAGGTAAAACAGGGAAGTCCTTAGGTAAAGGAATCAAAGAGCACAACTAACCCCAAGAGAAGAGACTGGAGAGATGGTACCCACTGAGACTGGTGAGATGAAAAGCTGGGCTTTGTATCAGGTGGCACAAGGGAGGAGCAAGGGGTTGCAACAGAAGGACTGATCACAAGCATAGCCGGGGTAGGCCATTTCTCAGCAAGACACATGAAGGCTAAAAGGCATGTGTAACTTGGTCAAGGTCCCAAGTACAAGGCATAAAATAAAGAAAATAAAACAAGGCAGAGTCTGAGCCTTGGAAGAAACAAAGATGGGGTATACATTACAGTGAAAAACATACAGACAGGAGAGTAACAGGGAGACTTCCTAAGCAATAAATAGCAAGAGGCAGAAATAGCTAGTGGACAGGGGGTCTCTTTCTTGGGTTTAACCTTGCAATGGAAGTGTATTATTTAAACATCAGGCTCCAACATGCAGCATTAAATACTAGATTTGGCAGGACCAAACACAGAAAATCCCCAGAATCCCAGGATATCCAACTATGCAACTCTTACATCAGCCAACACATTTTTTTTCCTACTTGAGGGTGTTAGGCACACCTCGGAAGTGGGGAAGACACCCAGATATCACCAGAGACCTTGTATTTATAATTCTGTATGTCCTATCTGGAGCAACTGCAACAACAGGTTAGGATATATTTTTCTGTTTCAAAGAATGGCTAATTATGAAGGCATTAGGGTCTGACAATGAGTTTGTGCTCTTACTGTGTCATGTAAAAATAACTTAACTATTAACTTAAGGTGCGAAGGGAAGAAAAGGAAAGTTGGATGCCAAGATTCAAGAACAAAAACAAAATCCCAATTAAATCAATGATCTTTAGTGGGGTGTCTTTAGATGGCTTGGTTCTTCTCCTTGAAATATCCTGCAATTCTGGACAAGAAGTGGGCTGTTCACTAAGGATTATTTAAGGATGACATGTCTCAAAACAGGGCTCAGAGACGATCTCATTCATATGCAATCTTTCTTTACAAAATTCAATGCAACCATTCATGAAGCATGAATCTGTGGAATGCAAATCAACTCTGCTGTTTCTATACCTGCATCACCCAACTGCCAATATCCTTGAGTCAGTTTACAACTATTAAGGGAAATGCAATTGTAAAAATATAAATTTCACACTAAAAAAGGTGATTTAGCCAAAATGGTGTCAAAATCTTTAAATGTTTAAAGAGCCAGATACAGAACTAAAGCAGTAAAAATGAATCAAGGTTTAAAAACAGAGACCTCTGCAGAGTATTTTACAGCAGTCCCATTTAACCCACAAGAACCACCACCTGCAATCAGAGCATCCTGCCTTGAATACCTCAGATGTAACAAACAGACAGACCCATGAAACTACCAAAGCATTAGTTAGGGTAAAGAAACACTGTAAGCAAAAGATGAGAGATTCAAGAAACATTTAGACATAGGGGTCCCAGGAGCTTTTAGTGACAAAGGAGATGGGCCTGTCATCTCTCCACAACACAGGGATGAAAACCTACCTTGGTAGAGTAGAAACTACTCCGTTTTTGGCTAATGCATCAGAATAAATGGTTCCCTTGCAGCTTGGTTTCAGCCACAAAGAAGTACGTTCTTGTCTAGCCACTGGCCAAAAGGTGAAAGAGAAAGAGCAAAACAGGATTGCTGTGGCTTATTTTTCTTATCTGCTTATTTCTTATATAAAACCTGACCAGAAAGTGGGTTCAGATCATAGCAACAGGCACAATTTAGGTGGCATTTGGTTTTTCTCCTAATATTTGTGATAACTGCAGGTGCATTAGCTTATCCCAGAAGGTTGTGGGGGGTGGCTTAGAATCACAGAGTTGGAAGAGATCACATGGGCCATTGAGTCCAACCTCCTGCCATGCAGAAATACACCGTCAAAGTACTCTTGACAGATGGCCAGCCAGCCTCTGTCTAAAAACCTCCAAAGAAGGAGACTCCACCACACTTTGAGGCAGCGTATTTTACTGCTGAACTGCTCTTACTATCAGGAAGTTCTTCCTAATGTTTAGGTGGAATCTCTCTTCCTGAAGTTTGAACCCATTGCTCTGTGTCCTGCTAGTGTCCTAGTAGCAGAAACAGGCTTGCTCCAGCCTCCATATAACATCCCTTCAAACACTTAAACATAGCTATCATGTCACCTCTTAACCTTCACTTCTCCAGGCTAAACATACCCAGCTCCCTAAGCAGCCTGTACGCTGTGAGGTTCAAAAAGATACTAGACTTTTATTAAGTGTTTAAGACCATAGCATCTGAACATGTGTCACTGGCAGTATTTCCAAGAAAATGATAGCCACGTGGCACACAGAGCTGGTCATAACTTAGGCAAAATAAGGTAGCTACTTCAGGGTGTCAAGAAATGACAACCATATAATATTTAGTTTATTGTTGCAGAATTACTATTATTTGGGAAGAGAAATGCTTATGGAATTTTCTAGACCTTGGATACTATGTACCTTGACTGTCAGGAGAATTTGTTGCTCAGCCTCAGCCAGCAGTCTTTCTGGTTGGATCTTTCTGATACAATCCAGACATCAGCTTTTGGGGCAGCACTGGCCAGTCATCAGAGTCCTATTCGCACTACAATTGCTATTGTTGTTGTGGGCCGTCACATTGTTTTTGACCTATGCTGATGTTAAGGGGTTTTCTTGGCAAGATTTATTGAGAAAGTTTGTCCCTTTGCCCCCCTCTGAGGCTAAGAGAATTTAATATGCCCAAGGTTACCCAGTCAGCTTCCATAGCCTAGCAGGGATTTGAATCAGAAATCAGAGTTCAAATCCCTGCTAGGCTATGGAATCCGACTGGGTGACCTTGGGCATATTACATTCTCTTAGCCTCGGAGTCCTAGTCTACCGCTCAAACCACTATGCCATGCTGGCTTATTTTACCAGTCTGGCTCATTTAGTGCTATTATTGCATTTTAACTGCTGTGGTTCCACCCTGAGGAATCCTGGGATTGGCAGTGGAGGAAAGGGCACTTACCATCCCTACTAGGCAGAGGACTCCTTTGGGTGCCTTTGACCAAACTCCAAACCCTGGAATTCCACAGAATGAAAACACGGCAATTAAAGCAGAATCATAGCACTATAACTGTGTGGTGTGAATGGGCCCCAGGAAACACAAGCATCAGAGGGACATTTTTGTGACTCATTTTCCTGTGACGTTACCACAATGTTCACTGTGGAAACAACTGTCCTCAACAATCAGAGAAAACCCCAGGAGGAAATGCATGCATGCATCAGCCAAAGCTTCCTCAGTGACAATGCCAGTGAAGAAATCTTGAGCATCCTTACATACCACAGCCTTTGGCTTAGTGCCCCCACTTTCTGAAAGGAAGTGGGAAGAGGCATTGTGCAAAGTAACAGTTACAAGTTGATTTCTAAAGCCATGTAGTAAACATCCAGCCAACTGGAATTTGCCTCAAAGCCCAAAAAGGAGCTTCCGATATATTTCTAAAAAACTACATAGATTGTATTTGCTTCTTAGAGCAAACACTCTTCCTGCATTTTTGGCAGATCTTGGAACTGTTGCTCTTTTGTACAACAGCTCCTCAAATCCCCTAGCTAATAAGGCCACTGCCTCTAATTCAAAAAGTAACTTTTCCAATTGGAGTGTGAGTATGTTTGAATTCATACACATGTGCATACATGTATATGAGAGACACAGATAGGCCATTTCGGCACGAGGTGAGGGAATCGCTCCGTGCCGTTACTCACCACATCTTCTGGCTCTTCGGTCCGGTCCAGGGTGAATCAGAGCAGTGCGTGGTCTTAGATCCGCACTGCTCCAGCTTTCAAAATGGTGGCTTCCAGTTGGTCGTGGGTCCCGACCAACTGCAAAGCTCACCACGCCTAAAGCCCACCCTCCACAGATCGCAGGCTCACATTGATGCAAGCCTGCGAATCTGCACAAGGAAGCAGGAATGCAATGGCGCATTCCAGGAAAATAAAGACCTGTTTTTTGTGTTCTTTAAAAAACATGCTGGAGGACCACTTGGGGTCATTTCGGAGCAGCCTGAGGTGCGGATCTCCGGTAAGTAGTCCGCTCCTAGTCCGTTCCAAAGTGCAGATGTCCTCCGTGGATGACGCACTGCACTGTTTTAATTCCCCCATGTGGAAAAGGCCATAGTTTAACTGTTCTTTGTTAAAAAAGAAACTATTTTTAAAGAGACAACATTCCAATCTGAGATACTCTGCGTGTCTGTGTGTGCACATGTGTATGTAAGCAGGGAGAGGAGGGAAGATGTAGCATAATGGTACAGTGTGAGGTGGAAGAAAAGAAAATCGAGATCCTTCTCCCCCCAAAAAAGTTATCTTGCCCTTGCATGGATCACCTCCGTACATAACTCCTTGATCAAATGTCCTATCAGCCTTCTCATTTCTAATATGTATTTATCCATCTAGACATTCCTACACAAGCCCCTTTCAAAGGAAAAACTGAATTCTGTGCAGGGAGGTTTCTCGCACTTTCCCAAAATACATGATGATTTCATACCCTTCTCAGTCCTTGCTTCCTTAAACAGATTTAAAAACTAAGAGACGTGGACACTGTCATCCACAGCTTAATGCCTTCCCAATCAATTTTTTTTATGCACTTTCTTTATTGATAGGATTCTTAGCTGAAAAAAGAGTCCACAAATATAGTAAGAAAGGAGGGGAAATTTACTGGAAATTTCTGAGGAACCAAAATCACCACCAGCAAAACATACGGTTCATCAAGCTAAAGGGGTGCTGTATTGTTTTAACTGAACTGTTTTTAATAGCATTTTATCTTTTTTAAATTTTACTTTATTCTTTTAATTTGAAGTTTGGATTGTTCTAACACTGTGAATAGTTTAAATCCTATTTTAATGTTCACTTTTTGTATGTTTTTAATTGTATCATTATTTTAAATTGTGAACTGCTTTGAGTCCCAATTTTGGGGGAAAGCAGAATACAAATAAATAAATATTACTATTGGTGCTGCCACCGCCACTGCTACTACTATTACTGCTACTACACAGTGGTGTAACAGAGACAGAGGCTGAAGGGTCAAAACCCTACATTTCTTTTTAGCAAGGATGTTATCATTTGCCATCCCCCTCATGCTTCCTGGTTTCCTCTTAGCTGAAGTGGAGGGAAATGATTTTCTTAGCGACAATGTATGGTTACAATCTATCCGAGTTGTTTACTAGGTTGGGCTGGTTTTGCATGGGCAATTAAGATCCATCAGCTTCACAAAAGCCCTGCTCCTGGTTTGCATATAAATTGTTTTCACTGGTACATGGATACAGACTCCTTGTTGATTAGGATGCCTGTTTGGGGACATGGCAATAGGGACTGTGATGACAGCAGTTTACCCTCATGCCACTGGGTATGCACTTGTTTTTATACATATAGCATACTGAGATCTGAATAAACAAGAATAAGGTCAAGTTGCTTGGATTTTTGTGTGTGAAAACATATATAGAACCAACAAAACTCAATATTTAATCAGAGCCAAGTTTCTCTTTCCATGGAAACATATATGGGGACACTTTATCCAAATCTTTTATTGACAAATGCTAGAGACAATTGCAGAGGTTATCTTGCAACTAAGCTAATTTTAAAAACATGCACTGAGGGGCAGGAGGCAGAAATATAGTAGGTCTCCCATAACCACATGACCAGCATCCATTGTTTCACTTACCCATGATCTACCCCAGCTGGCCGGCTTCCTGGCTCTGCACAGCCAGGCTGAGAGAGGTGCATGGTGAAGCACAGCTGGGCTACCCATACTTCTCTTCCCCAAGGAAGGAGATGAACACTCCTTCCTTGATAGAGAGAGGTATGGGAAGACCAGCTCCATGAAACCACACACCTCTTTTGGCTAAGGAAGGAGATGGACACTCCTTCCTCTTCCAAGAAAGGCATGAGAAGCCCAGCATGGGTCCTCTTGTGCCTCCCTCAGATGAGAGAGGAGAACTCCTTCCTTGGCTGAGAGAGACAAAAGAAGCCCAGTACAGCTCCCCCTGCACCTCTCTCAAAACCACGCATCTCTGTTGGCCAAGAAAGGATATGGACACTTTTTTCTCAGCTGAGAAAGGCACGGGCAGCCCCGCTCTGCAAAATCACAAGCCCTTCTTGGCCATGGAAGCAGACGGACACGCCATCCTTGGCCAAGAGAGGCAAGGGCTCTGAACAGCCAGGCCTCCCACTGGATTTGGCTCCCAGGGAGGGGGGCACTCACCAGACCCCACCAGGAAAGAAAGCAGGAAGAAAGAAGGAGTCGGGTAGTAGAGCTCCCTGCCTCCCTCACCTGACCTGGCAGTCAGAATTATCTGTGCTTTTTGCAATCCATGTTAAGTCTGGAAAGGTATCCCTCACAGACATGGAGAGCCTCCTATATTCATATCCATTGGGAGCTTCAAGAATTGTGTACTGCAATATTCATGTACTTGAGAAATCCCAAGAGAATATGCATTTGTGGAGTATGGGAAGCCAAGTCTTATTTCCAGGGGAAGGGATCATAGATCCATAACAGTCCTACCATTATTTATGATAGAATGTTTGCAAACTCTATACAAAAGTCACGCACAACTGTTAACTCTATGTTCCTCTGTGTACAAGGAATTAGGAGAGAAGTGTGCTTGCCTACATACAGACCAGTAGAGTATTTAATACTGTATGCATCAAGTTCCTCTTTGCACCTCCACTTCTGCTTTTCACTTCCAGTGAGCTCACTCAGTGTGTCTGTTGACAACAAAGTTTTCTTTCTCATTCTCCATTCATAACTAAGTACAGCCACAGTCCTAAGTTAAGTTCCACAATCACTGGTCTTGCTTTGGGAAATATGATTGCCTTATTTTACTCCACTTCAGTTTTTTTGAGTCCCCTGATCTACAGAGCTGATTTTTGCACTTTTTTGTTCTCGGACATGAAGAAAAGGCTCACTGAAGAGGCACTGTGGAAACCTGCATTCTGTCAGTATAGCTAACACTGATACAGATGTTCAGCTTGTGGGGGAAATACCTTTTTTCAAGTGCAGTTCTCAAAGTCCAACAAAGCTCTGCCACTATGTCAGTACTCCCTACACTGGCTGGCAGAGTGTTTCTTCAACCAACTTCTTCTTCAAGTCCAGAGGGTGATATGCAAAAAGTATTTATGTAGGACAGGGAGCCCAAGGAAGCAACATATGAAGCAGAACGGAATGACAAGATATTATGTTTGTGGAACTGTACCTGGGACTCTACCTGTATTGAGTTATGAATGGAGAACGTGTTTTACAACCCAAATGGGAAAGAGAACTTTGTCATCAACAGCCAATGAGTGAGCCCACTAGAAATAAAAAGTAAATGAAATTTACTACTTAAACATTCTGCTCTACAAAAGCAGGATACTTCACACTTAAAGGGACATCCACAGCACTACAGTTCAAAGCAGTGGCTAGTTCCCTAAGGCATGGACAGTTATTCCCTCTCCCCTTCAACTCCCGAGGGTTCCCCAGTAATAATGGATTCTTTTCCATTTGTACAGCCTGAGGACAGAATCCTTGGAGAAGGGAGAACCACCACGCACCCACTGGACCCTTGCCCTTCTTGACTTATTAAAAGGGCCAGAGGGGAACTGGGCAAGTGGGTGAAGGGAGTACTCACTGACTCCTTGCAACAAGGAAGGGTTCCAACAAGCCTAAAAAGAGGCAGTTGTAAGGTCTCCACTGAAAAAGGCTTCTCTGGATCCCTCGATAATGGAAAACTATCCATCAGTGTCCAACATTCCATTTTAGGACAAGGAAATATGATGTGTGGTGGTTTCCCAGCACCAGGGAGTCCTGGATGAAATGGATTATCTCAGTCCATTTCAATCTGGCTTTAGACTTGGATATGGGATAGAAACAGCCTATGATGCATAGGATGACCTATGCCAGGAACTAGTGGGGTTCTGCTAGACCTTTCAATTGCTTTTATACCATCCACCATGGTATCCTTCTGGGTCAGCTTGCTGAGGTGGGACTAGGAGGCACTTTTTTAACAATAGCCTCATCCCTTCCTGGAGGCTTAAGCCCAGAAGGTGGTGCTGGGGAATTCATCTCCTTTGGCATTGGTCTGTAGTCAGCCCTCAGGGCTCCATTTTATCTACCAGGCTATTCATCATCAACTTGAAATCACTGAGAGAGGTCATCCAGAGACATGGGATTCAGTGTCACCAGTATTCTGATGGCCTCCAGCTCTGTTGCTCCTTTGTATCAACTTCAAGGAGCTGTTTCAGTTTTAAACTTGGGCCTGACATCAGTAAGTGACTGGATAAGGGCAAACAAACTGAGGCTAAATCTAGACAAGGCAGAGGCCATCTGAAAGACAGATCAAAGAATAGAGATTCAGCCTGTGCTGGATGGCGTTACATTTCTGTTGAAGATGCAGGTTTCCTGTTTAGGGGTACTCCTAGATTCAGTCTTAAAACTGGAGGCCCAGGTTTCTGCAGTGACTGAGTACTTTTGCACACTTAAAGCTAGTTTTCCAACTGTGCTCACTCTTGGAGATGCTTAATCTGCCCATAATGACACATGTTTTAGTTGCATCCCATTTTGACTACCATAACATGCTCTACACGGGGCTGCCTTTGAACTGTTTGGAAATTTCAGTGGGCACAAAGAGCTGCAGCTAAAGGCTTAACTGCGGCTGATCACAAGCAGCATAAACCTTCCTTTCTCCAACAGCTCCGCTCTGCCAGTCTGTTTTTGGTACAATTCAAAGTTCAGCTTATGACCTATAAAGGTCCAGGCTAGCTAACAAATTGTATCACCCTGTATGTGCCTGCCAAGACCATGAGAGCCTCAGGGCCGGCTGTTCTGTCAGCACACCAATCTCATGGTACTCTTTAACTATATTTTTATTATTTTAAATTGTATATTTTAAATTGTTTTAATATTGTTTGTAGTTTAATGCTATTTTAATGTTCACTTTTTGTATGTTTTTAACTATACTGTTATCAACTCTTGTGATAGGTGACAGTAGAAAACACAAATAACCAATCAAATAGATTAAGACTGGTTGCCCTGATCACATCTGCTGCCACCTCATTCCAACTAATGTTGGGGCTAGGTCTGAGCTGGAGAGATGTATAATGACCCTTTCATGGACCCAAAACTTTCCCCTTATTTCCTCCTGCCCAAATCAACCAGGTAAGTTCAGTACTGTTAGCTGGTTACCTTCATTCAAATATACAGGACTTGTTGCAATCACTCAAGTCCCGCCTGCAGCATGTACCTCACCATAGCTACCAGACTTCTTCAGGTTTCAATAAAAACATTTGGCCATACTATGACCAATTAATTAATTTTTTCTGACTGGTCAAACATCCAGTTCAAGATGTCCAGAAAATTGTAGGATTAATACATTTACGTAATCTGCAACTGGCAGATTAGCAGGAGACAGCAGGAGTGTTTGTGACAATACTTGGCTTGCAAAAACTAAGCAGTTTCTTTCACACCTGTGAAACATTGAAACAGATGCAATCTCAGAAATCCACAATTACACAGAAGTGACACACATGGAACTATGTGGAAACATGTTTTCCTGACTAGAACATGCTCATCTTAAGTCATGAGAAGTTAATAATTTCATACTGGGGAAGCACAGACATTTACAAGGACAGCTCACATAAGGATCAAAGGAAATGTTAAAGGAAATCCATACTCTTGCTACAAACCCATTTTTCCTCCTATTGTGGGATTTCCTCAGAGATGTGTGTCTCAACAATCAGACTTGCAAATTAAGTCATTGCTAACAATCCAATGCCCAGTCAGAAAACAAAGTACCCTACATGCAAAATAGCCAGGTGAGGACAACCTCTTGCTGGAACCACTCTTCCATCATTTGAGAGAATACCACTTCTAAATGCATGCTAAGCGTATCCTTCAGCTTGCTCCTCAGGCACCACTCAGATTGATCAGAACTGGGGCCATCAGACACTACCTTTTAAATTTTTTTTTAAAAAACTCTGCACAGTGGCTGCACTAAATATAGTTAGAGTTTGCAACCCTTGCAAATCAAGGAATTCATATTGAAGCATAATATCCAAAAGAGTTAAAAAATTAAGAAATGTTCTATCTCTGTCGGTGTACTGCAGAAATCTTTGCTTCTCCACACTTTACATATACACACAGACACAAGCGCACCTACTTCACCAACCACTATCTACACAGCTTCATAGCTACCTTTGTATCTTAGGATCTAGTCACTTGCTTTCGAAAGATAAATAAATAAATGAGGAAGCAGGCCACCACAGGCTATAACAAATGCTAGCATCTGTGCTGTTATGGTAGAATCACAGAACACACACACTGAGCTATCATGATGAAAAGTCCAAAGGTCTTTACAAACTGTGGTATCACAGAATGCAAATAAACTTATCAGCAGCTACCCTATTATTGCAAGTGATTCTTCCAGAAAGAAGCAGAACCATTGTTGTGGGCGATTCTCAGTATCCTTCACTACCATGCAGCAATCATTCCTACTGTGTTTTGTCACCAGGAAAATTCAACTTTCCTTGTCTAGCTGTCTTTTCCGTTCCTCACCATATTGTGTGGCCTGCAGTTGTATGAATGGCATGGACATGGACACCTATTAACAAAGCTCTTCACACCTTCCCAACCTGCTTCGGAAACCCAGGTAACAGAGGCCACAAGCAGTCCATCTCAGCAGCAGCCTTGGAACATCTCCGCAAAGGTCTCAGTTGAGAGGTTTGTCCCCCTAAGTCTGTCCTTTTGGGACCTCTGAACATGAGTCAAAGATCCAATATTAGCCTCTATTCTAGTCTTAATATGGCCTCTTCTGGATGGAAATATATCGGGGGGCCCCAATCTCCCTGCTTCGAAAAAAGGATAGATGAAGACATAGAGCGGCATAGGATTTGAATATGCCAACTTATAGAAGCAGTTTTACAAATTCTTGCTAGAATTAAGTAGAAATACAGTACGTCTCACAATAGTGGTGGAAAACTGTTACCAGTCAATTATCTGCCTTCCACTTAGTCTCCTGTGCAAGTAATAACTAGAGATGGGCAACTTTCAGAGCTCTGCTATAATCCCTGCTTTTGGTTCTCTGCCTTTAAACCAGCCTTTGACTGGACTGCCCTTTAAAGAAAGGATGATCTCTAGCAGAGTAGAGTCCTTTGCTAGAATAGGACTCATGGCAGCCTTAGCCAATATATAATGGACCTCAAAGTAGGTTTGCTGGGGTAGTGTTGGGTGATTTATATTCTTAAGTAAAAGAAAGACAGGAATAGGAAAACTCTGGCACAGGGCTCAAATGCAGCCTACAGCCAGTCTCCAGTTCACCTGCAAGCTTGTTTTGCTGTTATTGCCAGTCACTAATTGGAGACAGGAAGGTATTTGAACTTCAAATGCTCTGCACAGAATTGAGTTGTGCTTGGGAGGCAGGAAAGCTATTGTGTGGAATTGGCCAAAGTGACAGAAGAGTAGAAGTTAAAAGCTGCCTAGAACTTCCACTAAAATCAGTATTTGCCTATAAGAATTCTTCAGAAAGAAACCTTATAGCTACCCTGCTTGTATAACAGGGAGATGAAAAACTGGTTTCATGTGGCCTTTTCTAACAGTTTAAAAAGAGAAAGCATCTTTAACCTTCACTGAAGAAGGATAAACAGAAATTTCAGAAAAGCTCACAGGTTTTAATATTTAAAACATCTTTCCTAGGCTTGCTGTTGACTAAACAAGTTTCTGCTTAAAACTGGCCAAGAATGAACTTTAAAAAGAGTATAGCTTGTCAAAATGCCTCCAAATAGATTGTGGGCTTTCATTAGGAGATGTGCGTGAACAGCAGCAGACTCTGAAGATAAGTTAAAGGTCCAAATGCCTAGGATACAATGGCAACAGGTTTGTTAAAGAATAACAGCACAATCGGTCAACCAGATAAGATGGAAGCAGAGAGGAGGAGTACCAAAGAGAAAATTGATTAGATTGTGTTTTTAGAGATTCAATTCTTCTAAGGAAATTTCCAGGTTTACATCTTATTCTCAAAGACTTAAAACTTAACAAGAAATGACCAAGCAAGGACTGGACTGGACGTAGAGCAAAGCAAAAATAATGAAGATTTAAGTCCTTCTGATTGCATTGAAGAAGAGGAGAGAGACCTCCAGATGATGCTGGCAAACTGTAATTGCCATCATCCTTGATCACCAGGCATACTGGCTGAGGCTAACAGGAGTGGGAGTCCAGCAACACCTGGAAGACCCAACCACCACGGAGCAACAGTGCAGTGCCGCTCCTGCAAAGCCAGATTCCTGCTCCTGTGTTTGTGGTGGGGAATGGGCAGGGGGAGAGAGACATCTAACTATCAAGGTTTGTTCTTTATTTTATTACAAAAAATAGGCACCATGTTCATAGGACTAATCACTTTTGTGACTTTATTGGCAAGATAGGCCAGTGGAGTATAGTGGTTTGTGCACTGGACTATGGCCCTGGAGACCGGGCTTCAATTCCCTACTCAACCATGGAAAACCCACTGCCTTGGGCACATTGCATATCACACACAATCTATGTGCATACCAACAGAAAGAGTCTTTTTCAACGTACCCTGAAAGTCAAACAAATTTGCAGTAGAATAGTATGAGATTTCCACTGGATAAAACCCTGTTGTTCATACTATAGGATTACACAAACTAATAGAGACTAAGAACACGTGTTCAAGCAAAGGTGAGGAAAGTGTGGCTTCCAGATGCTACTGGACTGCAGTAGCCAGCATTTCTCACAATTGGCTATGTTGGCTAGGGTTGATGGG
Source organism: Ctenosaura bakeri (assembly GCA_948474755.1). Lineage (NCBI taxonomy): Eukaryota > Metazoa > Chordata > Lepidosauria > Squamata > Iguanidae > Ctenosaura > Ctenosaura bakeri. The sequence goes on from CAOLHI010000970.1 coordinate 192,365, forward strand.
AACTGTAGTCCCACAATATCCAGAGGGCCACATTGCTCATCTCTGCATTAAATTCTCCCAGCATTTTCTCATTCCAAATATAGATCAAGACCTTCCTGGGAGGGAGATTTTGAACATGGGAAACAGCACTATATAAAGATGCCTTCAACTAACATTATTTATCAAAACCACCTGGAACACAGAGCAACAACCAGGCTGAAGAACCATAACACTTAATTGGAATGGTCCCAGGATGTCAAAGTGAAAACCACTAAGTGTGGTTCACCACTCCAGAGAGGAATGTTCTGGAAGTCTAACAGTTTCTTCCCTCGGGTTGGACCTTAGTAGAAGCCTTCCTAGTTTCCTATTTTGCAAGCTAATACTTCCTCCAGACTTGTTTTTACATCCTTTCTCTTCATGACCATGATCATGTCATAGGACTTACTTTTCATGTCGGGAGATGAGGGGACTTCCCCCTCCCCCAGTCCATTAGAGGAATGAAGTAATTTCTCAGAAGGCTAAAAATACTTCTCAGATTTAGCCCCAAATAGCATGCTGGGAACCAGCACGAAATCCCCTCCACATCCTGCTTTGCATGGAAGACCCTGCACCCATAGCCATCTCCCAGAGAAACGTAAGCCAAACATAGACATGCACGGACAACACACCAGGGTTGCACTCAACAAGATGAATTAGCCTGTGAACCTCAGGAAGGAGCACCTTGCAACTATTGCAAAATTAATAATAATAATAATAATAATAATAATAATAATAATAATAATAATAATAATAATTTAATTATAATTAATAATTATAAATTATAAATTATTATTATTATTATTATTATTATTATTATTATTATTATTATTCTACTACATTGGTTAGACCTCATTTGGAATACTGTGTCCAGTCTGGACACAGTCTGGGCATCTCAATTCAAGAAGGATATCAACAAGCTGGAACATGTCCAGAGGAGGACGACCAAAATGCTGAAGGGTCTGGAAGCGATGCCCTATGAGGAGCAGCTTAGGGAGCTGGGTATGTTTAGCCTGTAGAAAAGAAGGTTAAGAGGGGACATGATAGCCATGTTTAAATATTTGAAGGGATGTCATGTCCAGGAGGGAGAGGGCCTGTTTTCTGATGCTCCAGAGACCAGGACAAGGAGCAATGGATTCAAGCTGCAGGAAAGGAAATTCCACCTGAACCTCAGGAAGAACTTCCTGACGGTCAGAGCTGTCCGGCAATGGAATATGCTGCCTTGGAGTGTGGTAGAGTTTCCTTCTTTGGAGGTTTTTTAAGCAGAGGCTGGATGGCCATTTGTCGGGTGCTTTGATGTGTGTTCCTGCATAGCAGGAGGTTAGACTGGATGGCCCCCGTGGTCTCTTCTAACTCTATGATTATAATAATAACAACAACAACAACAACAACAACTCTCAACCTCCATTGTTACACTCCATTCATCTTCAACAACAAGAAAATGAAGAAACAAAATATGAAGTCCTACAAAGGGTGGGGGCAGCCAGAAAGCCATAAGAATAACCATGGATAGTGCACCTAGAATGTGGCAATGTCTATTGGAAACTGAATGTCCCAGACTACCAAATATCTATCAGTACTGCTATCAGTAAGTGGAGCAGTGATACATTTTTTAAGTGCAGACATTCATCATTGACAGTGCCCATAGCCACAGTCTGAAAGAGAGTCCAAAACTTGAAGCAGCTAGAAGGAAATGGACATAAATAAAACAAGTTCCAGCAGGTTCTATGTCCACCACAAGCACAGCTTTTTTCATGCTGGGGGAGGGTCTTAAATATCCACTCAAAGCTAAGCCACCTCCAGATAGACTATTTTACTAAGCTGCCATGTGTTTCTACTGGAAAAAAATACACATACCAGCTAGCGGAAGCATTACAGTTAAACACGGAGGCAATAGGGAAGCCTGTGAGTGATAAGGGTGGGGTGGCAGATGATGTAACTACCCCGATAATCCAAAAGTCCCTTGCAAAAATCCCACAAGCCCTGGCTCCACTGCACCACAGAGGGCCAGTAAATAAACAGAGATTACTAATATGGACACTTTCTGATTTACAGCAATACAAAAAACGAACAAAATGAATGTTTTGCCTTAGCCCATGCACGGTACCCTTGCCAACAAACAGTAAGGTCGCAAACAGCTAATTAGTTCAGAACGATTTCCTTTCTATTCATTTAATCATGATACAAGTCTTTGGATAAATCATATTTTTGCAGGTCCTACAAACAACCCGCCAAGTGTTATTTCCAATTCGCAGATGGGGGTAAGAATGAGAAAAAGGATGAAGGATATCTAAGGCTACCAGGTGAGGTCATGGCAGAGAAAAGATTTAAACCAGGAATGTTGATTACCCATTCATTCTGTTATCTACAACAATATACTAGATCTAAGTGAGTCATGTTAATCTGTTTCAGCATAAGAAGGAAAAGTACACTAGGAAAGAGGGATTTAGCAGCACCTTTAAGACTGATATATTTCTGGTAGATCTAAGTAGGATATATTCATTCATTCACTCATTCCTTCAGGGGAGAATGGTTCAGTAAAGTAAGGAGAAAGTGCATCCAATGTTCAAATGAAGTTATTCAAGCCAAGTTAACAAGATATCTTATATTAAGAAAGATGAAACTATGTGGCAAACTGTCATCAGTTATTCCGCATTACACATTGGCATGAAATTTAGGCTATTTCTGCACTACACTGTTATAGTGCTAGGATTCCACTTTCAACATCCTGTGGAAACCCGGGGCTTGCAGTTTAGGAAGGAGCATTTAGAATTCTCAGCCAGAGAACTCTTTGGCCTTAGTAAACTACAAACCCCAGAATTCCACAGGAGGTTGAAAGTGGAATAATAGCACTATAACAGTGTAGTGCAGAAATGGCCTTAGTTACACTCAAATGTTTCCAACTAGTAAAAAACTGGAAGTGAAGTACAAAGAAGTACATTGACTCAGTACAAACAGTTTTCTGTGTCCCACAACAACAAAAGAAGTGAAAATTATTTTACATTACTGTGAACAGGCAAAGCTGACCTGGACAGTTAATCCAACGCTTCTTTGACCTGAGTGCTGACTGAAATACCTGAATGCACTTCAGATAGCACAGAAAGTGTTTACCTGAGGCCCATACCACTGATCCAAGGCAACTTCAGTGTGCAACTCTTATGTTGCCTTAGTTTTCCTGTGCAAAAGAGGTGTTCTGTCTATACTATACATACAAGCACATGACCAAGTGCATAATTTTCAATGGCATACCACTCAGAAAGCAGATATTGCATAAAAACATGCAAGAAGAGAAAACCCATGTTCAGAGTTTTTAAACACCTAATCAGTTTTCCAGAATGTAATCAATGGAATAGGTCTTTAGAAGATTCATGTTCCACAACCACTTTACAAAGAATATTTATTCTGGTCTCCATCAGTACTAATGGTTTACTGTTACAGCCTCTCTCAAGAGGGATATTTCCAGATGGACAGCTCCTAGTCTATCATGTAAAAGACATGATGTGGCTGTTATGACTTGCCCTTCCTAATATTTTTTATGGAAAGGGGGGAAAAAAGATTAAAAAAGCAGTGGAACAACTCAGGACATTTGCAAGTGGAAGACACAGTCTGGACCCTGTGTGAAAAGTCTATGAATGAAGCAGGTCAACTGCACAATTAAAGCCATTTCTATTAGGATCCCCATTCTTGAACACGACATGAACTTCTAGACAGAAAGCTTTAACTATGGGCCCAACATTTACTCATAGGCCCATTCCAACTTATTTCCAAGATGGCAGGTTTCCCATCTCTACAAAAGAAAATGAAGAACACCATCCAGCTACAAGTCTACCAGCAACAGGAATGAGTCTATCATTCCTCCCCGGAATAAGCAATCCAAAAGAAAGTGTGCAGACTAAGAGAGAGACAGGGGGATCCAAAAGCCTGCAAAATTTATTACATAGCTCACATCCATTTGGAGCCCATGTATTAGCAGATTCCACAGGCGAGAGGAACATGGTTATGGGCTCATCTGATGTGCAACAACAAAAAAAGAGGGTTTCAATTGCTAATATTGCCTTCCTGAGAGAAAATGGTAACAAACCTTTTTACAGACATCCACAGAGGCAGAGAAAAGGACAACACTTTGGCATGAGAACTGATTTCAGTGCTGCTGGGTCTGGTTGTAGGGTAAAGGTTATCGCTTTTGTCCAGCTTTGGCCCACTGTCAGCCACATCTTAATATCAACCCACAGAAAAAGATCTTCATCTCAGCAAGGACACAGTCAGTGGTTAACAAATACTTCTGACATCCTCTTACACACCCTCTGTGAAATCTTTTCCTTTGTATGGGAATCCTCTTGAACTCCCTATCCCACAAAACAAATATAATCCCACATGTTGTTCTTCCACTATAGCTTTCAGTGAACTATGACCAATAGCTGCCTTTCTGGGAGGCCACTCAAAATCCCACTAGTCATGGACTGTGAATAGTTGATATGGAAGAGCCCTACAAAAAGTAAATGATACTCTACACAAAGACCTGTCTTTGGAACATCCAACGGGATGTTCTGCATATGCCAGCAGCAGCCACAAAGGATCCCGGTTTGGACCACGGCTGCACCACAAGTGGTGGTGGGCAAGCAAGTAATGTAGTGAAGCACCATGGTGTAGTGGTGCCCAGAACTTATAGGGTCAAAAGCCTTAGATTTTTTGATTAGGAGAAACAATGAAGCCATTTGCTGTCACCTCATAAGTTTTTCTGTCTTCTTTGAGCTTTGCCACAATCCTCACAGTAATGGGATGAGGGTGAGAGAAGAACTTCCCAGGAACAAGATACTGTCGTGAACAACTCTTGTTCTAATGAAAATACTTTTGTACTGGCGTTGTCCTGACAATTAAGATCCATTGGCTGTACAAAAGACTTGCTCCAGAATTAGATCAAAAACACTAGAACTAGTTGTTTGTATAGATCAATACAACTACCTGCATTGGTCAGACAGGGGGTGGTGGTCACAAGGAATGTCATGATGAATGTTTAGACCTCCAAATTTACCATTACATTATTGGATCCAAAAAAACTTTCACTTTACACTAAGCAGCCAAATTAAAATTGCCTATATTACTGTTAGCCATAGAGAGCAAAACTTGGAGGCACAAAAAATGCTCAACAACATTGTTTTACTTAATCCTCCGAGGCAAAAGATGCCTTGAGGAGCTCTTGTCCCCAGTGCAGGCTCTTTGAAGGTGGCAGGAAATGAGTACCTGCTCTAGCACAGTGGATAAACAATAGATATGTTTTTTGCTAAGAAAAGCCACTCACGTGAGGTTACATTTATATAGTGCAGTATATTAAATCAAATACTATATCCTAGCATTTGTAAAGCCAAGAGTGGCTACTTTGCATCACTGATAAAGAGCAAGAGTGCAAGGCAATAAACCACTGAGAAAGCATTATGCTCTATATATTGTAAGTACAATTTTAAGTACAGCCATCAAGTTGCATGAGTACAGATGGAAATAAAAGGAAATGCCTTTGGATGAAGAATGGCTTGTTCATGACATGGGGAAAAAATCCTGATCCAGGATAACAGCTGAATCACATAATATTGGTGATGTGGTAGAACAACTCAAGGAAAAAGTAACTACTGAAAATTAATATAAAGCAAAAGAGATAAATATTTCCCTTTGGTGAAAGGTCTTTTAAACAGTGATAGCTCCCAAGCTTGAGAAGTAATGAGGTATTGCTTTAAATTTAAACCACAGGTAGGGAACCTTTGTTGTTGTTGTGTGCCTTCAAGTCATTTCTGACCTATGGTTACTCTAAAGTGAACCTATCATGGGCTTTTCTAGGGCTGAGAGTACGTGATGCTCCCAAGATCACTCAATGGATTTTCATGGCTGAGCAAGGAACTGAACTCCGGTCTCCAGGGTCATAATCTAACACTCAAACTACTATACCATGCTGATTCTCAGGGAACCTTTGCCTTACTCCAAGAAAGATGTTTTAAAGTACAACTGTAGCAATACCCCACCATTGGCCAGAAATGGGTGAGGTTTACTGTGACTTGAAACCTAAAGTAACTGGAGAGCCAAAGATTCTCCCTCCCTGGCTCCACCTTGAATTCAAACCATGGCGAGGAAACACATCAGATCACAAGAGGGGCTTGTGGTTGCTCAGTTGAATTTGTACCTATTTTATATCAAATAGCTAAGCCTCTATGCCATAGCTCAAAATGCTATTGAAACACTCCTCATTTCTAAGGGCAGTGAGGAGGAAAAAAAACACATTCTGTGCTCATGAAAATACTCTGATGTTTCCTTAAAGCATGGGGGCGGGCGGGGGCGCGGGTTCTGCTCTCATATCTGATGACACGTACTTGTTTTAAAGGATCTCATTTACTAGCCCTGAACAAGCCAACAAACACTTTCAGGGTGATTTACCAAAACAAGATAAAATATAAGCACAAAACAGAAGTGATACTTTAGATTGAAAGACTTATTTGCTTTTTGAGTCCTCAGTCCCAATCACAACCATCAGCTGACAAGATCTGCAGCTGCCCTGCACAATGCAAGTGTGTATACACACAGAGACACACACACACAAACACTCACAACTGTGTACCCCTTTCTGTACATGGGTTAAGGGGCAGTAAAGCCACTCCTAGGAGAGGAAGTAGAATGAGCTTCCTACCGATTCACAAAAGATTCAAGGCAGGCTTGGCTTATATATTTTCCTAGGAAATAGATGTTTCAGATACATACATCAGAGACAGATATGCCAGAGCATCAGACTGGCTTATGCTACATGTTTCTATAGACCCCTGAAGTAACAAATGCAATCTGCCATTGAACAAGAAAAGTAACCTCTCACAGCTTGTTTTGCAATAACAATGCACATCACTTTTAAAGTATCAGGGGCTTTTAGCATCATAGCTTGGCCAGTGAAAAAGACAAAGACCCAAGGCACCAGTCAAAGCTGCTTTCACTAAAGTGCTAGTTCTTCATTAGAAGTGTAAAAAGGTGGGCCCAGGATATTCTACTCAGACAGAACAGCAAATGTTTACCCTTGCCAATCAAGATGGATAGTTCCCAACCTTATCCAAGCTCCTGTGGCAGAAAATCCAAGAAGTATCTTCTCTCCAGCAGGAAAAAAACCCAGGATTCCACAGGATGTTGAAAGTGGAATCATAGCACTATAACAGTGTAGTGTGGAAATGGCCTATGAATGACCAGTCAGGGTGTACTTCTCATCCACTGCAACATGACAATAGAATTCTCCTGTTCAAAGCACTACTTTCTGTATCGAAGGAAATAAAAGGTACAAATAGAATACCTGTTTCCCCCCTCCCGACATTCTTCTTTCCCCCCTTAGCTAGGGATGCCTACTGTAACTGGAGGAAAATAAAATAAATTTTTTCTTCTGTCCCCTCAGTGCTCATTGAAATTGTCCAAACAAGGACACTAAAACCTGCTTTTAATGTCCATCTGCTATGTTGGTCTGTGAGAAAATACTTGTTTGGAGCTTCTTAAAGCACATGTAACTAATTAAATCTCAAGAAAGTACACAATACCAAGTTCTATTTGCAGTGAATGTTTGGACAGGTCAACAACACTTCTGCTGTTATCTTATTGATGGGAGCTCATCAAGACCAAAGAAAAATTCCTGAAATAGGTGCAAAGATAAATTGTAATAGTCTCAAAAAACATGATATGGGTAAGATAGGATCGGGAACACTCAACTCTGGCTCTGTGAGATATATGAATAGATATACAGATATATAGATATACAGATACAAGAATCCCCTGTAACGGTCATGGTTTGTCTTGTTATGTCGGTGATGTTTTGTTTATTTGTAATGTTTTTCTTTGTGTATTTTCTTTTTTTTCTCCTTTCTGTGTGATTGTTTGTTTTGTTTATGTACAATAAAAATTATTTTAATAATAATAATAAAAAAACATGATATGGGAAGAAAGAAAAGCCAAAGCAAAGTATGTTTGAGAAAAGTCAAAATAACAGTATTCCAGGATTTTCTGCCAACATATATGTATTAAGTACTCCATTGTGTCAGGCTTTGTTGTTATGTGCCTTCAAGTCATTTCTGACCTATAGTGACCTAAGGCAAACTTATCATGGGGGTTTCTGGGGCTCAGAGTATCTGATGCTGGGTTTTCCACTACCGAGTTTCCACTACTGAGCAGGTCTCCCAAACCACTCAAACCACTACACCAGGCAGGCTTTCTGTGTCAGGCTTGTAAATGCAGATAAATAGAACCATTGCTTTCTTCCAGCTGCTAGATTTTGCAGCAAAAGGACAGAGATCAGATGAGCCAATAATGACAGGAAAAATAAGTAGGTGGGAATGATGGGGGTGGGTGGGCTGGTACAATACGTTCCTGACATGTCATGAATGGCTGCTTCTAACATAACATAGCTATCATCTCCTTCCATTTTATCATTTTCACATGTTATAATAAACCTTGGCTTATCACAATGGAAATAAACCTCTCATAATTCTAGATTCACATACTTGCTAGGAGTCAAATTTCCTCCAGTATAGCCATGAAAATGAGTGCGGCCATTTCTTTCACTTCCCCCATTTTCAATTAACTATGGCTTGTTATGTCACCCGACCAACAAAACATTGGTTGATTGTAACTATGATTTATTTGGGGGGGGGGAATTAAAACAAACGATTTATATAACGCCCTTGTTTCAAACAGGCTACAGTTATGAGTCAGTGTTTAGGCTCCAGGTGACACACTGAATTATAGTGCATCTAAAATGGGAGTAGCTTTCAATCCCCTCTTGTTGACTGCCCCACAGAAGGATCAGTGGAGGGCACAGGGCCAGTGCAACATAATGTGATGCCTGAAGCAAAAGATAATATGTTATCTTGTCTCCCACAACCCCATCTCCATTCGACATACAGAAATCAACTGGTCTCACAGTTCAATCTTATTTCAACACTGGCCACAGCATCTCTTAAATGAGATGGAGGTTGCTGCTGCTGCCACCACACACACACGCGTGCACACGCGCGCACACACACACACATATATGAATGAGAAAAGGTTGGCTCTACAGGAATTGCTGGAGGGTTGCCATTGCTACATCCAGCATATGCCACCCAAAGTGGTTGCCACACTCTGCTTAAAAGGAGAGCTGCATTATCTGCATGTAGTATAGAACACTTATGGAAGATGAATCCAAACCTAAATCTCTGATCATACATATTGCCAACTGTATTCAGATCAGGAAGGAATTAAAATGGGACACCACACTTCCAAAACAGGCAGATGAAAAGTAGGCTGAAAGATACACTCAAGAGCACCAATGGTAAGACTGTCTGATTTTAGGACCACTGTTTTCCCTTAATACAGATAACTGTTTGAACTGTGTGCCTCACTTATGCAAAATGACAAAAGCTTTCATACCCATAGCAGAGTCCAAGGTGAACAGAACAGGATATAAATCTAGCACACATACAGTCAATACCCATCATAAGTTTATCCAGCTCAGCTCTCAAATGAATGAGGCCTTTGTTCCTGTTCCAGGAAAGATATTTGCCATTTTGATGCTCCTAGAAATAAAACTTTCTTCTGAACTCAAATTATATTCATTTAGGGACAGCAGAAAATATCTAGATAGACAGATTGACAGATATAAATATATAGAATCCCTGTTCTGCAGTCAACTCTCCCTTAGAGAGTAAAGGCATGTCAGCCAGAATGAGGCTCTGCTTACTGCGGACAGAATTTATCAAAAAGTTACAGAGAACTCATTTATTTCATGTGTACTCTATATATTTCCTACTTCTTAAACAGGATACAGAAAAAGTAAGAAAATAATGTTTTTCTCATCAAGCTTCCACATAAGATCTTAAGATCTTAATCAGGAAGTAAAAATGCAGAATTAAACTACCATCCCACTCCAACAACCAGTTGGCAGCTGGGCTCTTCTGTACCACACCAACAGTCTTGAAACTGTCTCATTATGAAAGTGGTACTGTTACAGACACATTCCCCTCAGTTCTCATTTCTTAATGAAAGATCCACTTTTAGCTACTATAGAAACCCACAACATCTTCTGTGTACTAAACTTCCCAGTACATGAGGCAGTAATTGAAACTGGTGCATGAACAAGAAAGCGCAGTGTCTGCCTGCAAACAGTTGAAATGACAGAAGGCTTCAGACTACTGGTTTCAGGGACAACAATGTGATTTGATGTATGAACGTCAAAATGCTGCACGTGCTAAACTGCAGGGTTTTTCCTCCTCAGAAACAGTTGAACTGGGAAACCAATTAAGAGCTCCCTTGCATATTGTCTATTTCTGTGAAGTTTTGCTTTGTGCTGGATGAATCCATTTCTAAAATGTATTTCATTTCTTATTAATAAACCTGCAGCACAATTCTACATGGGTTTACTTACTATATGGGTTTACTCCTGATTCCCATGAAAGAATACATGGGATTGCAACCTGAAGGTTGCAAATTAACCTGTCACAGGTGGTGCCACATTCCCAGGCTGGACCTAGAAAAGGCCAAGACAAGATAAAGAAGGAGGAGTGGCCCAGGATGTTTTGCTGCCTGAGGCAGAGTACAAGATAGTATGCCTTGCCATTTCCAGTTGTCTTACTTTAGCCCTGGCAAGAGGACATTGTCTCAATGCAGTGGTGGACAGCAGCTACTTGTAGCATATGAAACTTTTGTTCTCCAACACTCTCTGTTACTCCTTGCCCATCAGCATCTCCTGCTTGAGGAAGCCACCTCACTCTACTTAATGACAGAGCTGGTCTGGCAAACAAAGTAAGCAAGTCCTTTTATCAGATTTCCATAAAAATCAGCACCTTGCTGACACATCACCCTATATTCCAGAGGCCTCAAAAGCTTAACGAGTTTAGCATTCTGCACCCACAGTGACCAGTGAGTTGCCCCTGAGAAGGAGATGAGGTCACCAACACCTTCATTAACAAAGCCTCTGATAAAGAAGTTCCTTTTTATGCCTGCCCAGCTTCTACTTTCCCTCCTCATCCTCTGACTAGCTGGACATTATCAGCAGCATCAGTCCTGGGAGAATGATAAAGGAGAGCTGGGGAAACACAGACTTTAGCACTGCTTTGCAGCAGTATACCTATAGTAAAAATGCAATAAATCTTGAGCTGCAAAGGAGCACAATTCTACTCTAACTGATCCTAATGTAGCTGCATGTCCCAACCTACAACAGCCAAGGTAAATAGCAACTTCCTCTAGAATCCCTTACTGAGTGTGCATGAACAGCAAGAAAGAGAGAAAACAGGAAAGCAGATAAGCTTGTCTCAACAGCTCCTCCTAATTTGTTAAGCATAGATCTATAGGTTTGTCCACCAAAGTGGAAATCATAAGAAAAATGGAGGCTGGCGGGGGGAAAAACTCATCCCTGGATGCAGTTTGGAAGAACCTTTCAAGTGGCCTTTAGAAGGTTCAAAACATTTTTGTACTATGCAAGGCTTAACTGTTTGATTTCATGTGTACATAGTCTCCCGTTTTGAATAAAAGGTAGTTGAAATATGTTGAACTGCTCTTTTATGTGGTGCAGGAGTCTATCCTTATTCTTTCCATGATTCTTTAGCTTTTGTTATCAATTTTTTTATTGAAGTAGTACAGAAAGGGACAAATCCATTTAGTTAACTGTAGCACAACTGTATACATCAGTGGCATGATTACTACCCATGGATTATCTTATCCTCCATGAATTTGTCTAATCCCCTTATAAAGTTGCCCAGGTTGGCAGCAAGAAGTAAGTATGATGACATGAATTTACCTCCGTCTTCAGCAGGACAGACAGATGAGTCAATATGTTTAAATTCAAGAGAACAGCTTCTCTAGCCCAGGACAGGCAAGCTGAACCTCATAAGAGATATGAAAGAAGGAATGAAGTAGAAATCAGAAATTAATCAAAAGAAAACACTTTCTACAGAGGAAGGACCCCTCATATGTAAAGTCTCATTACATCATAAAAACACAATCTCTACAATCCACCAAAAAAACCATTTTGTTGTAATTCTGAGCCAGGCAAAAAGACTGAATCATGGGAGAAGACAGGCAGGAAGCTGATTTTATATCAAGACGGGCATCACTTATCAACATAGAGGATCTTCAGTCTAACAACAGAAGACAATGCACACTCCATTAACACAAAACCCTTTGTGGCCAGAAACAACCAAAGTCTGCATTAACTTTTTGCACTCTCCCTGCCTAGTAACTTCCTTAGTTACTTCCTAAGAAAGAGCATCCTGGAGAAAGGTTGGCTCATGCAATATAAATCAAGAGTATGTATTTTTTTTCCCCCACCAGAGCACAAAGACTTCATTTACAAGGCTGATTTCCACATTAATCTTCATTATTAGCACAGCACAAAAAGCCACCTTACTGTGAACTGGGGGAGGAGATGAGAAGCCTAACCACATCCCCCATGGCAAAGGTTCCTGCCCATAACACATTCTCTCCTTAATGTAAGGACAAACGTTAACCGGCCTGCAACTATCTGACTGATCATCTTTTCTACACCTCCCTCTCCCAAGGACTGTAACATAGACAACATCCAAGTTTCCACAGGTGGAAAGAGGATGCAGATCCCCACAATTTTCAACAGGTCCAAAGAGGTAAGGGGACTTAGGGTGCACACTGAAAGACCACGAACAACCATCTTGCTTATGTATATCTGTTATGGTAGGGAGAGCAAATAGAAACATGCGGTCCTCCATTTTGCTGTCTGAGACAAAGGACAAAATGGTAGCATCCTCCACACAGAATTCCAAGTACAGATTCTGTTCAGACTGACAGCTGGATTTTTGACATTTGTGAAAGCACATTCTCCTCCTGTGGCAGCAGGTTAGCCTCACAGATACTGAGCAAGCCACACAGACCACAGAGCAATGCCTCCAAACCCTTTGTAGCCAACATCCAACCCAGCACCTATCTTACTCTGCCTAACAGGAGGGCTGGCCCTATCTCTGGGGCCATTTTCGCACTACAGTCTTATAGCGCGATCATTCCACTTTCAACATCCTATGAAATCCTGGGGTTTGCAGTTTAGGGAGGGGCTAATTGGCCCCTCCCTAAACTGCAAAGCCCAGGATTCCATAGGATGTTGAAAGTGGAATGATCACGCTATAAGACTGTAGTGCAGAAATGGAATGGGAGAGGAACGCACACACTTGCCCCATTTTTCTTTTCTTCTTCTTCTTTTCTTCTTGTCAAAAATATAAAGTATGTAAGCAGCCCGCATTTCTCCATCCCCCCAACACCCTTTTTGCAAAGTTAAGTGCACAGTGGGCTCATGTTCTGTACTTTGTATGTTTTTGAATCCTTTCTTTCTTGCGATTTTGCAAGGCATTAAGAAAGAAAAAAGAAAGTCAGAAGAGGAAGTTGGAAAAGACCAAGGAGAACCTGCAGGGCTGTCAACAGGGCTGGGAGGGGAGGGGAGGGGTGGGCAGAAAAAGCAGGGATCGTGCCACGGAGAACAAAATGCAACTCCCACAAACCATCACCTGGGGATTTTTTACCCCCCAGCACATTAGGAAGCCACCGGCAAACTGCTTGAAATCTCAGAAGCCAGAAGGGAGGAGCTGAGCGAGAGTTCCGGTGGTTGAGGGCGGGCCTCCAGAGAGGAGTAACTCCGCCTCCTCCTCTGGATCTAATGCGGAATAAAGTCGTGCGAACAAGTAAACATTGAGATGCGGAGCAAGAGGCGTTCCGGAAAGTCTGTTCAGCCATCAGGATCCGTGGCGGTCCCCGAATACCCCGCTCCGTGGGCCAAAAGTTTAGACTGGCCGCGCAAGGTTGCTGCGCCCTCTCCCCCGACGGCCCTTGTGTTTCTCAATTCGGGATGCTGGAAAACGTCCCTGAATCGCAAGCAACGACGTCCGTGCCCGCATCATGGGCAATGCTGAACACGGCTCAGGCAGGTTCACACGCACAAACACAGACGGGGTGCACTGTTGTGTCCAGAAATCTAATAAGCGGGGCCAGACCAGACCCAAAGGCAAACAGGACGAGGGCTGTTGAAAGAGGCAGGGGGTGCTGCTACGCCTCCGGGTTGCTCCGAGGAAGCTTTGCCCCTCCTCGGGCATCCTTGACCATTTCCGCACTAGACTGTTACAGCGCTGTCATTCCACTTTCAACATCCTATGGACTCCTGGGGTTTGCAGTTTAGGGAGGGGCCTGGCAAATTGAAAACTGCAAACCGCAGGATCCCATAGCATGTTGAAAGTGGAATGATAGCGCTATAACAGTCTAGTGCGGAAATGGCCGTGTGAAACAGCCCCGCATCTCCCGCCTCGCCCCGGGGCCAAGCCCGGGGAGCCCCGCTTTCCAGCCGAGGGACAGAGGGGCGCCCCGTCCCCCGCCCTCTTCCAGCCCAGCCGCTCTCTCCCGGGCATCCCCTCCGGCCAGAGCCTCCCCTCGACCTACCTGCTCGGCACCCCCTCCCTGAGTCCCGCACTCCCGGCCCATCCTCGGCCGCCGCAGGGGTGTCAGCGGGCGCCCCGCGAGCCGCGTCCCCGTCCTCCGCGCGCCGGCTCCCGTCGGCCAAAACTGGCCATCGCCCGCCGGCGGGGAACTGGAGCGCTCGGCTTCCTCCAGCTGGGCGGGAGGCGTGAAAGGCGGCGCTCCAGGCCCCGCCCCGCCCGCCCGCCCCCACCGGACTAACGCGGGGAAAGGGGAGGAGGGACGGCGCGGACCCTCCTCGGTGCTCCTTTTGGGTTTCAAGGGAGACGGAATCGCGTGGGAGAGGGCGGAAAGTACTGGTGCTCCTCTTGGACCTGCCCGGCCTCGCCTGCTCGGCACAAGCAAGTAACAGGGACCACCCCCCTCTTTTAGTTCCCGCTGTCGGAGCTTTTGATTGCAACCCCCAGCCCCCGTGCATGGGGTCATGTCATTTTCTCAAGAAGTCCGGTGGATTTACAGCCACCTCCCAGGCCTGTTTACTCCGAAGTAAGTTCTACCGGCCTCCATCCGATTGGTGGTTCCGAGGAGAGGAAACCCACTGAGTCCGCGGGAACTCAGCCCTTGGTTTCAATGGCTGGTCCCCGCAATTGGGTTTACGCCACTTTGGGTTCACGTATACCATTTCCGCACTAGACTGTTATAGCGCTATTATTCCACTTTCAATATCCTATGGAATCCTGGGGTTTGCAGTTTCGGGAGGGGCTGGCCGGCCCCTCCCGAAACTGCAAACCCCACGATTCCATAGCATGTTGGAATCGGAATAAAAGCGCTATAACAGTCTAGTGCGGAAATCAGTTCACAGCGTTTAATAAAATCATACTAAATTTCTGTAAAACAGAGATGGGAGGAATGTTGTGGTCATTCCGATGATGCTGGACTGCAGCTCTCATCATGCCTGGCCATTGGCTATAAATTCGATAACATTTAGCCACCCCATTCATGCTGCAGTCTCGCAGGGCGTCTCATTTGTCTGTCTGTTACCATAAGGAAGGGTTGCTTCACACCACCTCATTCCTAGCCTAGTTTTTCAAATTATGGCCCAGGGACCCCCTGAATCAAGGAGCTACAATGGCAAGGGGAGAAAATAGGAAACTATAGTGAGGAAGGCAGATGGCACTTCTCTTTCCCCATTAAAATGATCAAGAGACAGTTAACTCTTCTGTCGAGGAAATCGACAACATTTGGGGGTTTTATTGTTGTGTACCTTCAAGTCATTTTAGACTTATGGCAATGCTAAGGAGAACCTATCATGGGGTTTTCTGGGGCTGAGAGTGCGCCAGACGCCCAAGGTCACCCAATGGGTTTCCATGGCTAAGTGGGGAATCAAACCCTGGTCTCCAGGTCATATTCCAATATGCAAACCGCTACACTACAATAGCTCAGCAAGTTCTACAAAGGGAATATTGTAGCACTATTTCAAATTAAGCATGGTGGTGAAAAAGTGGAAAGAGGAAAGTGCCCTAAGAACAGAACCTGAAGGTTATCCTGGGAAGAAGGAACATTCGGGAGGTAAAGGAAGCTATGACCTTCTTTGATGGTTAAACAAGGGGATTCATTGTCAGAAGATATAGGATCAGCCCTCCACATTTGTGAGTTTCACTTTCATGAATTTGATTATTTGCAAGTTTCTCTAACTTCAAGTGATTATTTTCA
Source organism: Ctenosaura bakeri (assembly GCA_948474755.1). NCBI lineage: Eukaryota > Metazoa > Chordata > Lepidosauria > Squamata > Iguanidae > Ctenosaura > Ctenosaura bakeri. Next base: position 208,499 of record CAOLHI010000970.1, read on the forward strand.
AGTGAACCTTTCCCTTTCAGCAGCTCCACTCAGGCCACACAGCCCTTTAAAAACCTGTCTCTGACCCTTCTCCTCCTCCACCAGCCTCTGCCCGGCCAGCTAAGGACAGCTCACAGCCTGATTTCTCAGCATCACAAACCCTGTCCTGATGCCCATCCAAAGAAGGAGATGAGCAAGAGAGAGGAAGCACAGGACAATCAAGTGAACTCACCCTCTCCTTTCCCTGACCTGGTTTGGACCCTGGGTGCCTGCTCTTCCCACCATGCTTCAACACTTACCCCCCCCCCAACACACATTTTTATATTTGCAATTTTCCCACTTTTGTGGGAGTCCTGCATCCCTAATCCCAGTGAATGTGGAGGACCAACTGTAGTTTTGGCTGCCAACTTGGATGATTTTAGAAGAGGTTTGGATAAATCCAGGGAGGTTAGGGCCCTTAGGAATTCCTTGTCCAGATTTTGGACTAGATATTCAGTATGGCTCATCTTACGTTATTTTCCTGTTGGTGGTACCATTTTCCAGGATCCAATTTGATATCAAATTTCTGATTTCAAGCAAAGATTTTGAAGTACACTCTCTTCTTCAAGTTAAGTTTTTAACAACATCAGGAGTATAAAAGGGCTGAAGAAACACAGATTTTTCTGTTAGGTTGCAGCAAAATGTCTGCAGTAAACAATGCAATGAAGCTTAAGGCAAAAACAAGCAGCTAGTCCTACTGTAGTTGTATTTGCCTGCCTGCAATAGGCAAGGTAAGCAGCATCTTTTCCCAGAATCCCTTACCAAGCACGCATGAAATGCAAAAGGTGCAGAACAGACAAACCTGCCTCCAATGTTTTTTTTTTTAAAGGACTATAGATCTATACATCTGGTGACTAAAATGAAAATCTGAAGGAAAGATGGAGGCTGGTGGAAGAGAAAAATGTACCTAAATGCATTTTGGAAGCTTTCACATGGTCTTTAGAAGAGTGAAAATGCTTTTGGTTACATATGCAAGGTTTACGTAAACCTGATGATTTCATTCCAAATGTGCATATTGTTAATTTTGGATTAAAGGCTTGCTAAAATTTATTGAACTGCTCTTCCTTTTTTGTGGTAGAGGAACTTATTCCTCTTTCTTCCATGTTATTTCTGCCTCCTGTACTAAAGTTTCTCTTAAAGAAGTAATGATCAGGAAAACATTTTCCTTACTAACTGAGGTATACCATATTTGCCAGCATCTAAGACACACCCTGTTTTCAGACTGCATTCTTTGGGGGGGGGAGTTTAGTACCCCGCAGAGGCAAAAAGAAAAGGAAAGACCAGGGGATGGTGAAAGGAGCTCCTTTCTCCCTTGTTGCTGTCGTTTTTGCCTTGGAGAGGAGAAGTCCCCGCGGAGGCGAAAAGAAAGGGAGGGGGTGAAAGGAGCTTCTTTCTCCTCCATTCCTATCATTTTTGCCTGGCTGGGGAGACACAACTTCTCCCCAGCCAGGCACTCCTTTCACCCCTGCCTTGCTTTTCTCAGCATTTAGGCCTGGCAGGAGTTACTGTATTTGCCAGTATATAAGACACACTCCATTTTCAGAAGGCACTTTTTGAGGGGAAAAATGTGTCTTACGCTCTGGCAAATATGGTACCTTTATCCCTAACAAGAGCCCTTGGATCAGTTTGAATCTTCCTTCCAAGCTTTGCTGAATATACTTTTTCTTAGTTTGCCTCTTAAGCATCACTGCTATGTTGTATGGCAGGCACAGCCACTGACTGGCAATTCTGGGTAACTTTTCCCACCTCTGCATGTGCTCATGAACATGGTAGTGATCAGTACTCCTTGCACTGAGAAGGCTGTGGAAGTGCTTCCCAAATACCTAATTCTGTTTGCAAGGACAGCTCTTGCCTGGTGATCTGCAGCAGGAAAAAAAAACCCTCACTTCTTCAGCTGACAGGACAGTGTGTGATGGCTAGAGGGCACACAGCAGAGAGGTTGTCAACTCTGTGTGAAAATGCACAGCAGACACACTGCAGCTTTGCATGGTATGCTTACCATAAGCCGCAGGAGTTTGCTCAAGGAAGTTATAACTTGGCAGGTTACCAGATAGAGGGGATTGCTGAACATGGCCCTCAGTGCTGGGGGCTCATGCTGAGAGGAAGGAAGTGTAGAACAAGAAGGAAGGTGGTTTTCCGAGTCATGTGTGCTGGTAAAAAGCCTGCTGCAATTGTCAGCGACAAGAGATGTAAACAAAGCAGAATCCCTCCTTGGGCTGTGCACTGTAGCACTGCCATCACACAGACTGGACTGTATCCTCCAGTCCTACAGGAAAAAACAATTTCCACAGCATTGTTCAGACAAGAGGTAGTTATGATGGGGGACAGCAGGTGCTCCAGCAAGCAGACTCCAACCTGTTCTTTCCTTTTCTTCTTTACAGCTTTCTTTGTTTTTTAAGGCATTCTTTTAAACACACAAACAAAGCAAGGCTTGGAAACATTACATGTTGGATTGCAGCTCACCCAGCTAGCGCTAGTTGAGGGATTCTAGGAGCTGTAGTTCCAAAAGCAACTTTTCCAAGTTCTGAAACAAACTTTCACCTTAGTGCTAAAGCAGTGGAGAGATTCCTATGTCTCTCCAGATGTTGTTATATTACAACTTCCAGCAGCCAGTGGTGAGCAATGCTTAGAAGTCCAGTCGAAGAACATCTGGAGAGTCACTTGATTTCCATCCCTGTGCTGAACTCAGTCTGACATGAGATTATGCTATGCCTGAGGACACATATTTTTGCAAACATAATTATAAGCAACAGTGGTCCTCCATGTTCCACAAATTAATGAAAACTGGTGTTAAGACTATGATCACATAAATATAATAGCACCTATCCTATTGAATGTAGTAAGAATTCAGATCTACTGAAATCAGCAGAAACAGTTAGTTATGACTAATTTGTCCTCCTGCTTTCAAAGGGCGTTGGGTTACAATCCTTAATGTACTTATTAGGAAGTCACACTGTTGGTTAGACCTAACTAGAGTAGAACTATTGAATCAATTGTTGACTTAAGTAAGTAAATCCAGGACGTAAGTAAATCCAATTGATCCAATTAGTCTGCTTTAATTAAGACTAACAATAGGATTCAGGTCGGTCTGTTCAAGTAAGAATCCAGTCTGCTCCAATGCAAAATGCACTAACAAAGGAGCAGATCCTAACACATACGCAGGCATATATTGGACTGTGCGGTTACATTATTTAGGAGTGACTTTAGTTGGATTAATGCCTATTGTCTGAGCTGTGTCTTTAAAACAGATTGTGTTTTCCATACATTTGTCTTCATTGGATCTGGATCAAAGTTTGTGTTGGATTAGAAGAAGACTCCGGAGGTGTTAGCCCCTTTTCTGGGGTAGATGAAGACCGGTTCAAAAAGACTCAGCCTCCTTTAGCAGAGTTCACAAGGAGAAATCAATGAATCTCTTGGGTCTCTCTTAGCAAAGTAAGGCAAATGGGCAATGTGCAAGTTTTATTGCTAAAAACTTTACTAATTGCATTTAAAGGTAAATCCAAATATATAAGTCTTCAGTGCCTAAGCCCTGGCTAACTACAGGGAAATTTTAAGAGGGGGAGAAGCTCAGCAGAGTCTGCACTCACCATCCTGAGGAGGGAGGAGGAAGAGAAGGAGGAGTCTTTCATATGCATGAAAACACCCCTGAAAGGTTACATGCTGTGGTTGCTTAGAAACATCCGCACAATGTATGACTTGAGCAAATGGGGAAAGTTCTAGAAACAGTGTGTATAGGGTAAAGCAGTGGTGCTTAACCTTTTCTTATTGGAGACTACAAGGATATTTACAAGAATATAATTTGTTGCCAGGGACCCCTAACACTTAATTCAAGGTTTAAGTATTTAAATTTAGATTTAAAAATTCAAATATTTATCCATTTATTTAAAGGCTTCTGGAGACTAGGATTCAAATCCCCACTCAGACACCAGGTGACCTTGAGCAAGTTACATTCTTTCAGCCTCAGTGGAAGGCAAAGGCAAAACCCCTCTAAATAAATCTTGCCTAAAAAATCCCCTGTGATAAGTTTACCTTGTTGTTGCCATAAGTCAGAAATGACTTGAAGGCACACAACAATAAAGTGCTGCTGATAGGAGGAGGTTTTTTCCTAACCATCATGTCTTTCACCTTTTAAAACCGACTTATGGCGACCCTAAGATGAACCTATCTTGGCAAGATTTGTTGCCTTTGTCTTTCTTTGAGGCTGAGAGAATGTGACTTGCCTGAGGTCACGCAGTGGTGGGATTCAAGCCCTGGTCTCCAGAATCATAATTTGGTCATGTGCACATACTTATGGCCATGCTTCTTTCACTGGGGACACGGGAGTGGAGTGTGTGTTCATGTGCCCAGACTGCTCTGTCATTTGCAAATAAGGGAGCAGATTCTGCACCCACTACCCCCCTCCATTGCCACATCCCTGTTGCTGCTGCTGCTGCTGTTGGTGCCCAGCAGTAGGGCTTCACAGATCCACTGTGAGGGCTCCACTGTTACCCGCAATGGCCAGTACCTCAGCAAAAAGTTGGAGAATATTAGCTCAAAGAGGAGAGGTAACTTTACAAGATCTTTTACATTTATGTTTACTGGTACTAGTGAAGGGAAGAACCAGCCAGAGATCCAAAGTAAGCTTATTTGTTTTATTGGGGGAATGGCAATCACACACACAAGATCCAAGCAGTCACACAATCACACAAGGCTAACTGAAGGAAAAGGGAGGAAAATTTTGGACAGTGAGATTTTCAGGGTGGTATTTTACCAGTCCAGAAGAGTGGCAAAGAAGCAGCCAAGTGACTTAGACACAAGTCTAAGGACAGTACACAAATGGGAATCAGAGTGGCAGAGTGACAACCAGCAGTTGGTTCCCTGGTGATTTCCTGGCTATGACCTGGCTATGCCTTGTGGTCTTTTCTGACCTTATTTTGCAATGCACATGTGTGGCCAGTTTTCCACTCAGCCAGGATGGTCATGCAACCATAGCAGGGTATATTTTATGCCAATTAATATTTGCCAGTTAAACCATATGAAAGCATGGGGGTGTATGGCCTACTAACATGGACTCCCAGGGGTCCACAGACCAAAGGTTAAGAACCACTGGGGTAGAGGCATGCAGGAAATTCTTACTCTCTAAAGCCTCATTGCTCTAATAGCAGATGAGTAAAGGGGTTAAAGGGAATGCTTGGTTGAAAAGTATTTTCCAACAGTTTGGTTCCTTTAAACGGCAGCCAGTTGTCCATTCACATTGATCTGTTCTTGTTAATATGAAAAATAATCAAGAGATCCTGTTGAACTGTCCAGAAATGAAGCTGTTGTAAAATGAAGTCCCCACATCATATCTGAAGTTTAAGGAACAGAATGAAATGTTGCATACCATGTGCATGCTTACTTCCTCCTGCTTTCAAGCTACGGGAGGTTGCAAGACACCCTTTGTATGGTTTATTCCCACATTTCAGCTGCTACTGTAAAACAGGTGTGGGAACCATGTGGCACTCCAGATGTTGCTGGACTGCAGCTTCTAGCACTCTTCACCATTGGTTACTCAAGTTAGGGCTGAAAAGAACTGCAGCTTAGCAATATCTGGAGGGGCATGTGATTCCCACCCCTGTTTTGAAACTGCTAAAGTTTGGGCAGGAAAGCAGTACAGACTTGGCAAGGTTCCTTCTGATGAGGGAAGGCACTTAAACATCTAACCAGACATTTTTTACTTCAACTGTCAGACCTCAGCCTGCATAGCCAATACTCAAGGATTCTAGGAGCTGAAGTCCAAAATATTTGGAGAGCCAAAGGCTGAGAATCACTGTTTTGTGTCAAAGGTGGGACATAAATTGCTTTAATAAATACTTCCCATGATCTCTCCTTCAGAGCTTTATAGCAGGGATGGGTCTACTTACAGACCTCTAGATACTGCTGAGCTGCAAAGTTCATACCCCTTCCAACTAGATATGGCAGATAGGAACTGCAGTCCAATGACATCTGGAGAACACTACATTACACTCTCCTTAAACTTTAGAGGAGAGGTAGCCAAATGTGGATCTCCAGAGGTTTTTGGCCTATGGTTCCCATTACTTCTAACCAGCATAGCCAGCAGGTGGGGGGTGGGTAGAATTGTGGCATATGGCAGGCCTTTACTGCAGGAGTGGGCAACTGTTGGAAGGCAGAGAGCTGCATTAGCTTCTAAGAAGAACTTGGAAAGCAGCACCTCTGACCATACCTTCTCTGCAAAATTCTCTATTCCCCCCCCCAGATATCCTCAGAACCCCTTCAGGGGACATGGGGGGACTTTTCACCAATTAGAGAAGAGACTGGGCCATTTTAGCCCTAGGAGAAGCCTTTTTTTTTTTTTTGTAAGGAGCCTGGTAGCTGCTCACTTTTTTTAAAATGTCCTTTCTTAGATCTTAAATGACCCAAGGAGCCCCCAAATGTAATGAAATTATCCACCATGCCCTCTAGAGGCCATTTGGGGCAAAGAAAAAAATTAATCCCTGGGAGGCTTAGGACCCATAAAAGTGGCCCCAAAGTCGCATGAAACCTACAGGCCACATTTTATGCACCCCTCCTTTAGAGCTTGAAATAAAATGGGTAAGAGAAATGTGGATAAAACCACAAGACATCAACGACAGCAGCACTAAAGCAACTGCAGAGTTCAAATAAATAAATAAATAAATAAGCATTGCTTAATGTTACTATAAACAAGTAAAAGAATGATGGAGTTGCCATAAAAAGAAGCAAAAGCACATATATACTATTACTAAATCAAATGCTACCCAAAGGACTGGTGCTGGCTCCTGGCACTGTTCCAGGAAAGAAGAAAATAATTGTACCCAAAGGGTACAAATATAGTTCCAGTCCCTGGCACATGGGAAAACAGTAACTGCCATTCCTCCACATGAGCCTGACAAGCACTGAATGAAATAATATCTGAGAAAGGCATAACTGGAAACTGGAAAGTAATTCTCATTGCCATGCTGATGTCATAGATCATCTCCGGCAGATGATAGAAAGCTTTCCACACAGAGATTGAGACAAATAACTGTACTTATCTCTAGAGTTTCATGTGCCAGGCAGAACCAACTGACCAAAGAGATGTTATAATTAACATGTGTGAAGAACCCTGCAGAGTGACACAAGAGGTGTGAAATAGAACCCATTTCCTTTAGTATCCTGTAATACTGAGTTAACTTAAATAAGCAAACAACTATCCCTTTGTATAATGGAAGATGGGATGTAGTTACGATGAGACTGCCCACCTTTCTTGTGGTAGATGAAGAATTTTTGTTACAAAACAACTCTATACAAGTTCATAATTTGTTAGTAATCATGTAGCATGGATATCAACTGACTTCTTTCATTGGTTTGCTTTGTACAACCTCACCCAAGCCTTAAACAGCACTTTTTTCCCTGCAGAAATCTATTTGCATAAACCATTCTGCCTATCTAAGCAAATCTATCCAAGGAAATATGCAAAGGAGGCATGCAAGTGACAGGCAGAACAAAGGAACAGCAAATAATATGTTCAGTGTGGTCCTATTAATTAGGAAAGTGCCCTGTTTTTCAGGGAAGTGAGGACAATTTGAACATCCAGGAAAGCACGTAGTTCGGTGACTCCACATGGCTGTGCCATTTTTGGAGAGTAGACTTAGGGATGGATTCTTCAAAATAGCCCCACATCAACTTTTATTGATTCCTGTGGAAAGCAGCCGTGGCAGAAAGAAGGCTAAGGAGAGCACTTTGGCACAAATATTCCTTCAGTTTCTGCTCTTTGTATGCAGAGAAGTGACCATAATATTGCCAGAGCTGATTTTTTCCCTTTCCTTTAATGAGAGCTGACTCAACAGGCAAACAACCTGTTCCACCCAAGTAAAGCTGTACCCAAAGCTATCCAAATTATATGAGCAACAAGGCAGAAAATCCCTGATGCACTTCTCCCCAACTCCAGAAGTAAGTAAATTACTTAACAATTTCCTGCTCTTTCACAGCACCCCTGTCCCGTGTCAATTTTCCTCACAGAAAGGCTGACCCTGCTGATTTTGGTATCTGTTCAGTCTGCTCAGAGGACCTTTCACACTACATAGTTACAGTATAGTGCTATAATATGGAAACCTGGGGTTTAGACTTTGGCCAGAGGCACTAGAACAGCTCTCTGGTTGACAATTCCAGACACACTCCCCAAACAGCAAACCCCAGGATTTCACAGTACAGAACTGTGGCAGTTAAAGTGGAATCATTTTTTTTTTTACAGTGTGAATGGGTCCAGGCTCAGTGAGCCATGTATGAGGTGAAGTGGAGTGAGCTCAAGACAACTTCTTCATCGCTGAGTATCACTCCATTTTAAAACAGCATTCCTCACACAGCCTGGCCTGAATAACTCCCACAGTAATGCACATCTTTGCATGTAAGCAAATATTTTGCGACCAGGGATGAGAGAAGGATTATTTTTAACAGCCAGGTTGTATAACTTAGTTAAAATGTTGTTACCCCAGCCCAAACTTCCCGAAACAGGGTGGATTCCAGTGTAAACAAGTAAAGGAAAAACCTGTTGAACCAAAAGAGCTTAGGAACAGAAAATGAGAATTTAAAAGAGCAATGTCCAAGGGGTGCAGGACACTAAAGAAGATGGCCCCTTGGATAAAATCTTTAACACATGCTTTTTAAAATTGTTGTTTAGCACCAAGTTAGCCATATCATTCAGTTTACATAACCAATGTGATGTTAGCCCACAGATGGATTGAGCAGAGATCAAAACTGTTAAGCAGCCTGCCTCATTTCTCGGGTTTATGCCATCAACTAAAAGAGGGAAACAGAATTTCACAATGTGGCATTTTGCATATTTGCCTAAGAACCAGCTCCTTCCATGTTAAATTCTTCTGGGAAATGTGTACATGTGACAATTGTACAGCAGTGGTTGAAGTAACATAGAGTCTGCTGGAGCCAGCTCCAAGGAGCTGTGTGCCTGATCAAACTACTGTACTGAGCATGACTGAACTGACAAGGCGATGAGTTGTTTTTGATAAGTTGTTTTTGGAGTGCAGCATGACCCAAGTGCATTTTTTGCCATCTCTTCTGAAACCTGCCTTAGGCGGTCAGTGTAGTTGATGGGATGTTTAAAGGGAGTTAGACAAAGAAGACATAGGCAATTTTGACACTACACTGCGATAGCGCTATTATTTCCACTTTAACACCTTGTGGAATTCTGGGGTTTGTCGTTTACTGAAGCCAAAGAACTCTCTGGTTGAGAATTCTAAAAGCCCCTCCCTAAACTGCAAACCCCAGGATTCCATAGGATGTTGAAAGTGGAATAATAACACAGTAGCAGTGAAGGGTGGAAAGGGCCATAATGTCTGGTATCAGATGTACCTGTGAGCCAGTGTGGTATAGTGGTTTAAGTGTTGGACTAGAACTCTAGAAGACCATGATTTGAATCCCTAATCGGCCAACAGTATCAGATTTCTGGAGGGCTTTGCCAGTGGCCAAAAGTGGAGGAAAATAACACTTAAAACAGAGAACAATTGTTACTTCGGCCCAGGCCTACCCGGTGATAGCACTCGCTATCATTTTGATATCAAAACCATTCGGCCTTCCTCTGCCACTCTGCTCCACATGTTTGCGAGGCCTCCGGACAAGCACGTACACAGGCGCGGCCGGTAATTGTTGGACATTCCATTCTCCACTTAGGCAGGCAGAACAGAGCCACTCCGTTGCTTCAGCGACCTCTCCTGCAAACACCCTTTTGCTTAAGTGCAACACTGACAAAGGTGCCCGGCTCTGAGCCGATAGTCTTACAAAGCCAAGCTAAGCACCTTGCATTTGCATACTGGCTACACTACTGTTGATGCAGCGCTAAGCTGATCATGTTGAACTTGACGTTTTCCAAAGCTTTGTCCCGTTCCAAACTCGCATTGTTCTCACCGAGTAAGGCATGGCCTGCAGTCACAATTCACCCTATATAAACCCCCGATTCCGAGACCACCTCGGATCGCTCCCGAGTTCCAGACCGCCTTGCTGCTGTTTTGTCCGGCGAGCTCCTCTCAGCGAGTCACGCTGAGCTTTCTCTCCTGCACCCCAATGAACTCTATCTTCCAGCTTCTTCAGGACTACGAGAAAGGTGTCGTATCACCCATTTCCCCCGAAAATCCATATTTCTAATTCTTTCGTTAGCTGTGTGATTGTGGTGTCTTTACTGTTTGTTTGTCTTTTAATAAAAACATCATTTTTGCTATTTTAAAACTGTCTGACTGTTTGACTTGACCTGACCCCGTAGACATTGGGTTACAAGATCCCTGCTAAGTTACCCTGCCTCTCGCTAGCTTTAGTGAGTATTCTCCCCAGAATTGCGTTTGTGTTTTGGTTATTTGGGTGCCCTCCCGGGACCCCCAGAGAACAGGTAACACAATGCTGCACTCAACAAAAGGAAATTCTTTACTATAGTATAAGCTTAAGAATCATCTCCTTAGTCAGCATTATTGAGAAGAAATAATACAAAACCTCGAACCACTTCATGAGGACTGCACACACTGAAGGAGATAATCCCGCTTTCAAATCATTTCCAGCTCTCATGAAAAGAAATGGTTGTTTCCTGTAAAGGGTATCTGCTGAAATTCCATCTATTATATGGCTGCAGAAGATTTAGCCTCTTTGTTTTTTCTCTAGAAGTGGAAGGGTTTGCCCTAAAAGAGTGTCCTCTCCTTGCACGAGCATCATTTTTTCACTCTGTTAAAGTAGGGAAGGGGAACCCCTGACCCTCTGAAAATTTACAGCTACAACTTGTCTAATTCCTTACCGTTGGTCATGCTGGGTGGGGCTTCTGGGATTTAGAAAGCTCAAAACATCTGCCAAACCAGAAGTTTTCTAAGCTATGTTAGTAACTTCTTGAAGAGGTAAAAGTTTTGTACCTGCCTTCCCCCACCCAAATCTAATCCCTCCCCCTCACTCCATAGATGTTTTAAAAGCTTAAAACAGTTGGGAAATCAAAATTTTGACCTTCCATCTAGCTAGCCCATAATCTGACCCTATCCATCAGAATTTGGTGAGGACACAGCAGAGAGCTTTCTCCCCGGCTGTTCCTAGGTTTTTTTGTTTTTTTTTTGTATCCCGCCTCTCCATATGGATCAAGGCGGCGAACAACTTACAGATAGCATGTATTTCGAAACATTTCTATACATGCCCCCAACAAGCTGGGTACTCATTTTACCGACCTGCGAAAGGATGGAAGGCTGAGTCAACCTTGGAGCCTGGCAGGATCGAACTTACAACCTTTTGGCTTGCAGTACTGGCATTTAACCACTGCGCCACCAGGGCTCCTGGAACTTCCTCCCATTTTGCTGACAGGCAAAAGCCTTTCTATTTAGGCCAGACTTTGGTTCTTAAATCATGTGGCAGAAGGATGTCTTCACTGTGGTGTGGTGTGCTTTTATCTTTCAAATTACATTTTAAATATGCTTTAAATTGTTTTAACTATACGCTTTTTAATAGAATTGTTTGTAACAAAAAAAAAAAGGCTAGGAAGAAATATTGTAAATATGTTAAATTGTTGTAAGAAGATACTACCACTATACGTTGTATTACTAAAAGATGTACATTTTTTTTATTCTTTTTTTGGGGGGAAATTAATAAAATTATTAAAATAAAAAAAACTAGAATTGTTTGTCTAATTAGTTGTTTTTTTAACTTTTGTTTAAAAAGATTTTAGCCAAGCTCTTTTAAGTTGTTATAAGCCACTTTGGATCCTGTGCCAGAAAATAAGAAGTAGCATATAAATGTAGAATAGAATATAATTGATCTTTGGTACCAAAAATGCTTCAGCAAAATATATTTGGAAGGATGGTGGTGGTTACATAGACATGATGCCACTCAATACAAATTTATCTGCAAATTATACTTTTTTCTTTGAATAAAAATAAAACCATCCTAAACATGTCTAGCCAAAAGTTAAGCCCAAAGGGGCATACTTCAAAGGAGAGAACTGCAGGATAAAATGAATGGCTATCCTTGCCCACTTTTCTTGTTAAATTTCTTAGATGTTACTAAAATGTTTTAATCTAGTTCTTGCTTTTAATATGATAGCTCACTTAATTGCTTTTTAACTGCTCTTCCACTTATTGGTTTTCTGCTGTCTCTTGTATTATTAATTCATGTTGTAATCTGCTCGGAGTCTTGCACTAAAAAAAAAAGTAGAATACAAATAGAGGAAAAAGAAGGGGAGCCGGTGTGGTGTAGAAGACTCTAGGAGACCACAGTTTGAATCCATGCTTGGCTATAGAAAAATCTTGAGTGCCTTTGTGCAAGCCACACTCTCTCAGCCTCAGAGGAAGGCAAAGGCAAAGCCACACTGAACAAATCTTGCCAAGAAAACCCTGTAATAGGTTCTCCTTGGAAATGACTTGAAGACACACTGTAGCAGCAACAAAATGAAAGAGGTGTTACAGTGAGTGTTAATTTGTAGTATATATTTACTAGAGAGGACTGCAGCTGTCTGTAGGAAAAGTTACTGGCTTCAGTCTTGCACCTCTACCACCCTTCATCTTTCAGGTCCTTTGTGCAGAACAGGCCCCAAGGGTGTATATTTATCCAGTGCCTCCGCTATTGCCTTTGTGCCTCTAAGATAATAAGATCTCATTTCTGAAAGGCCATCCTGCAATCCTTCAACAAGCTTGTTTTCACACATTAGGCATAAAATGACTTTTGCTTCAAATAGGTCTGCAAATTAATAGCCAGTTTGCTTTCTCTTCCATTGCTTTCTTCCACGTTTATAAATTACTAGCATATATATCTGGCATTGCCCGGGATTTTATTTTCTAATAGGTAATACTTGTTAGAAAGATTTGAGATCCTGTGTCTCTAATTCCCCAAACTGTTTTGTCCAGTACCTGTAACTTTTCCTCATATTCCCCAATCCAATCTGTATTCAGAGTTATTAACAGAGAGAGGTTTGATTCCTGAAGGAATAAGCTGCCCTCCTCCTTGCTGCTAGGCCTTGTCTCCATAGCAACCATCCAGGCCCAAGAGCTCTCTGGTTGAGAATTCTAAAGTCCCCTCCCTAAACTGCAAACCCCAGGATTCCATAGAAGCTTCTTAGGCAGCCAATCATATGAGGTCTTCACCTGACACAGCCAATCATATGAGGTTAGGTCTTCGCCTGACACAGAAAAACTCACAAACTTTGACGTTTACGTATTAGATTGGCATTCCTCCCTCAGCATCCAGCAGCAGCGACTGCTACCTGAGACAGCTGACTATGTTATGAAAGGACAGCAAAGGAACAGTTATTTCATTTATTTGTTGTATTATTTTTCACTCAGGGAAAGGTGGTTATGAAGTCTGTTTCTCCTCAGGAGCCAAAGTAATTTGGCAAACCTGTGAGTACTTTGCACCCTGACTTGGGAAAAGGATATCCTTTTTTGATCTGCCTCAGGCACCATAATATCTCAGCTTAGCCCTGAGAGTGACAGAAGCTCAGAATTTTTTCTAGGCTGCAGTCTCAAACTGATGAGTGAGTAAGCCCAGCTGAGCACATGAAAAATTGCCCTCTGAGTGGTAACGCCTCAAGGAGCAATAAACACAGATATTGTTCTGGAGATTGGTATCAGTGGACCAGTTTTGCACTAGATCAGGGGTGAGGCTCATGGGACCCTCCAGATATTGTTGGATTGCAACTTCCAGAATACTCAATAATGAGGAATGTTGAGAGCTGCAATATAAACAATGTGTGGAGACTTATATGATTCCCACCGCTGGCCTAGATAGCTATCATGATAAAGACACGACGTGCCCCAAATAACTGAATCTCTTTCTTTAACAACTTGTTCAGGAGTATATATGGGGGGAAAGTATTCAGCTGTGGGTTTGTTTGGGGTTTTTTTTGTGATTCAAAGGAACGTAGAAGTTATTGTACACGAGTCCTGCTCTCTGTATATCGGCTAGGTATACAGTTTTATAAAGTATATGTTTCTTTTTCTTTTTTTAACTTTGTGTTATGAACTCTGCATTTAATATGATTCTATAATAAAGCAACACCTTTTAAAAAAATTAAGAAAGAGAAAAGGATAGTGTGTATATATTCATTCATTTTATTTCCCACCTTCCTCCTCACAAGGGACCCAAGGTGGTGGCTTACAGCAAAGTTAAATCAGACAGAGTTAAAAAGCCTAACCTTATGATTATATGATAGATACAGATATAGTATTATATAAAACATAATTGTTAGAATATTCAACAGATTTTCATCTTCCCAGTCCCAGACGTCACTGTGTGATACCTAACTATAGGTATATTGTGGAAAATGGGCAACTTAATACATCACCTTCCAGTTCTATGCTTCCTTCTCTGCAATAGCAAATTTGCCCTTGGAAAATCTGAAGCTCAAACTAGATTATAAAGAGTGCCCTCTGCTGGGCCTACAGCACATTGTTGTTGTTGTGTGCCTCCAAATAATTTTGGTCTTAAGGCCACCCTAAAGCAAGCATATCACAGGTTTTTCTTCTGTCATAGCCTTCATCTGAGGCTGGCCCAGGTCACCCAGTGGGTTTCCATGGATGAAGGAGGATTCAAATACTGCCTCTCAGGGTCAGAGTCCAGTGCTCAAACCACTATACCACATTGGTTCATGAAACATTCTTAAGAAGTCAATAAACAAAAACAAAGGTGGCTGTGCTAGTCCATAAAAAAAGAAGAAGAAACATGCATACCTTTGTTTAGACCAACCAAAATGCCACAAAAGTGTGTAAGCTTTCAGGTTCTCCAGAACTCATCATCAGACTAGGTAGTTATAAAAATTAGGCAATGGGGAAAAAAATAGAAAAGTTTCTTTTAAAAAATAAATAGGTCATATATTGTTACCTGTCAGCCTTGGCCAGTACAGCCAAGAGGAAGAGGATGGGTGCTGTTGTTCCATAACATCTAAAGGGCTAGAAGTTGTCTACACCTGCTTTGGAGATTTACCAACCCACTGAAAGCACATCTAACTTATTCAGATCCTTCAAGCTGAAATTTTAGACCATGTCCAAAATTGTAGAAATTATTTTGTTTTTTTACCAGAACCCAGAGTGCAGTGCATAATAATATTTTTTGGGGGGGTTGTAAAAATGTCAGATACAAAATGGTGGCACAGGAGTTAAAACCCATAACCTCCTATCTCCCTCAGTCTATACATTGGATTGACTGGCATATAAACATTCAGATTCACATCTGGGCTGCTATAGACCAGGAATTCTAATTGCCTTGTTTGCTGTCATTGCCATTAAGGAATTGGTCATTAGGCATCAATGGCCACAAAATAATAAATCACCTTTTTGTATGTTTTGGTGGCTAGACTAGTAATAGGAAAAAAAAGGTCCTGTGTTAGATGGCTAGTAAAGCAAATTATGGTAACTGACAAACTGATGGTCCAAATTAGAAACAGTCACTGTACAGAGATACATCATAGATTTTGAAGCATTTGATTTCCTTGTATTCAGTGTATAATTTGAGGTACAGATGAACTGATAAACCACAACTTCAAAAATACATACTAATTTACCAAATGATATATTACACTGATTACTTCCATTCTGGTGTCTTAGTTAATTATCTTTATTTTCAGAGCCATAGAATCTTTTGTTCTGATTACAACCGTCTAATCTTTCATTCTGAAATACCCCAGCCAGCATGGCTGAGAGATTCTGGAGTTTCTGAAATATTGGGAGTCCCACTGCATCTGGAGGACTACACATTCTCTGTCCACAGTGTTGAAAAAGCAGGATGGTGTTGTGACTCTGATCTAGGAGCATGTTAACAATTCTTTCATCCACAGATGTATAGGCTAGAAATGACCTCTCTCTGGAGAGAAGGAATGAATTAGCAGGCTTAAACCTGTGAAGGGCAGCTCATACCATTTTGCAGAAGATTCTCAGATATCTTCTCAGGACTGTCCTGAACAGAATTGAAACAGACTGCCTTCTTCCTATGGAAAAATTCTTGGGAGTCTAGAAAGTCTGTGCATTGCACTCTTACAACACAATTCAAATCAAAGGTGGCATTAACTGTATGTGGTATTTCTACAAGTCCAGGAGCAAAGTAGCCTCAGTGGTGCTGTCCAGAGTGCTAGAGATGCAGTACACTCTTTCTGCAGAGCTTGAGAAAGCTGAGCTGGCCAGATAACCCTGTAAGAATGAAAATGATCCACAGTCAATCACAAGGTAGAGAACTACAGCTCCAACCACTGGATTAGCTCCCTACTTTTGCAATTGAAGATGTGCTCACTTGATGTTTGAAAATTGCTGTGTGCCAACTCGGTGTTCACAGATATGCATACACAGATTCTTCTTCATGTGCATTTCACCAACTGACTTTAGACCCTGGTTCTTTGATGGAGTGGGATGGTTCAGTGTGAACAGGTCAGAAGTGGCCATGCTGAAGAGGCCATGCTCAACCAGTCACACTGAATCATCCTAGATCCATTCTTTGATAATATGGTTGCCACATCTGAACAGAGAGAAGTCCCTTATAGCTGTAGGATGAAAGAACATAATCACATATACAGCCTTTCCTCACCACAATTTCTACAGTGGAGGAAGAGATGTTACATGGTTTTCATGTGGTTCTTAGAGATGCATGATTCCCCTGTGCATTTCTGCCACTTGCCTCCAATGCTGACAAATGAACAAGCTTCTCACAGGGTCTGCATGAAAGGTCTCCCTTGCCAAAATACAGAGAAAACCAATCTTTTAAAAAGTGCTTTACTTTACTATTTTCCCAGGAACTCCTTTTGTCTAGGCCAAACTCATGAAAAGAGCTAGATTCTCTTTCTCCTTGGTCCCTCGGCACTTTTCAGGCCACTAACTACTCTGTCTTCCTTATTGTTCAGGTTACACTCACTCAGAATCTTTCCAAAGCTGTAAGATGACGACAGCACTCACCTGTCTGTCTGATAGTCCTTCAACATGGATGGGCACATGAAAGACTACCAAGCATTTGGCACATTATCTGGCTTGATAAACGGTGAATGGTGAAGGCCTATTTCCTGGCTGCAGAAGGAAGTGGGGGGGAGAAAGTAAGAGTACTGCCTCTAAAACAAGAATTCTGGGTCACAAGAAAAGGCTTCTTATGGATCTAAAACAGTACAGGAAGGGCCAAAATTGTGGGGAAATTGCCATCCACACCCTCTAGGAAGCCCTTGAGGAGCAATAGAAGTTTATAGAAAGCAGAAGGGAGCAGGTCCTGAGAGAGGCAATGCAGCCCTGAACCTCTGGCAGCTACCCACTATTGCCCACAAGAACTGTTAGAGCAGCACTCAGATAACTATGTGTGGTAAGATGTAGGTCAATATTAATAAAAAATAAAATGAAATGAAACTTGACTGCTGGTGCTCATCCATACTGTGGCTGGCACTAATACAAATAGTCATTGAGACTACTTTAGATGTGGAGGTTTTCTTATGCTGTTAATTCCAATATCCAAATGCCTTTCTCTTATCCTGGGATTTGTTGTTGTCGGTCTTCAAGTTATTTATAACTTATAGTAACCATAAAATGAATCTATCAAAGGGCTTTCTGAGTGTGTATGATGCACCAAAAGTCACCCAGTGGGTTTCCATGGCTGAGCGGGCAATTGAATCCTGGGTCTCAAACCACTGCACCATGCTGTCCTAGGGTACTTCCTAGTAATTCCTGCCAATAACTACAGCTTTTTACTCTTTAGCTGAATGCAACTGTTTTTCCTATCCTGGTACACTTCAGTATATTTTGAATTCCAAATCCATGTTCCCATTCATTGTTGTGGTTTATTGGGGGTGGGGTTGTAGGAGGCACAGCCTTCTTTGTGCAATAGCAATAGCAGTTACATTTCTATAACCACTTACCAGTGCTAAGCACTCCTTAAGCAGTTTATAATGTATAAGCTACTTGTCCCCAACAAGCTGGGTACTCATTTTACCAATCTACGGAATGATGGAAGGCCGAATCAACCTGGAGCCTGGCAGGATCGAACTCACAATGTTGTGGCTGCAGTAGCGGCATTTAACCACTATGCCAATGATGTAACTGCAGGCGTTCTGTTTTATGCTCCACCCACAACCTGACTCTTGTGCTCCATTTGAGAATGGCAAGAGATCAAGGAACTTGGGAGTCTTCCTGTGGAGCGGAGAGGGTGAAAGTGCTGCTGCCTATAGTCACATTTCCCCTTGACAAGAGGTGGTGTGATTGTTGCAAACAGAACAAAAACAGGGATCAATCATAAAGGGGGGGGGTACAGTCACATTGCACTTCTTATTTTTGATTTTTGCTCCCTCACTTCACCACCACCCCGACCAACATACCTCTGGATAAATTTCTCCTGCTGGAGAAAAAGACTTTAAAAAGATCTCACTAGAACATCAATTGTGTAAGTTGCTACAAAGGTATCACTGTGTCCAGTATCTCTCCCTTTTTCCATGTTGCCTCCCAATACCAATTTCTTGTTGCAATTTAGAGGGGGGGGATTCTTGAGCTCTTGTGCAAAAGTGGAAAACTGCAGTGGTGCTCTATTGTTCTGTTTGTTTCATCAAAGCAAAAATCACACATGGAGTGTGTGAAGCAAGACACTGAATGGACGTGAACACAGAAACTGGGGATGCTCACAAATGAAATTAGACTATGGCCATTTCCACACTAGACTGTTATAGCACTGTTATTCCACTTGCAACATCCTATGGAATCCTGGGGTTTGCAGTTTCGGCTGGCCCCTCCCGAAACTGCAAACCCCAAGATTCCATAGGATGTTGAAAGTGGAATAATAGCGCTAAAACAGTCTAATGAGGAAATGGCCTAAGATTTGTCAGATGGAACAAATATATACCTGATAAACAAGAGTTGTGTCAGGGTCACAACAGGTAGACCTGAGCTGCCAGAACCTTGGACAGCAGTCTATTGTGGACGGGTGAACTATTTTCCCTCAAAGACAGCTTTTGTCCTAGCAACAGAATGCAGTCAACAGATGTCTTTAAAAGGCTTGCGGAGTGTGGTCTTCCCTTGGTTCCACCTCTGCTGAATGCTGACTGTTGTCCTTAAGACCCAGTATCTGTTTCTGCAGTGCTTCTGCATTGCTGAGGGCTCAAAGAAGGTGTGCAGGAGCCATGCTCAGGCTGAAAGGTTAAGGGAAGGCACACAGGCCAAGAAGTCATAGGATGAGGTGCTCAGAGCTCTATTTGAAGTGGGATGTCCTTAGGTTCATCTGACTTCATGTCCTCCTGAGGATGATAGGGAATCTCACAATAAGGGAACCTAACAAATATCTTTTTTCAAAAGAAGGAGGATCAGTTATAAAACCAGCCACAATAATGTAATCCTATCTTGAAGCAATTCAGGTAGCAGGACTGAGAAAGGTCCAAATCAGAGAACACAAGGCTGTACTAGACATCCCAGTGGTTTGGTGCAGTTCCATACAACAGAGAATAAGGTGTTCTCCCTTTCAGCCTCTGTTAAGGTTTACGGTTGGCATGGGCATGGATGAGAACAGGAGGAGTGACTTTCAAAATGCCTTTATTATTGTACAACCACCATATGTATTTTACTTAATGAAGTGTCATTTTATACTCTCCTATCTTGGCTTAGATTTGGACTGATAACAATAGGACAGTAAGTGTAAAAGAGGGGTTTTTTTTATTGTTTGTTGCAAACAGCATCTCAATGATGGTTTCATTAAAAATTTGGCTGGAAACCAATATTGTAGAACAAAGAATTGCTGTCATTTGGGCTTGTAAAGAAGGCACTTAATGAAAATTACACAGTTTAAGTCTGTCTGTCAGTCAGTCATTATTAACATATATTTAAACAATTACCAATGTATGCAGATATGAAGAAAGATGGTTATTTATGAGGTGTTCTTTCACACAATAACAACAAAAAGCAATAGTTGACACAGTGCTCCTATTTTGGATTGCAAATTTCCCACAGAAAACCATTTGCTCCCAGTGACAACTAGTGGCTTGCATATGTCAGTGGGATGATGAATCCATTCCAGATTTTAGTCTGAACTTTAAAGAATCTACCCAAAGTACCTATTTTAGAAATGGAGCTCAGGGTCATGAATGGCTACTTTAAAGTTCAGAATAAAATTTGGAGGCAATTCACCACCACACTGATGTGAAAGGAAACAACTCCGAGGGACTGGTTCCCTAGTATTAGAATATAAGAAAAGCCATGATGTTGGATCACAGCAGCCAACTCTTTGCCTATGGGAAGCTTTCCAGCAGGATGTGATCACAAATGCTCTCTCCATTTCATGTACCCCAGCAACTGATACACAGAGGCATACAACCTCTGGCACTGGAGAAAGGCTGAGTTCCCTTGTTTCAGTATCCTGAAAAACTAAAGGAAGGCTATGGTAGACAGCTGTTTAAAGGGAAAGATGAGAACATATCACTAGGAGAATACTATGATGTTAGCAGGAAACAAGCACAAGCAACAAAGCTACATAGTTTTGTTTTACACTGGCACAGTGAACCTGGGGAAGGAGCAGTGGATGTTGTACTGAAGAGGCTTTCATTATGAGTGACAAGTATATGCATTATATTAAGAGCATTATGAACATCAGATTTTACACTCCTCTTGAATTAACTCAAAAGAGCTGGAGTTGGAGCGCTTACTGCTCCTTGTAAAATAGTGCTATTTTACCACTCTCCACGAGATGGCAGCGTAACCTTAGAATGAAGGAAGCAAAAAGCCAAAAACAAAAAAGTGGGGAAATAGGCAGAACTCCGTATTATCTAGCCAACATAGAATCAAGGACTATGGGAGGAAGAGATCTGCACTGACTCCGAAAAGTTGTGTTGCAACCTCCAGTCTAAATTATTTAAAAATACGTTTTTAAAAGTGGTGCTCTTTCAACTAGATTAAAATGACTGTATTTTTGAGCCCCGGGGGCTTGTCTTTCTTTTACTTTTTATTAATCTCATTAATGTCTAGAAGCATTACCTCTTTGACCAACACAGTATTCACAGTTTTGTCAGCCTCTTGCCAATGGCAGAGTAAGAATTCCATGGCATCTTATGTATATACCTGTGTTACCAAAGGTGACCTCAGTAAACTTTTGGAGACACATGAAGTAGATGGCCGGAAGTCATTCTCCCATGGTTTCATCCTGTTCCAATCAAACAATGTGCTAGAATCAAATAGGGAAACATTTAAAAAATTATATCTCTGCTACCGTCCCTCAACCCCCACCTAATGGGAACAAGACTGGTGTTGGAAGCAACCACATCATTACTCTGTCCCATGTGACCTTTGGGAGTCAAACATTACCAGAAAAGTACTGAGTGTAACCAGCAGGGCAGTGGTAACTGTACTTTCCCTTGAAGCTGGGGAAACTGGTGGTCCTGCAGATGATGGACCGCAAACCGCATCATCCTACACAATTGGCTATGGTGTTTGGGGCTGATGGGAGATGCTATCCAACAGCATCTTACCCAGCCCTGATGTAAAATAAAACATTGGACCTACAACTGGATATGAAGTGACATGTTCTTGACTGATGGAGAAATGAGGTAAACAATGGCCAACTTTGGGGTGCTTATATGTAGGTGGTAGTTCTTGTGTAATCCATCCAGTGCCTCTCAGAAGGCTCCAGTGTTGAGAACAGCACAGTCACTACTGCCCTCTGATGCCCACAGCCCAAATCCTCCTCATTCTTGCTAAGCCAATTTCTTAAAAAGGCATGCTGCACCATCTGCTGTTTTTTATTCAAACGATCCTCATGGTCCCACATGATTGAAGGCTGTGCTATCAATGGTACCATCAGAGCAAATGCTACAGGGTCCTCAATGGTTAGATGCCCCATGCTGTTGCTGGCAACCCACAAATTCACTGGGCTCCACACAGGGGATACCCAGATATGCTCCCTTCCTTGAGCCTGGAAAGGGAACTTACACATATGCACAAATGGGTTCCTATTTTCCAAAGTACTCCAGGGATCCAGTCATCTTAATCCAGCCTTTTTTGAAGCACATGACATCCCTGTGCTTCATGACCCAGGCTAGTCCTGACTGGACTTCCCCAAGAAGTGAGAGCACCGAGTCTGGGGGTCTTGCTTATTGTATAAACAGGCTGGGCTCAGATAGTTTTAGTGCCCAGAGGAGAGCAAATGGAGGCTTGCACATGCTGTGTGGGGATCTGGGAGGCCAACACGGACCTAGAATTCTGGAAGAGCCCAAGAGCTGATCTGTCAGGTCACTTCTGACTTTCTTTCCCCTTCCACTTTTGTAGTTCCTGGCTATTAAACTATCAGTGATGATGGCATAACATATTAGCTCTTAAAGGGAACAACACTATTGTTAATGTGTGCCTTCAAGTCATTTCTGGCTTACGGAGACCCTAAAATGAACCTGTGTTGGATTTGGATTTGATCATGGTTGGAGAGGATTTTAAAGACTTCTACGGTTTAAATAGCACCATGAACCATTTTGTTTAAAGGACAGTAGCTGAAATGTTATAGTGCTATTATTCCACATTCAACATCCTATGGAATCCTGGAGTTTGCAGTTTAAAGAGAAGCCTTAGAAATCCCAGCCAGAGCGCTCTTTGGCCTCAGTAAACTGCAAACCCCAGAATTCCACAGGGTGTTGAAAGTAGAATAATAGCAGTATAACAGTATAGTGTGGAAAGGCCTAAAATTAATCCTCATACAGAAGATTTCAGTTCCTAATAGTTACTTTTCGTTGCATAATTCACATAGAATTAGACCTATAAGCCCGGCATTTTATGATACTGCAGCCTGAAGGGCTGATAGACAATAACCCTGATATTCAACTACCTGCCTTTAAAAAAAAAAAAAAGGAGTTGTATTTTTTTAAAGAAACAGAAACTGTGTTGGTTATAAGTGTTTTGCAAAATAAATAAATAAATAAGAACTGACTACTACTTAAAATAACAGTTCCCTCTCATGGGTTTTCTGGCTTTTGGTGCCCAGATATTGTGACATATCACTGACACTGTACCCACAAACATCACTGTGGATACTGGGCCTTTTTTATATCCCACAATATACTAAAATTCTAATTGGGATGAGAAAATACTCCAGATGAAGTCATCAAGGTTTTTGTCTGCCTGGACAGAGATTGAAATGCTTTGGGAATTAATTTTAGTACAAAAGTTGGAGATGCTATGTTTATTCAAAGATAAAAAGAGAAATAGCTGACAATGATAAAGGATGTTTGTCCACAAAACTGGGTTCAGTTAATTACATGAATATTTGTACTTGCTTGAGATGTAATCTTCCATTTTTCAACATGAGCCACGGATGACAGCAAGGGCGGGAATCATGTTTCTATCCAGTAGGCATCACCATTAGCTATATTGGTTAATGCTGATGTGGTCGCAGTCCAATATCTGGGAGGATTCTTAGCCCTAGACTATTTGAAGACAGTTTGAAATAAGCTTCAGTCTGCCTTCTGTGACAGCAAATCAGGGCTGACCCATGACCATTTGCTTCCTGAGGAGGAGCAAGTCAGCAACCCAAGTCAAGGTGCAGAGTGCCCAAAACCAGCCAAATCATTCTGGCATATGAGTCAAAAAAATTCCACAAGTGCCTCTTCCCTTCCCTGGCTGTAAATTATAGTAGCAACAAATTAAATGACCTTGCTGCCTGTTTGTGACGACTAAAACTCATGACAGCCAACCCACTCTGCATAATGATAGGGCTGGTCCTGCTGATAATGCACTTGCATTTAAGCAAAGCAGCCTCCCAAGGTTTGTCTCACATAGACAAATTTCTAACCACTGGCCTTAAGGCTTTTACATTTTGGTTTTCATTCAAACATGGAGAGGCAGTTGTTTGTTTTTCATACAGAAGTACAAAAACAAGCAGCAGGTTCCCCCCCCCAAGGTATTCTGGGGCACTCGATCATGCCCACCCTCTGCAGATGTTTTCCCATTGTATTTCAGATTGCTGGAACTAAACCAACTTTTCTTCACAGGGAGAAAGCTAGTGCATGTCCATGATGGCTGGAGGTTACTGGACACTGTGATCCAAAAAAGCAATCTTTGCCAGCTAAGGTACACCTGAAGCCATTTTATCAAACAGGAAGGAAGTGCCCAGCATGGAAGAGAAAGGAAGAAATGGAGCAGCTTCAAAATAATAACATCAAACTCTTAGGAATGTGAGTGAGCAAACAAGGCCTTTTTCCAGGCAACTTTGCTGCCTCACTGAAGATGGACCAGATAGGATGGTGATCACCAAGGTGTGTGAGGAACAGGCAAGCTGCTGTGTTTGGACAAAAGGAAGGTGAAGGGTTATCAGATGGGCCCCAGGATGGAATGGGGCTGGACAGTGTTGGAGCCCACACAGCATGTCACTTGGACAAATGCAGAGCTTTGCGTTTATTCTGTTTGCCAACTGCCAATTGGTTCATTGGCTGTTAGTCGCAGTACTTAATAGTAATGATTAGCAACGTCTGCACAACAATGAAAATTTAATGAAGAGAGGAAGTTGAAAAGCAGTCCCTAGATAGGACTCACTTATGGGCAGGTGTTGACAGGATGAATGGTCCACTGTGAGAGAGAAAGAGAGAAGGTGAAGAGGAGATCTACAATGTACTGACAAATTCTCCTCAAACTCTAAATTGCTTTCACTGCTTCACTTCTTTCCAGTTTTCCCTGTCGCCAGGAGTGTAACTATGGGCTGATGAAGGCATTCAATTCTATACCTCCAAATTAAATTGTCTTTTAGTCCCTAGATTTCTAGCACTGCAGTAAGCTAAAACTTCAGTCAAGCATTTGGAACTACAGCGTGGGCATCCAAAGAAAAGGGGCAGGCAAAGTTACCAAGGGAATGCAAACATAGCAAATAGAAGAGTTTGAGGTGTGAATGAAATTGTCACAAAGGGAGTGACTCTGGAAAAATGTAAATACCTTTCCTTTTGCCAGATGCCGCCTACCCAATCCAAGGAAAACCTGATGCGACAGGCCCTGCCTGAAAGCTGGCCAAGTGAGGAATGTCTCTGTCTCTAAGTTACAGCCATTAAGATTCATCAAGAGAGGCAGCAGTGGAGGGCAGGTGGCTTCCAGATGTTGCTAGTGTGCAAATTCCAGAAGCACTAGACAGCAAAGCCAACATTAAGCAGTGCTAGAAGTTGCAGTCTAACAGTACCTGAAGGCAGTGGGGGCTGGTGGCTTCCATGTCAGCAAGCTGGTGGGTTTGCTCTGGGTTTTAATCCAAATATTGAAGAAGCTATCCAAGCAACTGAACTCTTTTCTCCCCACAATAGGTTCAGTGTCTTGCATAATTCTTTTAAAATGGAGGTGAAAACCTGGAGTGGACTCACCAACCCATTGTCAGAGGAGTCACCATCTGCCACTGCTTGGAATGCTACATATTATACCACCCTCAGGTATAGAAATATGCTTATCTACCGTAAGTATTTTTTCCTTTATGAGCAGCCTGATTGGACAGCCTTGGTGTGAATCCTCTTAACTATTGTTCAGTCATGTGATTAAACAGCTTCTCTTTAGGCAAGCAGACACTATAAGAGTAATCTCCAGAGAAACCTTGTTCAAAATCTACTTGATTACGGTTCCCACATCCAACCTCACCTTGGAATCAGTTGGTGCCACTCTGCCAGCATGAGGCTAAGAAGAAGACCTGGCAGGTAAATCATGTTTCCACTAGCCAGAGAAGGACTAGCTTCAGAGAACTCATTCCCACCTAGCCATCCACCCCCAGCCCCTGCCAAAAAGAAGCCTCATCTTTCTCTAATGGCTTGTTTCCCTGGGCCTGCAGAAGCAAGGAGACGGGGTACCTTGGCTCTGCCCATGGACCAAGAGAACAAGAGCCACCGACTGATGTTCCAGCAAGAACATCAGAAAGGATAGATCAGTCTAGTGTGAATTAGATACAAATATCCTCTTATAGCACGTCACTATGTTCTGGCCTTGAGGAAGTACAACCTCCTCCTCTACCTTTTGTTTCTGTTCCCCTTTCCCTTTGCGTGTTAGCATAGATTCTAAAGAGTCTTGGAACTGTAAGGCTGAAAGGTACACCAAAGGTCCTCTAGTCCAGTGCAGGAATCCCCAGTTGAAGCATCCCTGAGAAGTGACCATCCAGCCAATGCTTAAAAACCTCCAGTAAAAGCAGTGCACCTCCTCTACGGTAGTGCCTTTCACTGTCTAAAAGCTCTTACTGCCACAACGTTTTTCCCAGTGCTCAAATTCTCCTTTCTTGTGTTTAAATCCACTGGTTTATGTTCTAATCTCTGGAATGGAAGGAAACAAACTTCCTCCATCTTCTACATGGCATCCCTTCAGATACCTGAAGACGGTTATGATAACACCCCTGACACTTTTATCTAAACTTACTATCAGCCCTTATGGCTGGTTTCCAGACTCCATACCATCTCCATTGTCTTACTCTGGAATTGCTCCAGCTTGTCAGTATCTTTTCAGAACTATCGATTCTGAACCTTAATACCCTAATCTTTTTAGTTTGTAACCTTGATGTCCAGCCCTTTTTCAGTGATACATCTTGGGAGATAACTGGGAAGTGGAAAGATAATAATATTATGGTTAATAAATAATGTTACTTATAGGTGCCTCCAATTTATGGTGACCCTATCTTCCTGTTTTCTTGCTGAGATTTCTTCAGAGGGGTTTTGCTATTGCCTGCCTCTCAGGCTGAGAGAGTGTGACTTGCTCAAGGGGTTCCACTAGGTTTCCATGGATGAATGGGGATTTAACCCCTGGTTTTTCAAAATTCTAGTCTAACAGTCCACTACAGCATTACTGACTGCTAATAACCAATTTTATATATATATATATACATACACACACACACACATATATATATATATATACACACACACATACATGTACGTACACACACACACTACAAATGAATTATATAATTTACATTAATAAATTTTGGGTGATATTTTGTGATCTCCCTAGACATCTGAAAATGATTTTAATCCTCATGTCAATTTTACAGATGAATTCTGATTCCCTACCCCAACATGAAAATGCTACTTGAATCAAATATCTCTAGGCATCATTGTGCCAGAGTGAAGCTGCCTGCAGAGGAGCTGAAGCTGAGGTCTGGAAAAACCAGGAGGAAACCAAGGGAAAAGTGCAAGTGAAGCAGGCAGAGGATCAAGGGAAGGAGCCACTCCCTGTAGATATGTTGGACTCTGGCTGCCCCCTGTGTTTCCAACCAACACCAAGGCCTGGATCTGCTGCCTGGGGCTGAGGGGAGCTGTAGTCCAATACCCCTGAAGACTACCAGATTGGGAAAGACTGCTCTCCGGAAGAAGCAGAGAAGTTCTAGAAAACAGAGGCTGAGAGATCAGAAAAAATAGCTGTGTTCTTAAGCACAGGAAGAGAAAGGGGGAAAGTGGAAATGAGATGTAGTCGGGGTGGCGGATAAGAAGTAGAAGGTAGGGAAGAAATGGGAAATGAGGGGGAAAGAGGGGGAGCAATGGACTGAGAAGACAGATGCACATTTTAAGGGGGGGGGAGTTAGAGAGAACACTTCCAATGTTTAGATTTTTCTTTATTCATTAAACCATCCGTCCCAGCTTTTACTTCAAGAAGGTGATCATCATTATCAACAACAGTAAATTTATTATTTCAGTCTTATGGTCCAGGCCTTTCATGGTATCTCTTGCGTAGGTAACACACACACACACGTAAGAGCGCCGTCCCTTGTCTCCTTCGTCTCAGAGCTGGCACCCACTTTCCGATTGCACCGCACCCTCTCCCCGCGTTCATTTTCTCCTCCCGCTTCCAGGAAGCAAAGCAGTTAGGAGGGCCCCTTCATTCCCCTTTGCCGGGGCGGCCGCGCTAACGCATCTTCGGGCTTCCTGTTCTCTAAAAAGGCGTAAGAGAGGAACAGGGCGATCCGGAGGTAGAGGGAAAAGTCCATTCTCCCTCGGGTCTTTCCCGTTACGCTGGGGACTCGGCAAGAAATCGGGTTCCTCTCGAGCAACAGGTGCCCAATATCGGCCGTAGCCTAAGAAGGATTACCATCATTAACAGACTCAGCGGCGAGCCAGCGTGGTGCAGCGCTTTGAACGTTGGACTATTTCCGCACTAGCCTGTTGTAGCGCGATGATTGCACTTTCAACATCCTCTGGAATCCTGGGGTTTGCAGTTTCGGGAGGGGCCGGCCGGCCCCTCCCGAAACTGCAAACCCCAGGATTCCAGAGGAGGTTGAAAGTGGAATCATCGCGCTACAACAGGCTAGTGCGGAAATGGCCAGAAGAGAGAGTCCCCTGGAGACCTCTCCCAACCCGAAAAAGACTGGAGCGATCCCGCCAGATCAGATCTATCGGTGGGGAATCTCCCTTCCGGAGGGAGGGGTGGAGAAAGGGGATCCAGGCTCTCCAGAGGGCAAAAAGTCTCCGGTTTCCTCGCGTTGGACAACGTTCGCTCCTTCGGGGAAAAGAAGGTCCTCCTTCGGGCGGCTGGAGACCCCGAGGCCGAGAGAGAGGTGGCCTCCTTCGAGGCCAGAAGGAAGTGGGAACCTCCGGCGCCTGAGTCGGGCTGGCATGAAAGGGCATCCAAGGGTTACCTTCCCAACATGTTCTGTAATAATGACCATTTCCGCACTAGCCTGTTATAGCGCGACGATTCCACTTTCAACCTCCTCTGGAATCCTGGGGTTTGCAGTTTCGGGAGGGGCCGGACGGCCCCTCCCGAAACTGCAAACCCCAGGATTCCAGAGGAGATTGAAAGTAGAATCGTCGCGCTATAACAGGCTAGTGCGGAAAAGAGAAATAATAGCACAGTACTACAGACTCAGTGGGAGTATTTTGCAGCCTGAGTAGAGGAAGCGGAAGGGGGAGAGTTTTCTGCCTCGGGTGTTAAAAATCCCTTTGGGAAGAAGGAGGGGACTCCTTTCACTATTGTGCCTCAGGCAGCGTAGGCGCTTCGGCCGCCCTTGATCCGGCCTGCGAGGGTGGCTTGGTGCCTGGCCACCCAGGAAGCCGCCCGGCCCGGCCCGGCTCGGCTTCCAATTTGGTGGCGACGTCTCAGCCCTACGGTGTCGGTTGCAGCCCCGGGCCCGCTTCTCTCTCCGCTCTTCCCCTCCAAGACCCGCCGGCCAGAGGCGAGCAGCGGCGGCGGCGGCGGGAGCTGGAGCGCATCGAAGGCGGTTCAAAGTCAGCCTCGGCTTCCCGCTCCTTCGCCACTTCGCCGGGCCCCGCGGGGTCTTAGGAGCGCCTCCCGCTCCCGCCCCCGCCCTCCTTGGCCTCGGAGTCACCCCCGGACGGGATCGCCGCAAAAAAAAAAAAAAAAAAGGGAAGGGGTTCCCCTCCGCCTCTTCTTCTAATCCCCCCCTTGGCACAGAAAAGGGGGCGCCTGCGGATCGGATCGGTCGCTCCAGCCCAGAAAGGACGACCCGCCGTCAGCGCCCGGCCCCGCCCCATCCGTCCAGGTAGGGAGGCCGCCCCTCCCAGGAGCTCCTGGGAGAAGGACCCTGGGCGCCCCCCGGGACCCCGCGCGGGCCGGCGCGCGAGGCAGAGCCGCTCCGGAGGGACGCCTCGGCCGCCCGGGTCGCCGCCGCCGCCGCCACCGCCGTCCCTCCGAGGTTTCTCCGCCTGCCTGCGCCGGGCTGGAGGAGGAAGGTAAGCTCTTCACTCGGGCGGATCCTGGAAGGGGGACGACTCCCCTTTGGCGCGGGCTTTGCCGATCCTTTCCCCCGCTTCTCTTAACCCTGGGGGAGCGGGCTGGGCGTTGGGGGAAGTTGTTCGGGGCGGAAAGATGGGGAGCGCGAGAGCGATGAGCTGTGGCAAAAATAAATAAGTAAATGACGATCCCGGCAAACGGGGAGACGTGGCTTCCGTAGGGGCAGGTGGGGATCGCGGCTGAAAAAGAGGATCGGGCTCTTTCCATCCTACAGCCGGCCCCGTTTTGCAGCCAAGGTTCTGGAGCAAGTTCTCCGGCCCGGTCCTAAAAGAAAAGGAAAAGCAGCTCAAGGAGGCTTAAAAAAAAAAAAAAAGTCACGAGGAGCGATTGGACGCCCTTAGTCGCCCTAACCATCACCTCCCCGTTCTCGAGATGGCCTACCTGGAGAACGGAAATGAAATCATCCTGAACGAACCTTTCCCAAGGCGGCCCAAACCGTCCAAAGGGATACAGATGTAGAGAGGCATGTGCTCGACACAGACGCACACTCACGTGTACGCACACACGCATCTGTATGAATGGTTCCCCCTTTTCCCTCCTCCCTGCCCGTCCCTTTCCTCTTCCTCCTCCTCCTCCTCCTCCTCTTCTCCAGTCCCCGTTGCTTTGATTCAGGCCTTGGTAATTAATTTGGCATTTCAGAAAAGCCCCTGCTCTGGATAAAGCCGCCATTCATCCCCCCAGCCTAATCTGAACACAATCTGGAAGAAAAGCTTTCAGAGAGACAGAGAACGCCTTTCGCTTCCCTCTCAAAAGAGCTGTCACTCCGTCGGAATAAATCGAGCCTGATTATTTCGAACCGGAGCCCCGGCCCCGCCGCCGCCGCCTCTGCCGCCGCGCCCTCGCTCGTTCTCGCTCTCTTTTAACAATCGCCCGGCCAGAATTGTTCCTTTTCTTCTCCCCCCGCCGCCCCATCCACCGCCGGACTCCAAATAGCCGCTCTCTTTTAACGCACACGCACACGCACCAATTTGGTAATAGTATTTCCTGAGAAGAGGACTTCGCCTTAGGAAGAGGGTGCGCGGTGATGGTGGTTTTCTTTCAAAAGAGAGAGAGAGAGAGATTGAGAGAGAGGGGAGGACGGATCTCTCGGGGCTCTTGTTTCTCTTCCTGCGCGGCCTCTGCAGAGGAGCAAAGCAACCATCCCGGGCAGAGCAGTTGGAAACTAAGGGGCCTGTTTGAGAGGGGAAAGAGGCGAGGGGGAAAAGAAGGGCGCCGTGCAAAGGGGCAGAGCAGGCAGAGGGCGATCCCGTCTAAACCTCCGAGATTGGGAGCCCCATTTTAAAATCCTTCCGTCCACAACTTGAGAGGGTGATGCCACGCGTACCTGGCAGCCCCCATCCATTTCCCCCCCTCCTGGCTTCTGCCCTTCTTTGCATTTCTGGCAGGGGATAGAGCCAAGGAAATTCTACTCTGCATCAAAATCTAGGGGTTGAATATCCATTCGGCCACGACCTCCCCTCACTGCTTTGCCCTAAGGCCATCAGGTCCCCGAAATCCCAAGGTGCCCGTTTTAAGAAAAAGTGAGACCGATTTCAGTTCGCCTTGGAAAATAAAGGCAGGAAAGGGCAAATATTTAAGATCTGGACTGTGGCCATTTCCGCACTAGCCTGTTATAGCGCGATGATTCCACTTTCAACCTCCTCTGGAATCCTGGGGTTTGCAGTTTCGGGAGGGGCCGGCCGGCCCCTCCCGAAACTGCAAACCCCAGGATTCCAGAGGAGGTTGAAAGTGGAATCATCGCGCTATAACAGGCTAGTGCGGAAATGGCCTGTGTTTCTCCCACTTCCATTCCCATTCCATATCGGGCGCGATCCAGAACGGCTCGAGCGGCCCCTGAACTCTGCCAGCTAGAAACCAGGCAGCCGCCGCCGGTCTTCTCCAGACCCCTTTCTCCGCATTTGCCTTTCTCTTTCTTTCCGCTGCGTCTGTGGCAACTTTCGGGTAGAAAAGTTGGCCTTTCCGTAGGGTCCCTCTCTGTCCAATCGCGAAGAGACGCAGGTTCCCCCAAAAGCGGGGGAGGGGACAGCCAACACCTCCAGCACCAAAAAATAAGCGAGAGAGCCTAAGACGGACGGGAGAAGTGCGGGGAAATGGATCAGTTCCGGCAGAGAAAGAGGGCTGCCTCTGGACCTCTTCCCTCTCCTGCTCGTCCAGATCCGAAGGGAGGACGCAGACGGCTTCCTTCCACCCGCGCAAAACCCAGAACCAGAGCCTCGACGGTCTTCCTTCGATCCTTTCCGTCGTTTGCGAGGCAGCCTCGCCTGCGCACCGGCCGCTCGTCCCGTCCACCCCGTCGGGTGGAAAGACAGCCGGTTAGCGGGGGTCGTCTGGCGAAAAAGAGGGGAGCAAAAGGAGCCGAGGGGTCAACAGGTCAAGGCACAGAATACCCGTCGATGGAGGGGGACGGGTGGCAAAAATCACGAGATTAGAGCCGCCAGCCCCTTCCCGCTTGTCTTGGAAACAGACGGATAAACCCCGCCGTGGGGATTTAATTCCGAGTAAACGCGTAAATCATATAGACACGAGGAAGAAAGAGTTAAAGAACTCGCGTTAGAAGAAGGCTGGGAAGCGCGGACTGGAAGATTTCGTGAAGTCCTCTGGACATCATTAATAATAGTGACCGGGATCTATTCGTAAAGGGGAAGAATCTAATCAATAATCGTTAGGGACGCGGCCATGCCTCAAGCCGATAAGAGCCCTTTCCCTTCAACAGTTTGGGCACAGATTCTGCTTCCCGTTAATAACGCGCGGAGGTGAGACAGAGAACCCAGGAATTAAGAGAATGCTTAATCCTGCCCACCAAGGGGCCTAAATATCCTGCAGCACTAGATCCCATCTGATCTTGGAAGATAAGCAGGGCCATCCCTGGTTAGTACTTGGATGCGAGACCGCCAGGCTCTGTAAGCTTTATTTGAGAGGGAGGAACTGACAAAGAGACCTCTGAGTGTTCCTTGCCTAAGAAAACCCTGTGAAATTCCTGGGGTAGCCATAAATGGACAGGCGAATTGAAGGCATATGCGCACAATCCCAGCCACCACTACCCAGACTTCAATCCGGCTTCTGACCATTTCCGCACTACACTATTATAGCACTATTATTCCACTTTCAACATCCTATTGAATCGTGAGGTTTGCAGTTTAGAGAGGGGCCTTTAGAATTCCCAGCCAGAGAGCTCTTGAGCCTCAGTAAACTACAAACTCCAGAATTCTGCAGAATATTGGAATAAGGGCACTAGGACAGCGTAAGTGGGGAAAGGCCGTCTGTCCAGGCTGAGTACCTCTTTCTTGCACGCTGGTTTTTCGGAACTGATGCCAGAGAGACGCGGGTCTCCTTCTTCTCTTCTCTCTCCGACGGCCTCCCTTTGGACCAGAGGCGGAGGGGCGATCGCCCCTACGCGTCCTCGGGTGGCCTCGAAGGCCCCATGGGCTCCCAAACCGCCTTCTTCCCGCCGTCTTTAAAACACCGACAGAGTCAGGTTCCCCGATAACCGATTCTCACGAGCGCGCCCGCCCATGCGTGTGTCTTATTTCGATCTTTCCCAACGTGAGAGCGGCCTTGCTGGAGAAGTGGGATTATTGAAGGTGTTAGGGCTGTTTCCCTCGGCGGTGCTTGATCGATAATGGCCGTTTCTCCCCCCCAAGGCATCGCTGGGAGTCGCAGTTACCCGGGAGGAAGGCACGTGTGAACGCGCGGTAATGGTTTCGTAGGAAAGATGTGCTGTTGGACTGGAGAGCCTGAGATGACTGCTTGGTCCAAATCGTCTCATTCCCCCTTGCATATTTCAGGGGGCTTGCTTCTGCGTAGGGGCTTCCTTACTTATTGATGTGTAGGCACCCATAGAACCGTTTACCAGAACGGAAAGTTTGCTCGTACTTCCCGTTGCTCTCTAGTGAAAAGAAACGCAGTCTGTGCAGGAACGAAGGCCCGGGCATACTCACTGAATGAATATGTTGCACAGAGCAGCAAAATCCTTTACTGTCCGTGTTTATCTGCTGTAAGGTCTATTGTGTTTTATAGAACCTTAACTTTTTTTTTTAGAAAAAAGATCCTGCATATTCCGATTTTGAGAGATCTTTGAAACCAAGAGCAAAAGAAAGTCTTAAATATTTATTTTTGATCAATATTTAGAAGTGTTTTTTTAATCAGGAACAGCTTCATCATATTACAAATGCTGTCCTCCCCAAAAAGAGAAAAGGCTAAGGGACTTGCTGGCTCAAAGCAAGGAACCATCTAGTTGCAGGTGGAGGCGTGGGGAACTTTTGGCACTCTAGATGTTCTGGCTACAGCTCCCATCAGCCCCATCCGGCGTGGCCAAAGAGAAGAGATTGTGGGAACGGTAGTCCAAAACATCTAAAGGTACTCCGAGGTCCAAGGGTAGTATCCCGCTTCCTAAAGTGACCAGGTGAAGTCTCCCAGAAACCCGCAGGCAAGGAGGGGAAGCCCGGCCCTCTTCTTGAGTTTTGCCCTCAGCATCTCCTCTTCAGCTGCGTATTATGAACTCCCTGTACGATAGCCAGCGTGGTACAGTGGTTAGAGTGTCGGACTAGGACTCTTGTAGACCAGGGTTGAAATCCTTGCTGTGCCGTGGAAGCCCAGTGGGGAGACCTTGGGCAAGTCACCCTTTCTCAGCCTCAGAGCAAGGCAAGGGCAAACCTTCCTGGAATAAATTCTTGTCAAGAAAATCCTGAGAGAAGGTGCCAGTAAGTCAGAGTCAACCTGAAGGCACCTGACAACAGCAAAAATGTGAACACTCCCATGGAAGTATCATTCAGTCTTTGTGCCAGGGCAGAGAAATAACCCTTTCAGGTTCGTGACCTGATTGAAAAGAGCAATTTGTTTGGACAGACTCTGTTGCGCGCAGAGGCTGGCATGCATGGCCAGAGTCTACTGGCTACCAGGCAGCAACAAAAAGCTGTGGCAATCGTAATGAACAAGCACTATTTGCAAACCATATATTTGTGTTCTTTGGATCTTACACTAGTGTTCTAGCAGGTATCCTTTAATTCGGGATGTATCGCAATGTTTTGGAACAGGACTTAGAATGTTCTGCACAGGTTTAACTTCACTTGAAACTATTAATTGCTTCCAACATTTTCCCTCTTCAAGCAAACTTTTTCTTCAGCATCGCTGTTCCTTCGGTCTTACCGAAACCAAGGCTTTTACATATAACTGTAACAAAGTGAAGACTTTTGAAGATTGATCACCACATCTTAAGTTAATGAAAGCTAATAATTTTATTTTCCTCTGTCCCCACTGTATAAGATCCCTCTCTCCTAACCGTAGCCATTTCTACACTAGACTGTTACGGCGCTATTATTCCACTTTCAACATCCTATGGGCTCCTGGGGTTTGCGGCTCCTCCCAAACTGCAAACCCCAGGATTCCATAGGATGTTGAAAGTGGAATAATTGCGTTATAACAGTCTAGTGCGGAAATGGCCACGTGTTTGCGCGCGCGCACACACAGTTGGGAGAGAGGGGCATACACCCATAAGCACACACTTGAATTCAGATAATATTCCATGGATCTCACGAAGTGGGCTGCTGCCCCGGAAAGCTTATGCCAGAATAAATTTGTTGGGTTGAATTCCAATTGTTAGCCTCAATTTAGAGTTGGCTCATTGACTCAGACGAACTTACACATATGTTAACTCACTCCCGTTGATTCGATGGGTCCCCTCTGACTGGATTTAAGAACTGGTCTTTAAAGTACCACACAACTCTTTGTTGTTTTTGCTGCTACAGACTAATGGGGGATTCCCCTGGGAACCTATAAATCACATCCCTCGAGCCACTTTAAAGGCACGAAATGCTACTATGAAAACAACTAAACAAAAGATCAAAGAGCTTTAAGTGGGAAATGGCTGACTTTTAAACAGCAATAAATGGGGTGAGATGAAGCC
Source organism: Ctenosaura bakeri (assembly GCA_948474755.1). Classification (NCBI taxonomy): domain Eukaryota; kingdom Metazoa; phylum Chordata; class Lepidosauria; order Squamata; family Iguanidae; genus Ctenosaura; species Ctenosaura bakeri. The sequence goes on from CAOLHI010000970.1 coordinate 244,028, forward strand.
TGCAATAGAAATCGAGTGATTTTACAACAACAGCATCAATAACAACAATAACAACCACCGACAGGTAAAAAAAATTGAGGCAGTTTAGAAGTACTTTGTTTCTATGGCTCCTTACGTTGAAAGACGTTGAAAGAAAAGATTTCTCAAAAGAGCGTTTATTTTAATCCTACCCAGAATGATTTGGATCCCAGTGACCGCTTCACTGAAAGTGTAAATTGTCAAAGACGTAGTAAAGGAGCGTAATAAAATGCTAGGTTGGGGATGTCTACTTTAAAAAAAAAACCTTCCGTCGTTACAGTCACGAGTTACAAAAAAGGCGAATGGGAAAAAAAACAACCCAAAATTGCGCCTTTATAATTGCAAGAAAGGTATATCTCACTTATTGAAGAGTATGAGGGAAAGGAAACAGTAAAAGATCAGTGTTAACCAGATGCATTTCTCCAGATTTGACCTTGAGAAGCGGGGCGGGGGTCATTTTGACAAGCCGGTCTACTTAACGCTGATCCTTCCGCACCTTTGGAAAGTTATCGCATTTTGTTGAAAAAACAAAGCCTTAGAAACGTGAGATCTCACAGCTCCAGTACCTCTGGCAGTTGGGTAGCAATGCCCTGTCGCTTTGAAAGGGGATTAAAAATTGCAGGACAGAGGAAATTTCCAGGTGCGTTTGTAACACCTGCGCAGTATGCAATCCTAGACTAGTCTGCCCAGAAGTCTCTCTGTTTTCGGTGTGTGTGTGTGTGTGTGTGTGAAGGCATAGGTGTCCTTAGGGCTGCACTCTATCTTACTGCTTCTTATGACAAGGCCCAGTGAATGGTCTGAGAGCATCCTATAACACAGGGCACTATAAACGAGAAATATCAAGGATCAGTGGGAAAGGAATGTAATATCTCTAACACCTACAGCATCTATAATAAGAAAAGAGTGTGCGTGTCTGTACTTCCACTGTAACTTCATCACAGTGAAAACTACATGCTTGGAAACTGGGAATGGATACCAAGGGACCAGAAGGGTGTTTCCCACAGTTATTTTGGTTTTAAATAAATAAATACATAAATAAATAAATAAATAAATAAAAAAAAAAATTGGATTGCTTTATTTAATTAAAATCTTGCTGTAGCTTGCGGTACACCTTTTAGCCACTAGGTGCAAGAGCTTTCCTTTTCTAGAGTAACAAAACTGGAGGTTGGTCTGTGAGATTCTTGTGTTTCTCCATAAAGGTTTGTAAGCATCTCCACTTACTCGTTGCCTTTTCAGGACCCCAAAAATCTTCAGGGAGAGGAGAGACAGAGACAAGAGAAAGAAAACCAAAGTAGGTGGCTACTAAGAGGTTTCTAAACCATGCAAAGCAATACTTCTGCTAGCACACAAATAATATAATGATAATCACACCGAACCTGCAGTAAAGTAACAGCAGTCAGTTCTGGTCTACCTGCACAAAGAGCAGAATGGAAAAAGCAGGGGCTGTAACCCGAGTAAAGTGAAAATTATGCCAAACAGATAGTTACACCAAGGGTAGACTGTCCAATCCTTTTATCAGATGAAAACTTTACAAGTGATTGCTTCTTCCCTCCCCCCTCAGCTTCCTTGAGATGGATTGATGTAAAATGTAAATGCAAAATTGTAAATGTAAAAACTAAGAATGCATACTAAGAACCTCTTAACAGGAATGGTGCAATTAGTTTTTCAGGCTAGTGTTGACTATGCATACCCACTTAATGAGAACAGGATCAAACCCAAGTCCACCCAAGACCACATTCCCTTCAAAAGGGCTGGGCAACCAATTGTTGTCCACATGTTGTTGAGCTGCACTTCCCATTGGCCCTAGCCAGTGTAGCCAATGGTAAGTGAGGATGGGATTTGCAGGCCAAAACATCTGGAGAGCTGCAAGAACCAGGGTGGTATAATGCTTGCTTGGCCATGGAAACCCACTGGGTGACCTTGGACAAGTCACACTTTCTCAGCCTCAGAAGAAGGCAAAGACAACCCCCTTCAGAACAAACCTAGCCAAGAAAACCCCCTGATGGAGTCACCTTAGGGTCACCGTAAGTCAAAAATGAAGGCACACAAGAAGAATACTAATCATTAGCAGGCAGTATGCAATCCTTGGAAAACTACCCAGCCATTTCTTAGTAGGCCTGGACTTGCATCCTTCACATCCCTGGTTTTACAAGACACTAATGATTTCCCTTTTGCTCAAAACTTCATGTGTTATATTTTTATGTGTTTCTTTCTGCTTCTGTTCAGTGCCACCTCATAGCATCTGTGTGTTTCAACTGTGTGTTCAACTTTCTGGGTTGTAGCCAGCCTTCAGTTTCAGAAATGGAGACCCAAGGTTTTTCCATCCCAGTTTGCAATCTGGCAACCTGCACAGAGACATTCATCCAGCCTGAAATTGAGTTTAATTGTAGATCTCATGGCTAGAAGGTGTGGTCTAATCTCTGGATTTTTCTGGTTCTTTCCTTACCCCTTAGTTTTTATACCATTCAGTAGCTAGGTCGTTGTTGTTGTTGTTGTTACTGTTGTTTGCTTTCAAATTATTTCTAACATATGGTGATCCTAAGGCAAATCTATTGCTGCATTTTTTTGGCAATATTTTTTCAGAAGGGGGATTGCCTTTGCCTTCCTCTGAGGCTGAGATAGTGTGACTTGCCTAAGGTCACCCAATGGGTTTCCTTGGTCCAGTTAATTTGGTGAAAAGTTCTGAATAATTTGAAAGTGTGCACAATTTTGTGGCATTTTGGTCACTCCCCCCAAAAATAATGTTCAGTTCTGGGTCTGAGCTTTGATTTTTTTTTCTTAATGTACTTAATATACGTAAGCTGTTTGCATGCACCCAAAACAGTGAACATGAGGAACAGTGAACAGTGTCATGAGGATATAGCAGTAGGGAGACAGCTTTCTTCTGAGTGCACATGGTTTCAGTTCTACTGTTTGGCTTAGATGTGCATCAGGCCGAAGAACACAAACTGGTTTGATTAAGTTCATTGCTCCTGGAAATCTTGAAAAACTATATCTGATGAAGTGGAGTGTTAAATCTACAAAGGGCTCAGCCATGATTCTTTTGTTGGTTTTTGTGGTTGTTTCTTGTTTACTGAGATTTCCGCAGTAGAAGGAAGGGAAAAAAATCCCTTTTTCTAATTACATCACTGGTTATACAGGTTATAAATTGACTAGTAAATCACTCTGGGATAAACATAATGAGCATTAAGTAGGTGAACAATGCAAGCACACCTCATCCCCCACCATTCCCATTTTTTCTCAGCATCCACCAGTACTTTCCATCAGTTTGCTGTTTTGCATGTAGAGAATCTAAGGTCATACACATTAAAATCTGGACAGTTTACCACTGTAGGTTAGTTAGGTACTGAACTGCTTATTTTGGAACTACAAGAAAAGGAAGGAAGATTAAAAACTGAAAGAAAAGGAAGGGAAAAGTGATAAGAAAAGCTTTTAAGGTGCTGAAAAATGCTGGGTTGCTTTTGCTATCAGTTGCATTCTGTCAACCACAAGATCAAAACTGGGAAGAAGGTGTCTTATCTTTGGCCATTTCTGCCCTACACCATTATAGTGCTATTATTCCACTTTCAACATCCTGTGGAATTCTGGGGTTTATAGTTTACAGAGACCCAAGAGCCCCCTGGCTGAGAATACTAAAGGCCCCTCCCTAAACTGCAAACCCCAGGATTCCATAGGATGTTGAAAGAGGAATAATAGCACTATAACAGTGTAATATGGAAATGGGCTTGTCTATTTTCTGACTGGGAAGTTATTTTTCATTTCCACTGGTATTCAGGCCTTCTTCCAAATTATATAGAGCAGCAATTTTCCTCCGTTATCTTAACCAGATGGGTTAAGCTGGGAGCTAGTGACTTCCTTGCCTAAAGGAACCAAATGAGACTGACAGTCTAGTGGGGATTTGAACCTGGCCCTTCCTATCCAACCCCAACATTATTCCTACTATTATATCCTACTCTGGCTTAAAAAGTTTGGGATTTGCACCCTCCCATATGATCTTTGGTTCTCCTAGACTTCCAGTCCAAAGGCCAAAGTGGCTGGAGATTCTCGGAGTTTAAGTCCAATGTACATAGAGGACCAAAGTTTCTGCAGCACTGAGAATGGTACCTGGGAGAGGGCATTTTCCTAGGTTTAACCAAAGGAGGAGGGAGACAAAAAAATCACATGCCTGTGCTGATTAAACATCTGCACCTTCTGCCTTTTTATCAGTTGTGGGGGGCGGGGGAACACAGGCATAATTATATTGTAAAATGTCTCTTTCTTCTCTCTCTTCCATGTGCAGATGCCTGCATCCATGTGCCCAGCACAACAACTGAAGGAAATATGTTATTCCCCTTAACAAGGGGGATGCCTTTGGATCATTAAATTATGGACTATCAATAAAAATGGTCCTCTTTAAAATGCTATTTTTTCCCCCAAAAAAGAGCCCCAGGGTTGCTTACCTGCAGTTTGAGAAAACAAAGAATCTGAAATCACATTAAAGGTGAACACATATATTGCAGCATAAGCTTTTGTGGCCTGCTGCCTGCTTCATCCAATGCAAGTGAGCCGAAGCCCATCAAAAGCCTAGGCTGTAATGTGTTAAATGTACAAGGTGCTGCATGGTTCTCTGCTGTTCTTGCTGCAGTGGACTAAAACAGTTCCCCCTCTGGAAATTTGTGCTTTGGGCATGACACATATTGATCCATAAAGCTTTTTTTTACATCTTTCAATTCTGCACAACTTTTGCATAGTTGGACTAGAAAAAATAGACTAAGAAATTGGAGTGAGGAGGGTTGGTTGGTGATCATACAATATTTGGCTTGTCTGTTCATGTGAAGGTGACATATTGGTTCATTTTGCAGTATTTTTGTCCTCAAAGGTCTCACCTGTCCTTTGTACTTCCATAAGTGAATTTTCTAAAGCATGGTCATTACTTGAAAGTTGACCTTACTGATTTCAGTGGAGTGTATTTCCATCCATGATTTTATTTTATTTTATTTTATTTTATTTTATTTTATTTTGAATCAGGATATGAATCACTCAGACAGTAATACATGCCTACCTTAAAAGCATCTCACAGACATATCTAGTGGATGGTGAATGTTTCACATTCTCACCACCTAACCACTAGCTGATGGACCAAGCATTTATGTAGCCACTAGCTTTCTTCTCCCCAATTCCTGCACATTTCAGCTTCACCTCTGTGCACCCTGCCATCACTACAACTCTCACTGCATTATATTTCTCCTTTCCTTTGAAAGTGATAAAATATGGCAAGTCAACAGTGGATCTTGTATCCATTGACTGCAAGGCTGCTGAGGCAGCAGGGAGAAAATTCATGGTGTTTGGACAAGACAAACATTGTTTCGTCCCTAAGTAAACCTCTGTAGAGGACAGCTGGATTCATCTCATTGCTGCAGCCAAGATGTAGAAAGGGAATATCCAGATGGCCTGAAAGTGAGACCCCCCTTCAGTGGTGAAGGGTAGACAGAGAAAAGAAAAACCATTACTCCCCTCTCCATGTGTAAACAGGCAGACAGAAAGAAAAAGAAGAGGCCTCCAGCTCCCATACTTTATCCACCACTTCCCCACCCTCTCCCTCATCCAGAATGGTACTGACAGACTGAGGATATATATAAAGAAATTAATCCTCATCTTGCTTTAAATCCTGTGTAAGCAGGGCTGCCCCCGGGTAAATACCTTGGCACCTAGGCAAGATACAGTTTTGAACAACTACCTCCTTGCTTTGGCACCACAGTTGGTTGCTTGAAATGGGTGCTTAGGAAACACAAGTTTCCTGGGATGTTACTGATTCTCTGCAAATTTGTTTTTTTCAGTTTCTGTGGAGTCTTTCAAATACAAAGAGCCTATTTCACCTTTTTCAGTATTCTCAGTCAGAAAGCAACTCCCACAACACCATTCTTTCACGAATCACAACTGAGGCTGGAAATTCTATCCACACTTACCTGGGCTAAGCCTTATTGAAATGAGTGGGATTTATTTTTGAGTAGACATGCCTGTGATAGCTCTGTGAGTTGAAGAAGACTGTGCATTTGTTGCTCATGCTGTTCCAACACCACTAGAATATAAATTGAAGTGACTATTTGTGTCAGATTTTAACATTTCACAAGACTGAGGTTTTTGTTTTTACCATGTGGCTCTGATTGCAGAGATTGTTGGCAATACTCTCTTTTAACAAATGGAAAACCTAATGCTGTTTGTTTAGATAAAGGTGCCAAAAAAGAAGATTCCAAAACAGACCATGATAGACTACCTATTCTGGATAAAGAAGTCCAAAATTTAGCGCAGGATAGCAAATATGCCTGATGATATGTGGCAAGGTCTTGTGGGGGAGGGAGGTTGAGTTTTTAAAAGTTTAATAACAAAACTTCTGTGGGGAATAATTCCCACAGAACTCTTCAGGCTGCAGTGCTATTCTCACTGGGTTTTATTTCTGACCAGAAATATTTAAGACTGTGCTGTTATAGAATGTATCCATTTCCTTTTTCACACTCTTTTTGAAATAATATTCTAAAGCCCACACAAACAAATGTGCTCCCAGTGTTGCTGCACAGTAATATTCCTGTTTGGCAACAAATTAGGATTGTAGTTAATATACTGCAGAAGGTCTGAAATCCTTTATTTTTGAAGTAAACTATTACTGTTTGAGAGCAGTGGTGCAAAGGTAGGTTCAGTAAATTGTATAAGAACAACCCCTTAAGGTGGGTCAGCGTTGTTGCTGTTGTTGTTGTTTTTATTGTTGTTGTTGTTGTTGTTGTTGTGTGCCTTCAAGTCATTTCCGACTTATGGCCATCCTAAGGTCAACCTATCATGTTTTTTTCTGGGGGCTGTGAATGTGTGACAAAGCTAAGGTCACCCAGTGGGTTTCCATGAGAATCACACCCTGGTCTCCAGGGTATTAGCACAATGCTCAGACTGCTGATTTTCTCACTGATCATCACGCTGATTTTCTCAGTATTATTACCAACACTATATTATACAATTAGCTGAAGGAACCAACTGAGACAGGGGTGGAAAAAGGTTTACCTTCCAGATGCTTTGAACTGTAATTCCCAGAAGTCTGAACCAGCATAGCCAACAGCAAGGGATTCTGGGAGCTGAATTTCAAAGTGACAGGGGGTAAGTTTCTTTCCCAAGCCTAAAACCATGCAATAAATTACAAAGGTGAGGTATTAATTCAAGTGTGTCTGGCTGAGTGGCTCAGTTCACTGGCCAGTTCCTTGGGCTCTCGCTAAAATCTGCAGTTCTCCTGAGCTGCCTAATATTCAGAAGATGAAGCGAAAAGCAAAAATAATATTTAACTGAGTCCTTAGTGTGATTGAATAGTAGCTGCATCACTTGATTTAGAACGAAGGTGGTGGTGGTGGGAAATTTCCATAACAGGGACCAAGAATGATACTGTCAGCCCTGGACAGAAGAGGTTCTAATATCTGAAGACAAAGGCAGAGGTGCTAGCAAAACCCTTATTCATGTACCTGTGAAAACTCCTTTGTGTAGGTGCTGTTCCTAAATGGAGGCCTAGGCCTAGACTACTGCATTCTGCCTTATGCCAGAATAAGCTTGTTGGTCTTCAGGCTGCTGCAAGTTTTGTTGCTGATGTTTACACTTAGATTTCTTAGATTGCTGATATATTCAAAAGCTATCTTCCTGGAATGTGCATCCATCTGGGTCAAAGTGTTGCATAATTACTGACCAGGGAGTGAGAAGCAGCAGTCTGTTAGGTGGCTGTCCAGTGCTTCCTGCTTGGAAATACTCAGATGATGAGAAGAAATGCAATGCTACTTAAAGGAGCTGAGGGACTGAGCCAGGAGCTTTGTCAGGTGTCTGCAGCACCCAGGACTTAATGGGATGAAGGATAAACTAAACTAAATTGGACTAAACAAGCAGAGTGGGGATGATCAAAGGCAGGTCTCTGGAAGTTCTTGAAATCCAGTTCCCAACCAGCACCAGCCAGTAAAGACAATGGTCAGGGAAGATGGGAGTTGTAATCTATCACCACCAGGAGGGCTGTAGGTCCTCCATCTCATCTGTATTGAGATCCAGAGTTCTGGCTGCAACATGCTGGAGGGCGTCTTTTCTTTCTCTGAAGAGGCCTAAGTATAAGGTTTCTCTTTCAACATATACTTCCCACACAACCCTTTTTCATTGGAACCCAAGTATCTTCTGAGACTACTCAAATTTCATTTGTTCTCTCCTGGACACCTGGAGGTGCTCTGAGTCATAAGCCAGCCTTGCTGGGAATCATAGTATGCCTGCCCCAAGCAGAACAGGAATCAGAGCAGGAAATCTACAGAATGTTCAACATGTTCAAGGGTAGCCGTGATGGCCATGCAGCAAAATACAACAAAATCCAAATTCCACAATACAAGGATACCTTCCCCGGAGCAAGTAAAAAGCACAAAATACCTCATGTAATCTTGTGAAGCTTCACTGGTTTCTTCATCAAAGATGTTCAAATCATACAGGAGAAGAAAAATGAGGACGTTAGAGTCATGGGCCTATATGTTGTCTTGGATGTTTCTTCTGTTCTCAGTTAAGATGGTCTGGAGGGATGTCAGTGCAAACAGAAGCCACTCATCCTCTTTCTTGTGTTTGAATCAGGTACAAAGGGCACTAAAAGACAAGCAATAAAGTTTCCAATCCATTAGGAGAAGCAACATAGCTTTTGTGCTAACCAGGCTATGCTGCTCTCATTTGGTTTTGGAATATCCAACAGTATTTGGGAGCCAGTATGGTGTGGAGGCTTAAGTGTGGGAGTCCTTGTTGTGTGCCTTCCAGTTGTTTCTGACTTACACCCTAAGGCTAACCTATCATGGGGCTTTCTTGGCAAGATTTGGTCAGAGGAGGTCAGCTATTGCCATCCTTTGAGACTGAGAGAGTGTGACTCGCCCAAGGTCACCTGGTGGATTTCCATGGCCAAGCAGGGATTTAAACCCTGCTCTCCCAGAGTCCTAGTCCAGCACTCAAATCATTATAACACACTGGTTCCTACAGCCCTTCTAATGTTTTAGACTACAAATCCCATCCTCTTCTACCATTGGCTTTACTGGCTAGGGCTAATGGGAGCTGCAGCTCAACAACACATGGGCAACAATTGGTTGCCCAGCCCTTTTGAAGGAATGTTGTCTTGAGTGGACTTCGATCTGACCCTGCTCTCATTAAGCAAGTATGCATAGTCAAACCAGCTTGAAAAACTAACTGTCCCATTTCTATTAAGAGGCTCTTAGTTTGCATTCTCCGTTTTTACATTTAAAATTTTGTATTTACATTTTACATAACTTGATCTTCAGTGGTCTGAGGAGGCTTGCCAGTGCTTTCTGAATGTGTCTTGCCCAAGTCAACCAGGAGGCTTCCATGGCTGAATGGGGATTTAACTTCTGCTCTGGCAAAGTCCTAGTCCAAAACTCCAACCGCTAGACCTTGGTTGGAGGCTAGGATTTGAATCCCCCCTCAGCCATGGAAACACAGTGGCTGACCTTGAGGAAATCAGAGGAAAGCAAAGAAAACCTCCTCTGCATAAATTTCAACAAGCAAACACTTGAAGGCACATAATGACGCTATTTAAAGGCCTGAGGGAGACAAAATAGAAGTAACTACGGTGAGGCTGAGGGGTGGGTGCTTGCTTCCCTCCAGAAGGGGTCCCAAAGAGAACGCAGGACCTCAACTGAGACATGGTATCAAAGATGGGGAAGGGCGGCGAGGAACGAGACGCCCAGTGGGATGGAATCGACCTCTCCTTTCTCAGCCTCTGGCGCGCAACGTGATTCTGTGCATCTGCCTCGGTACAGTTCAGAAACAAGGGCCATTTCCGCACTAGCCTGTGATAGTGCTATTATTCCACTTTCAACATCCTGTGGAATCCTGGGGTTTGCAGGCTCCTCTCTAAACTGCAAACTGCAACCCCAGGATTCCATAGGACGTTGAAAGTAGAATAATAGCACTTATCATAGGCTAGTGAGGAAATGGCCAATGAATTCGATAGCGTTGACTGGGTTTTACTCACTAATAGGTGCGGAAGGTTTCACTTTTAACGACCTCTAAGAAATTACAGAAGTTTCCTAATTAGATGCAGGAGGCAAGGGCCTGTGTGGAACGGGAGAGGAAAAGCAGCAAGAAAAAGAAATCTGAATGGAAGCCTAGCTAGGAAAATCGGGCAAAATATTCTGCAAAAGTGTGTATCGTCTGTTGGGGAATTGGAATCTAGGTGAGTCCAGGTGCAAAGACAGGGCAGAATTAAAAATCTGCTAAGTGTAGAGTATTTCCCACTCTTTATTTACTACGCAGAAGTCTAGCGCCAAACTACCTAAACTACTTACCTTAAATATTAGTTCCTAGGGTTTTGTTTGTAATAAAAAGAAGGATAGTGACTCCCTTCCCCCCTCCCCCCGAAAAGCCGGAAAAGTGTGGTGGAGAGTGCGGTACCCCTGTTTTTTAAATTATGGATAACACTTCTAAGGTGAGACCAATATATGTGGAGGAGTAATATTTGTACAAAAGTTTTTCTTTTGACCTCAATTCCTGAAAACGTTCTAGTAAGATTTTACTGCTAGCAAAAAAGGACGAGGAGGATTTGTAGTGGTTGCCGAATGGTAACTGTAATCCCTTTAATCTGTGTGTATTCTCGAAAAACAGGATTTTGATGAGAAATAGCACTTAAAATGGTTTCTTCCGTTGTAGGAGAATCATGAGAACATTTTGGGAACCTGTGTTCGTATTTCAATGGTACATAAATAGGCTTTGAACTAATTCTCGCTAACGCTAATAGAAATTTGAAACAACTTGTACCTGAATCTTTACAGATCTTAAAATACCTAAATAAAAAATCAGATTCCCAGTACAGTATCTTGGAAGTCCGTTTTGTTAACTGAAACGGAACAGTCGCTTTCAACGGAGGCATGTCATTAATGATTGGAATATCAGGAGAAACAACTTTAAGATATATCTATTATTTTAAAAATAAAACAATAAAAACGGAAAGTGGAAATCGTTGAATGCTTCTAGACTGGCATCTTAGGTGGAGTGAGGAAGAGATGGAGGGGCAGGGAGGGATCCCTCACCCTGACGGAAACGAAATCGCTTTCACACCGCCTGAAAAATGTTTCTGTGGTTGAGTGCCGCTAAATACTGGAGTTCTCTTCGCTGCCAAGGAAATGGTAACATTCCTGAATCAGGAAACTCGATTCCATCTCTCACAACATTAATCACACATTTTTTAAAACGCGGTTAAAACTTACACGAGCCAACCAGAGTCAAGCGCTCTAAAGCCCCATTCACTTCACCAGGAAAAAAGTAGGCGCGTGTTTAAAACTGCGGATCCGAAACGCTTCAGTGGAAAATACACGGCTCCGGATCTTATGTTCGTGCGTGTCCGTACGGAAGACTCAGGCCTAAACTCTGTTGTGCTCGAAGGATCCCAACGTGCTTGGAACCGTTTGCGATTTAAACCTGTAGCATTTCTACAATAATTTTAAATGTTGGCGTCGTGTTTTCCTACCTGCAGTTGATTAGTTCCTTCCTAATTTGTGCCGGTTAGTGGTTTAAGATGAAGCATAAGGGACTCTGGATGTAGGAAGCAAACGGGACGTGGGGCCTCTTTAGCATTACAGTTATTGGCTACAAAATACCCGAGTGCTAACCCGGGAGACTCGTGTCGCTAGAAGCGTGCGGGAGCTGGTTTGGCCGCGGTGTTCTGGTGGCCAGCCCCGCGGGGTCCAAAACGGATCAGTGAGCTCCTTCAGTGAGTCTGCCGAGGCCTTTCCTTCACCGGTCCGTGGAGAGCGTTCAGAGCCGGAAGGCCATTATGGGTGGGTGGGGAGATCTTTTTAGTTTTACGCAGTAGTTGGGGTTTTCCTGGGAAGCGGTCATCGCCACAGAGATCGACTCCCTCGAGCCTGGAATTGAGGAGCGATCCTGTAACACTCCTAGGGCGAAGGTGTTATAGCTTCTAAATGCTGCTCTGAAGAGTCCCCGCACTTATCCTGCACGCATTTAAACTTTACATCCAAAACGACACAGGCCTTCCTGAATTCTTTCCAACTCATCGTGGTTGTGTGCCATCCAGTCGCTTTCGATTTACGGTGACCCTAGGCCGAACCTACCGGGGGTTTTCTTAGCAAGATTCGTTCAGAGAGAGAACCTTCCTCTGAAGCTGAGAGTGTGTGACTTGCCCGAGGGGGCTTCCAAGACCCAGCGGAGATTCGAACTCTGGTCTCCAGAGTCCTACGCTCAACCCACTATAACCACGGTGGCTCCCTTAGCCAGGAAAGTATGTATGTCATGAGCGCGTGTACTAGGCGGCCTAAATATCCTGAAGACACTGGATCCTATCTGTTCTTGGAAACTAAGCAGGATCAGCCTTGGTTAGCACTTGTATGGAAGATCGCCAATTAATACCAGGTGCTGTGGGCCATATTTCAGGGGAAGGACCTGGCAAAACCACCTCTGAGTATCCCTTGCCTAAGAAAACCCTGTGAAATTCATGGGGTCGATCTAAGTTGACAGGCGACTTGTAGACACATACACACACGCCCACACGTGTTATGTCTGCCCACTGTAATATTTTAGGCATCTGAAGCTGGAGGATCCCAAAGCTTGGGCCAGGTATCTGCCCCCACACGGAGAGAATTTCCTGCTTACACTCCGTGATGAGTTGAACTGCGTTTGGTTAGTTCAATTTATGCACAACTGCCATGTCTGCCTCCTACGGAATCCTGGGGTTTGGAATTTAAGGGGAGGGGCCATCGAACCCGGATCCCAGGATTCCATAAGAGGCAGCCACCGCAGTCCAGGTGGAACCATAGCACTTTAGCTGTGTAATATGAAAGGGCCCTCTGAACTCACTGACAGGCTGGCTCCAGGATCAAAGGGAAGAACATGGCTGCTGTGGAGGAAAGGACGGGGAAAATAGCACCTTGGGGGGAAAAAAGACAGGTAGACCTTTTGTATACCTTATACACAATCGATATGGGCGCCTGAGACGTTCATCTGAGCGAAGCCCTTAACGCTACCCTGTGCGCTATGTCCCTTGTAGTCATGACGATCCCATGAATTTCGTAGGGTTTCCTTAGGCAAGGAACACTCAGAGGTGGTTTTGCCACTCCCTTCTTCTGAGATACCGCCTACAGCACTAGGTATTCGTTGGCGTTCTCCCTTCCAAGCAGTAACCCAGAGTCTCCTCTGTGATTATTTTTATATACACAAATAAAGGTAAATATGGCATGCCTCGGGACATTTGGTAACTAGGGATGATGGGGGTTGTAGTCCAGCACGTCTGGGAAGAGAAATTATGACTTGTGGTTTACATTGTGGTGGGGAGGGAGAGGGGAAATCTTTTCCGGGTGGCCTCACCCTCACCCTTTTCGAGCTTCTCTATCAGACCTTCTAGGCTAGGGGGCGGGAATCCCAGGGGACCAGGTCCGGACTCCCATAGCCAAATACGGCTCTCGATTTCGATAGCCTTTGGAGAAAACGGCCCCGACCTTTCTGTGAATATTTAAACTTATCACGCCCAAAATCCATCAGTCTTATTGTACCCATCACTTTCTTCTCCACCGGCTCAATGGTTTGTTTGGGTTGTTTTCTTTTTTGTGGATCAGCCAGTGACGTTCTCCCAGTTCCAAGGTAAAAGTGTATAATACCCAGATCCTGGCATCTAAGGCTGAAAATCGCACAATCCTCTCTCCCCATCTCTGGCAGTAGAAATACACTGATTGCCAATTATGGAATGTGCTGCCCTTTCAGGGGAACCCAGTCTGCCGCATGAAGCAGTTTCTTCTCCCTGCGAAGGACCAGACCTGGGGCTCTTTCATACTCCACCATTTGCCTTTAGGATACCTCTTTAACTATCTTGGAGGCATCCTATGGAATTCTGGAATTTGTAGGTTGCTCAGAAGCACCAGAGGAGCTCCCTGGCTGAGGACTCTAAAGGCTCCTTCGCAGCTCTTAGGATTCCATAGGATGTTGTCCCGGCAGGTAAAGTGGAATCGTAGGGCTATAACTGTGAAATATAAAAAGGCTCTAGATTAACTTTGTCGTTGTTATTGTCATCTCCAATTTATGGCAACTCTAAGGCGAACTTATGACGGGGTTTTCTGGGGGCTGAGAGTGTGTGACGCGCCCAAGGTCACCCATTAGTTCCACGGCCGGACTGGAAACGGAACGCTGGTCTCCAGGGTCGTCGTCTAACGCTCAAACCACTACATCGCTCTGGTTCTCCAAGAATATAGTACGTTGTAATCACAAGGCCTAGGTCTAGGACTGCACGGCCAGACCATGCTGCAAACAGTATGCTCCTAGCTCCAGTTAATGCAGTCACTTCCAAGGACCTCCTGGCTATACAATTTCACACTGTAGAACCCCCGCCCCCGGCTTTCACGCTATGCTATTAAGGCACTGCGATTCCATTTTAACTGCCCTGGCTGCATCCGGTGGAATCCAGAGGGGAGCTCCCTGTTATGAGGAATCTAAAAGCCCACCCACGTAACCCCAGGATTCCACAGAATATTACCACAACAGTTCAAGTGGAATCACAGCGCTGTAAGTGTGTAACCTGTGTGTGTTTTCTAGTCACCTGACAATTTATGGCGACCCCAAAAACTTCACAGGGTTTTCGTAGGCAAGGAATACTCAGAGGTAGTATTGCCAGTTCCTTCTTCTCAAATGTAGCCAGCAGCACCTGATATTCGTTGGTGGTCTTCCATCCAAGTACTAACCAGGACTGACCCTGCTTAGCTTCCCAGGTCATACGGGATCTGGACCTTTAGGCATACCTGGGTAGCTTGTGAGGGCCCAGTTCCCAGCTGTGCTACCCTGCTGCCTCCTCTTCTCCCGCGCCGCATCTCTTCTGCAGTGACGCCCCAGGAAACAGTGAAGCAATTGCCTGAGGAAGGTTCTTCCTTTCTCCAACCTTTCGGGTTGTATTCCATGGTCCGGCGGCGAACTGAACTGCAGCTCCAGGCCGGGAGGAAGGGAGCAGGCTGGATCGGCTTCTGAAGAAGCGTGAGGATGGAAAGAAGCCCCTTGTCGACGCCCCAGCCTACACCACTGCCTTCGGGAGAGAGAGGAAGAGTTTTGGAGAGGAGGGAAAGGACCGCGGCCCGGCTGTCTCGGGAGAGCCTGGAGAGCGACTGGGAGTCCTCTGGGCTTTGGGCGTTTGTGTGTGTTTCCTCTTAAGCCTTTCCTTGGCGACTCGCCTTTGTGGTCTTTGAACAAGATCCCAAACAAACTGGTGGCGGCGGCGTGAAAGTGCGCGTGTTCCATTTCAGCACTTTCTAGCATGCCGTCGGGCAAAAAAAGACCGCTGCAATACATTCCCAATCGATGAGCGCTCATCCCAATAACAGGCAATCAAATGTGAAGGAGAGGGAGCGCATTTCGTAAGATCGTGCGCCCACTCGGCGGAGGGGTCTCAAGGGATAAAATTGGTCCCTGACCTCCAGGAAGGCCCCGACCCCTTCACTACACCAGGAAAGAAGTTACCCGCCGATGTCAGCGAGAATGCAGACTGTGGCCCTCTGCGCGTGCAGGGTCCCGGGGTTCCCTCGCGCGGGGCGCGTGTGAGACCCCAAAGACAAGGCGAGACCTCGCTCTAGAGGTTTGCCGGAGGGGCAACAATCGCTCCGGAATTCTGCTCCAAAGGACTGTAAGAGGCGCGCAATTCGAAGCTCAAGGAAAGACAACCGAGACAAGTAACAGGTGAACAGCAGCGAGACCACTAGCAGACCGTCACTTGTGAGGATCTGGTGCGCAAACCAGCTTCACATTTAGGAAATAAATAAAATAAAGGAGAGCGAGGGAAGCGGGGGCCGGAGAGAACGTTTTCCGTCTCTTTAAGACCACCTTCGCTCAGCTTATTTAATTTGCTGCATATAAAAGAGCAGATGTTCTTTGAATACGATTCGCACGGTCGACGTCTGAAGTAGGCGAAAAACATGTTTTACTCGCCCGGAGGTAGGGAAGACGGAGGTCGAAGACCTGTAACCCACACCATTTCCGCACTAGCCTGTTCTAGCGCGATGATTGCACTTTCAACATCCTCTGGAATCCTGGGGTTTGAGTTTCGGGAGGGGCCGGCTGGCCCCTCCCGAAACTGCAAACCCCAGGATTCCAGAGGATGTTGAAAGTGCAATCATCGCGCTAGAACAGGCTAGTGCGGAAATGGAGCCAGTTTCGGGGCGAGGGAGAGGGAAGGCATGCGTCTAAGCATTTGCCTTGGCTAAATATCCTTCGCGGGCAGGAAAGTTTGGCAGGACAGTCTGGCCTTAGGCAATCGTGCCAGGCGAGAAATGATGTCTCTACTGGGAGGGACGCTCTCTTTGGCCCGCTGTCCCCTGATCGGAGACGTCAAGAGAGATCGTTCCGGCTTAACTAAGCCGCTCCCGGAGGCCGGCTCCGGGCTCCGGCTTCCCACTCAGGGCAACTGCGGATTATTTGCGGATTTCTGGACAGGAGGAGAATTTGGCGCGTCAGGAGAAGATGACAAATCCTTGGCGACCAGAGGTGGAGGGGGACGGGATCGGGTGCTTCCCCGTCCTCTTCCCCTCCATTTTCTCTCCTGGACCGTCCCTTCTCCTCCTCTGCCAGAAAGGGCCTGATTCTGCCGCGGCTGGGCCCCTCCCCTTCTTCCCTCTCCCTCCCTTCCCGGCTCCTCCTCCCTCCTCCAGGCTCTGCTGGGGCCGGGGACGCCCCCTCTCTCGCCTCCCCCCGCCGCGCGTCCTGCCATCCTGCCAGTGGATGCCGTTGTTTCTACCCCCGCTCGAGGCCACCACGGGGTGTCACTCCTCCGGCATGACCTCAACCTCGGCCCAAGCCCGTCGCCTCACACGCTCCCGGCGTCCACGGAGCCTGGCCGCTCGCGGGAGCCGGACAATGGGCACGGACCGGGACCCCTGAGCGACGCCGTCCGTCCGTCCCCGCCTCGACCTCCGGCTGCCCGCGGCGCCGCGGAGAACATCGCCCGCCCGCCCACTTCCATCCCTCCGCGGCCGCAGCTAAGCCAGCCCAGGTAGTTGGGGAAACGGGAGGGCGGCCGAGGGAGCGGGGAAGGGGGCGGCGGCAGTCCAGGGAAGAAAGAGTGAGCCGCTGCCTCCGCTCGTTCTTGATGGGAGGGATGGGTGGGTGGACGGATGGGGAAAGTCTTGGCCGGGGCCCCAGAGGCGGGAAAGGGAGCTCGGATGGGTGATGCTTCCCGGAGAAAGAGACCGGCGAGCCCTGCCAGCCTGGCCCCAACTTCTTCCAGGGCCTTGAGAGCGCCTGGACCGTGAGCCTTCTTTCCTTCTCGTGGGCGGGCGAGCTTGCCTGAGCTCAAGGAAACCCAGGCGGGATTTTCAAAAAAACCCTCCTTTCCCCTGGCGAGAGAAGCCTGGCGACGCGTTCTGCTGGCGTCTCGGAAGCCCTCTGTCTCACCCAGGCAACAGGGCCAAGAGATATATGGCCATTTCCGCACTAGCCTGTTATAGCGCGATGATTCCACTTTCAACCTCCTCTGGAATCCTGGGGTTTGCAGTTTCGGGAGGGGCCGGCTGGAATCATCGCGCTATAACAGGCTAGTGCGGAAATGGCCAACGTCACCTTATTTTGAACCGTTTTGGGATGCCTTCCGCCGATCTCGGGACTCGGTCGTGCCTCTGTCCAGCCGCCTCTCCCTCTCTCGGGCTAAAGGGCTCAGAATCCAAATCCACGGTCTTCAGTGGGTCTTCTTCCTTAGGATTTGATATCGTGGTTGCCGGCTTGTAGGTTGGATGAACCTCGCTGTGGATGGGTCTGAGATTAGTGCCCCGGCCCTTTGAATTTTCTCGCTGCAAGTCAGAATTTACCGCCCAGGTAAGCCAAACCCCTTAGTCTGGAATTAACGTCAATCCCCTGGAAGTGAAGGAAGCCACCACTGCAATCCTATGGATCCCATTGGGGAATAAATATCATAGAGGAAGCGCTGAAACACGCACAGTCTCAGCCTCAGGGAGGACTACAGTCCTCAGTCGGGACTCTTACCTGGCAGAAAGTACCGCAAAAGAAATTCCTAGAAGAAAAGCCCTGTTGGCCAGTTGAAAGGAAAGGGCAGCCAAGGGGACTGTGGCACCTTGCACATCAATTCGTTGTGGGACGAGCTTTCCTTAGGTTAGAGAGAAAGCCTACGGTAATGCGTTAACTATGAAGTTTAATCTCCCAAATATATGGTTACTATTGTGTGAGAGGGTTTTTTTGTTTTTGTTTTTTTTAATGTGAAGTTTGGGAGCCTTTGGAAGCTGAGGGTCTCCCGCCTGGTTTATTCCCTAACCTCAGCTCCGTTTAATACCTCCTGTAGCTGAGTACCTTAAAGGCACCAGATCCCGTCTGATCTTGGAAACTAAGCAGGGTCAGGTCTGGTTAGTACTTGAATGGGATACCGCCAGTAAACACCAGGTGCTGTAATTCAGAGGAAGGAGCTGGCAAAACCACATATCTGAATATTCCTTGCCGAAGAATTCCTCAAGTCGCCACAAGTCGACAGGCGACTTAAAGGCACGCACGCACACACAGCTCGGGCTGCTATGACGCTCTGCTCCCTCGTTTTGCCTCCAAAGTCTTGTTCACTTTAAAAGGAGAAAGCTCTCCGGGGCAGGGACTACCGAGGCAGCCAGGAAGCCCTCCACAGAGGAAACCGATGCGGTAGGGACAGGCTGCCTCGCCCTCCTCTCTTCCGAAGTGGCTGTAGACCATGTCCGAGGGACGAGATGCTAGGAGGCGCTGGGATGCCAGGAGGGACATTTGAAGGCCATGAATTGACTCAGCATATGCTTAAGAGGGGGTCCTTTCCCCAGTTTCTGCAGAATTCCCCCCCACTCCGAAACAGTCCGTGGGGTCCGGGGTGCTCTTCGGGGCGGGCTGCCCCTCCTCCTAGTTCGCGGGATCATCCTGCCTTCGGTCTCTCTCCCCCCACCCGCTTTTTTGGCAACAACGCTGGAGCAGACTCCATCTCGGGGAAAATAAACGCTCCAACTTATCCCCCTCCACAGGGCTAGTAAATCCCCACGGATTTCGGGGGGGGGAAGGGTTATGTGCCCGCCACACGGGCCCCCACTGGGGTTCAAAAGGACTGTTTGCGCCTCAGGTCTTAGGAGGAGGGACCCCGCAGAATTTCCTGCTGGATGAGGAGGGGCGTGGGGTTTCTCGAGCAGACGCTGATCTTTGGGGCTTCCGGCCTCCTAAAATCCTGAGCCTCCCCCCAAACTAGGAAGCAAGCGCCGCAAAGCTCAGAGGCGACCAACTCCCGAACCAGCGTGGTGTTGTGGTTTGAGCATCGTGGAAACCAGGGCCATTTCCGCTCTTGACTTTTATAGTGCTATTATTCCACTTGCAACACCCTGTGGAATCCTGAGGTTTGCAGTGTAGGGAGGGGCCTTTGAGGATTCCATAGGATGCCGAAAGTGGAATAATAGCACTATCAAAGTCTAGTGCGGAAATGGCCCAGGGTTCGATTCCCTGCTCGGCCATGGAAACTCACTGGGTGACCTTGGGCACGTCACACACTCTCAGCCTCAAAGAACCCCGCAACAGATTCACCCTTAGGTCGCCATAAGTCGGAAAGGGCTTGATGTCACCGAGAGACTGCCTGTCTCACTGTCCCTTTCTCCCAGCAGACAGATACCTTTTTTTTTAAGCCTGGACATTCAGGATGGTTCGTCCAATCCCCTCTCCTTGGGGACCGATTCCTAATTCCGGGGTAGGAAGGGCTTACCCATTGAACTCACCTCTCGCCTCCCCTCCAACGGGTACAAAGCAGAGCGCGCGGCTCCCGCCCCTCCCTCCCCTCCCAACGACCCTGTGAGGAAGGCTTGGCCTAGAGACGACCCCGGAGGTGCGTTTCAGGGCTCCGCGTGGGTGGGCGTCGCCCTCCCTCGTTGCTCAGGGCCGCTGGAGGAAAGGCGTTCTGCTCCTCTGAGGAATCCTCCTCTTTGGGATCGATTTGCCCGTTTCAGGGGCCAAACCAGGTACTGAGATGTGAATGTTCCCTTGAGCAGCGCGCTCCGAATCCTGCGAAGGGAATTCTCTTAGACTTTCCGGACTACACTCTTATAGCGCGATTATTCCACTTTCAACATCCTATGGAATCCTGGGGTTTGCAGTTTCGGGAGGGGCCGCCAGGATTCCATAGGATGTTGAAAGTGGAATAATCGCGCTATAAGAGTGTAGTGCAGAAACGGCCTCTTTTTAAGTAAGTGGCACTTTAGAACTGAGGGGCTTAGCGGCGGCTGTCACGGAGTGGGTGGTCAGCGGCTCAGCTCACGTTTCCCCTCGGCCTATCCAGGTTTTTTTCCCCGCGCGCTGCGCCCCACCTTCCTTCCTTCCTTCCTTCCTTCCTTCCCTGCCTCCCTCCCCGACAGCCTAATCCGCCCGCCACTTGCGGCTCGGGCGTCTGCTCGGTCGGCTTGAAAGCCGAAGAGAGTTGACACCCCTGTTGTTCCACCCCGACTTGTTCACTAGCCAGTCCCACGTCCCAGATTGCTTGCCGTCCGATTCGCTTCCGAGCGAAGGGCATCCGAGGCTCGCTCCGGCTCACGCCTTGTCTCTCCCTCTCGCCTCCCCCTTCCCGCTCCTCTCTCTCTCTCTCTCTCTCTCTTCCAGGCCCAGGTTCCCGCAGCGACTGAGGCGGGCAGGATGTCGCCGGCGGGCTGGGAGGCGCTGGTGGCGCTGGCGGCCGTGGCCTGCCTGGCGGAGGGCGTGCGCGGCGGCTACGGCCTGAGCATGTTCGCCGTGCAGACGGCGCCGCAGCCGGACCCCTGCTACGACGAGAACGGGCAGCCGCGGCGGTGCATCCCGGACTTCGTCAACGCCGCCTTCGGCAAGGAGGTGAAGGTGTCGAGCACGTGCGGCCGGCCCCAGGCGCGCTTCTGCGTGCTGGCCGAGAAGGGCGAGGAGCGGAGCCGCGCGTGCCACCTGTGCGACGCCGCCGACCCCAAGCGCGCGCACCCGGCCGCCTACCTGACCGACCTCAACAACCCGCACAACCTGACCTGCTGGCAGTCGGAGAGCTTCGTGCAGCACCCGCTCAACGTGACGCTGGCGCTGGCGCTGGGCAAGAAGTTCGAGGTGACCTACGTCAGCCTCCAGTTCTGCTCGCCCCGCCCGGAGTCCATGGCCATCTTCAAGTCCATGGACGGCGGGAAGACGTGGGTGCCCTTCCAGTTCTACTCCACCCAGTGCCGCAAGATGTACAACCGGCCCAGCCGCGCCGCCATCACCAAGCAGAACGAGCAGGAGGCCATCTGCACCGACTCGCACACCGACATGCGCCCGCTGGCCGGCGGCCTCATCGCCTTCAGCACCCTCGACGGCCGGCCCTCGGCCCACGACTTCGACAACTCGCCCGTCCTGCAGGACTGGGTCACGGCCACCGACATCAAGGTGGTCTTCAGCCGCCTCCACACCTTCGGCGACGAGAACGAGGACGACTCCGAGCTGGCCCGCGACTCCTACTACTACGCCGTCTCCGACCTGCAGGTGGGCGGCCGGTGCAAGTGCAACGGGCACGCCTCCCGCTGCGTCCGCGACCGCGACGACAACCTCGTCTGCGACTGCAAGCACAACACCGCCGGCCCCGAGTGCGACCGCTGCAAGCCCTTCCACTACGACCGGCCCTGGCAGAGGGCCACCGCCCGCGAGGCCAACGAGTGCGTGGGTGAGTGGGGCGGCGGGGGGCGAGGGCGGCGGCCGTGGAGTCGGATGCGCTGGGACGCACGCCTCTCAGCGTAAGTGTTCTGGCGCACAGTTGCGCACCCGCACATTGGCTTCACACGCGCAAATGCTTGTGCACGTGTGAGTGTGCTTGTGCACGTGTGAGTGCGGGGTCGCCTTTCCAATACCTGCGTATCAGCGGGAGAGCCGGGCTGCTCAGTGGGATAACCAATCCACACGTTCAGCGGTAGTCCCCGCCTCACTTTGCCTGCCCTGCCTCAGATGTGAGTGTTTGGATTCTCAGCGGGGAGGAAATCATTTGTGCATGCTCAGAGGCTTTCTGGCGTCTATTTGCTCGTTTGCTTAGCCATACCTCTGTATCACCATTCTGTCACTCGAGGCCTCGACGCGTCTTGCTGCAAACATGCTTATAAAAGGTTTGGGACCGAGTTGCCCATCCCAGACCGTGATTAAGTCCTAGGGGAGTGTGACGCCCCGCTGGCTCTAATCGCCAATGCGCGTGGCCGCCCCGGGATCCCACCGGGCTCAAAGGCCTCGGGGGAACCGGGAGGCGCCCGGCGCTTGGGCAGCAAAGTCCCCCGCCGGTATCTGTGTGGTTAAATCCTTCCTTGGGAACATCGCCAGGGATTTAGGGTGGTCGCTTTTGCTCCCGTTTAACTAGCTCTGCCAGGACTGGGTGGGTCGGGAACCCGTTGAATTTCCATCACATTAGTGGCACTGTACATCGATGCCAAAATTAGGCGCAAACTCCGGTATCCCGTAACTGTTTTTTCCTTGTTAACCTCACATGTCCCCCTCTGGGGATGACTGGATTGACACCCTGGAGACGAGCGGAGGGCTTGGTCCTGGCGGCTTTTTCCCCTCCATCCCTCTCATGTGCCGTGGCCGAGTCGTGGCTCCGTGGGAAGGGGTGGAGGGAGAGGGAACGAGCTGGTGATTTCGGCAAAGCTGTGGAAGCTCAGGCTCACCGTGGGGGAGGACTCCCAACGCGGTTCCTCCCGGGGACTGGTTTTGGACCCGTTCAAATCGGCTTTGGTCCAAGTATTTCGGCTAGTTAAATTAAGCCTCGCAGGAAAAGTAATTTCCTCTCCTTTTCCCCTCCTTCTCTGACCTCCATGAACACCACCTTTGATTTCGAAGAACGGGAAGGGAAGGCAGTGGAAGCCGCCGGTACTTCTTGGGTTTCTTTGGTTGTTGGCGGTGACAGTTGTAAAATGACGGAGAGCCAGTGCAGTGTCGTGGAGGGTTGGTCTAGGACTCTGGGTGAACCAGACCCAAATCCCCGCTCGGTCATGGGAACTCATTGGATGACCTTAGTCAAGTCACACCCTCTCAGCCTCAGAGGAAGGCAAGAGGGCCACCCTCCTCTGAACAAATCTTACCCAGAAAAAAACACCAAAACCTAGTGATAGGGCCGCCTTAAGTTGGAAATCGCTTGAAGGCAACAGCAGTACTAGCGGTGTACGGACCCAGAAGAAGCGGCCCACGCCGCGTCCCTCCAACCCCTACCCCCGCGGTACCAATGCCCGGTTTTACCCGCTCGCTCGGCCTGATTCCCCCAGGCGGCCGGAGTCGGCAACAGTCAGCCATGCTGCGGCAAGGATCCCCTCTCCGATTCTTCCGAGGGGGAGGAGGGGGTGAGCGAGCAGCGGAAAATGTCCCAGGCTGGGGCTAGCGGTGGCCCACGGCTCCCGCTTCCAACCTTTCGGGTGGGAGACAGGCCATTTCCGCACGACACTCTTCTAGCGCGACGATTCCACTTTCAACCTCCTATGGAATCCTGGGGTTTGCAGTTCCGGGAGGGGCCGGTCGGCCCCTCCCGGAACTGCAAACCCCAGGATTCCATAGGAGGTTGAAAGTGGAATCATCCCGCTAGAAGAGTGTCGTGCGGGAATGGCCACAGTCGACGGAGTTTCTCCGCGAAGCAAATACGCACAGAGCCCGGCGCCACTGAGCCTCTCTTTGGCTCCGTCCGGCTGAGCCGAAGAAGGGAGGTAGCAGCTCCTTGCTACTTCCGAGGCAATTTCAGTGAGCTGGGGCCGGAGGTTTAAGGTGGGGGGGGATGCAAATTTTATTTATCCGCTTTGCTGAGTGAAGGATAGGGAAGCGCTGAAGGGGAGCGCAACGAGAGAGGGAGAGGTGGTTCAAGGCTAGTGGGAGGGCGAAAGTGAGGGGCTTGGTGCTTCCGAGAGGACCGGGAAAATTGGGGGGGAGACCAAGGATAGGTCGGAATTACCCCAGCTGCTGAGCCAGATGTGTAATATGACTGGGAATTTTTGATGCGTTGTAAACTGTGCTTAAACACACTCAGAAGTATTCAGGGGAAATGAAACACTCCAGTTGTTGGTTGTTTTTAAACGTCTACATTATTTACTCCTTTAGCACCTGTCAGTACTAAACATGTGTGAATTTGAAGGTAACTTCCATTGAAATGCATGAGGACTGTTGCTGGAAGGCTTTCTTGGTTTCAGCTCAGTTTGCTTCCAAAACTGAAATCAGTTTGTATGAAAGTATGTCCATTTGAACTGAGGTTAGAAACTTGAACTGAGGTTAGGAACTTGACTCAACTACTCCTCAGCAAGTATGAGTAGAATTGAAACTCACCTGGAAATAAACGCCACTAAAATTACTTGGTGCCTTGTGCAGAAACAACCTAAGGATCCAGTTCTAAAGAACATAAATTTCATAAACATGACTTGATTAATTTAAAATAGGTATGGATATTTAGAAACTAAATTGGACTGGGTGGCCTTTGTGATCTCTTCCAACTGTATGATTCTATGAATCCATTAAGTTTATTTATGAATTTTCTGTTCATGTACAGATAAATGAAAATGTCCATTAACTATCCTGCAGTTATTCATAATTTTACAGCAACACACATACCTGGTAAACACCCCTGATGTATTTTTAGAAATATATTCTGAAAGTATTCAGTGTAAGAATAAAGAAAATCATAATTTGAACTAGCATTATTTCAAACTTTCCATAAAACAAAATAAGTAAAAGGAACTTTTTTCCTCTTTCTTCCCCCCATGAAAAAAAAGTGGGAGAGACTCCTTTCTTTGCTAAATATTTTATAATATATGTGTATGTATGTTGGTTGGCTTATTCAGAAACTCTAAAGTGGTTGTAAACCACTTATAAAAGAAACAGCTCATTCATTCCTGTGACCCCAGCCTGATTCCTAAAGTTGCCTGCAGTGTCCATGCAGCCATATTTATACTTTTCCTTCCAGATTTCCCTTCACTTAGTGTGCCCTGGCCATACACTTTCCACACCATTGTGCAGAAGAGGCCTTCACTTCCTTCAGCATACTCCTAGCTTGTCACACCTGCTTTGAGTTCTTGAACCACAGGGATGACTCTAAGGGGGTTGAGGACACACCTGAAGAATATTTTCTGATCCTTCTTTTTCACTCTCCAGCATTCAGTAAGTACCTGAAAAGAGCCCTGTTGGATCAGGCCAAGACCTATAGAGTCCGGCATTCAGTTCCCACTGTGGGTAATGAGATACCTCTTGAAAGCCGACCAGCAGGAAGGCAGGGGTGTGAGAGCAACCTCCAGCTCACTTTGTCCACTAACTGATATGCAGAAACTGGCTACTTCTGATAGTGGAGGTAGAGGCAATATATATCAGTCATGACTTGTGCCTGCTGATAACCTCATCCTCTGTGAATTTATCTAATCACAGTTTAAAGCTATCCAAGCTGGTGGCAATCACTGCATCTTGCAATAGCAAATTCTACAGTTTAAGTACATATGGTGGGTGGTTTCTTCTGCCTGTGTTAAATATCACCTGTAGCTTGATTGGATGCTATGGGCTTCTAATATTATGGGAGGAGAAAAACGTGTCCCTATCTACTTCCTTCACACTATCCATAATTGTAAACACTTCTGTCATATTTCCCCTGCCTTACTAGCTTTCTTCAAAGTTAAAAAGTCCCAAACATTGGTGGTTACCCCTTGAGCATTTGAATCGCCCTTCTTGACCCGTTTCCCATCTTTACAATATCCTTGTTGAGATGCAGTGACCAGAACTGTACACAGAACCTTACACAATACTCTAGCTGTTAATTCATACAGTGTATCATGTTATTGGCAGCTTTATTTTTTCAATTCCATTCCTAATAATCTTGAAATTAAATTTGCCTTTTGCATAGCAATGACACACTGTCAGAATTTCTGAGTGAACCCCCTGTCTGCTACAACCCAAAGATTCTTTTCCTTGCCAATCACTGTTCATATGGAATCAAGAGTTTCTGCCCCAGTGTACACATGTCACTTCACAATTTCTTATTTAACATTTTCCATTTTAATGTCCATTTCCACCAAACTGAAAAAATCATTTTAGATCTCTTCATTGTCTCCTTTAGTTTTAGCAAACTTGGCCAATTCACTGCATATGCCTAATTCTAGACTGCCATATGTTTAACCTGCAAGAGCCAGCATGGTGTAGTGGTTTAAGCATTGAACTGTGACTCTGGAGACGAGAATTCAGTTCCCCCCTCAGCCATGGAAATCCACAGGGTGACTTTGGGCTCATCACACACTTTCAGCCCTCAGAAAAGGCTGTGAAAGGTTCACCTTAGGGTTGCTATAGGTCGGAAATTTCTTGAAGGCATACAACAACAACAACAACAACAAATATATTGAAGTCCAGTATAGTATGAAATCCTTGTTCCCTTAAAAGTAGTCCTTGCTATCCCTTCACTCTCCCAAATTTATTTTACCACTGAACCATCACAATTAGACCGTGCTGTGAACAGATCTTGTTCTCACGGTTAAGTTCAACCTCCATTAATTTACAATTAAACCAGTATCTCAGGACTGACCTCCACTGGAGGGAACTTGCACTCCAGGCCACCCTTTTTGCCCATCCCATTAACATGTAACAGCTTGGCATAATATTTAAAAGAGACATGCCAACTGTGAGCAAATCTAGATGGCATCTGGCTACAGTCCTTAGTTGGCACTACTGCATATAGCTATAGAGATTGTCTCTGGGAAAAGGAGATGCTCTCCCGTGGTGACAATAGGAGGTTTACTGTGTAGTTTGGCACTTGTCCCGAAGCTTTTGCCATTGGGACCTATCTAATCTGAAGCCGGAGGGTTGATTCTTCTTAACAGCTGCTGCAATATCAACTGAATGAAAGGGCATTAAAGAAATACTGTGGTGGTGAAGCAATGAACTTAGTTACAGTGAAAACCAAGCAATAGCAGGCAATGGATTCTGAGTTTTCATTTGATCTTTCAGAATACTTTTGAAATTGATAAAGATACAAATTGAATCAGGATAGAATAGATTGATTTGATTGTGCTACATTTTGGAAAACAAAAAAACCTTGCAGATGTTTGGACTGAGTGTTGTCAAAATTGCTTTGATAGGCAGAACTTTCAGTTAAGCAGCTTCTCATCCATTTAGATTAATCAGTTACTTGAGGTGGACAGGGGAATATATATACTGATATTTTCAACTTCTGTTAGACTTTATTGTATTATTTCTGAGCTTTGTTTTTTTATTAAATGGTTGTGTGACACCAATGTAGTTATTTTAGTTGTTGTTGTTGTTGCTGTTGTGTGTCTTTCAGTTGTTTCTGACTTATGCCAACCTTAAGGCGAACCATCATGGGGTTTTCTGGTTATTTTGTAGGCTGCTCCGAAATGAAAGTGTTTACAAATAGTCTATAATAGGACTACCCAAAGTCTATGTGCTGGTCCACAAACTGCCAGAAAAAATAGTTGTAGTCTATAGGAACAAATATGGTACTGGTACTTGGCATACTGAGACAGAATGGTGTGGTGGTTTGAGCATTGTACTGTGACCCTGGAGAGCAGAGTTTGATTCCTTGTTTAGCCATGGAAACCCACTGGATGACCTTGGGCGCCTCACACACTCTCGGCCCCAGAAAACTCTATGATAGATTTGCCTTAGTGTCACTATAAGTTGGAATGATTTGAAGGCACACAGCACAAACCTGGCATATTGGGGGGGGGGAATACTGCTTCCTTACGTCAGAAAGCCTGAGAAGTACTGCCCTAGAGTGATCTAGATAGACACTGCTCTGTTTATTCTGAGGCAAGTCTAGCTTGGTTAATTTTGCAGCAGATTTGTGTTTCTGTGTTCCTCAGGGGCCAACATAGCTACGAAGTGGGATATCCCTGATAAAAGAGTCCAACTTTTTAAAACTGAAACATCTGCAGGAGCTCAAAGTTTAATTAGAGCAGCAACATTGGGGAGGACGATATTCCTCCTTTTGCACTCACGTCCCTCCCACTTCCTCAAGGCTTCTCTGAGGTCATTTCTGCACTAACCTGTTATAGCGTGATGATTCCACTTTCAACATCCTCTGGAATCCTGGGGTTTGCATTTTCAGGAGGGGCTGGCTGGTTCCAAAGGATGTTGAAAGTGGAATCATCGCGCTATAACAGGCTAGTGCAGAAATGGCCTTAGTTCCACGGGAGCATCCTCTCAATCCCACCCTCAGGATCACCAGCAGAATTTCTGGGGGAGATTAAGTTAGGGGAAAATGATAAACAGGAAGTCCTTCTCCAATACTACTGTTCTCCTACCCCTCACTCTGCCCTGCTTCAGTCAAAATCAAGTTGTTTTAAAACATGGAGAGGGACTTCTAGCCTTCAAAAGGTTCCTAGACACCAACTCTCACATGTCCCAGCCAGGATAGCCAGGATAATGGGTCGCCTTTATTTTAAGTGGGTATATGTGTGTTGCAAGATGAGTGAATGGGATCTCCTTATCATATCTGTTTTGGTGCCAGATGTGAATGAGCTAAGAATGACTTTGTATTCTTGGAACAGAAAACTGGAATCAACCTGATCAATTTCAGCTGCAAATTCAAGCTGTTTTTATATAAGTGCCTCCAGGTCAGTCATTCTATTAGACAGAATGAAGTGGGCACTTCAGGCAACATACTTTGATCGCACCCAATTGCCAGGAGTTTACTTTTTAAAAAACAGTGAGGGAAGGTTTGGATTTCCCACCTTAGGCAATGTAGTGTTTTGACTGGGGTCCATGTTAAACTGAAAGTCAAGCTAGCTGAGGTTTAAGGAGATGCATGATTTGATCTCTCTCTCTCTCTCTCTCTCTCATTCTCTCTCTTTATTTAAGGGGGGTGTATGGACCACAGTTCTGTGGGCCTATGGAAAAGGTATTACTCTCTTTCTTGTGCTATCTTCCTCATCTGAATTTCTCAACTGAAAGCTATAATTGATTTTTTTCCACTGTGGTTAAGGTTTTCTCCCATGGGTGAATACGAGCAAAGGCATGAATTTGGATGGGTGAAGTGGTGCAAATGAAAAAGTTAACCCCTTTTCTCCTAGCTCTGTGGACTTTTTCTGAGAGCTTATCCCTTTAACCTCATCTTGTCTTATCTGATTGTGTCCTTCGCCTTGTTGTTCATTGGATAACTCATTTATTTTCTTTACAATTTATGCCACTATAGGTACAGTGACAATTGACTCATGTTGTTTAATAAACAGTGGATGTTGTTTACTTAGGTCTTCAAGTTATCTGAAGTTGAAACAGTAGGAAAAAAATGTACAGTTCCATTTATTCTATTAAATTATCATCAGCTAAGGACTTTTTAGTTTCTTTGCCTTTCTTTTGAGCAGCAAGAATAATAACAAAACATAATATTGGCAGTCTATAGCAGTCTAGCTCATTGAAAATCCTTCCTTTTTAAAAATATGAGTACAGCTAAATGTGTCATAATGCAAAAAGCAGACATGAACTATATTATTTGGTAGATTCCTGTTTGCTTGAGACATTATTTCTCACAACTTGGTTTATTTTTATTTAATCACAGTTATTTTGCTATCCAGCCACCCTGTGTGAACGTACTACATGCGTGTGCTAAGTTTAGTTTTTTATTAATGAAACTGTTCAAAAACAATTTAGGTATAACTGAATGCAAATTATTCAGGGCAAAAGATGAGTGGGCAGCAGCTTGTTATTCCAGTTCATGGTTGTACCTGGAAATAAAGAGGTGACACACAAATGCCTGGATAAATAAGTACCAGTACTGGTTGAATTAACAGCAAACAAGATCTGTACTGGTAAAAGCAGTGCCAATGTTAAGTTGAGCTCCTACTGGCTACCCAGACCTGACTCATGGGTGTACCCAGAAGTATCCAGAAATGGTTGCCTGGGCCACTACCCCTTCAGTCCCAAGACTCTAAATGTGTGAGCCCTACCTGGTCCCCAGAGGGGAGCCCCACATATCAAGACCCTAGAGATCAGGTCCTGCTATCTTTCTCCTTTAAAGTGCTCCTGAGTGCTTACTGCCATTTCACCCCAAATTTCCCCTTCCCTCAGTGACTGTCTTATTGTGACCAAATAACCTATTTAAAATAGATCATCCCTTTGGCATCAGGTGCAGGAATCAGAATGGGGTAGTTGGAACAAAACATAGAGCTATCAGGTCTTCAGGCTATTTTGTTTGGGGCTGGAGCTGGCAAACAGGACACTTGTGACGGGGAAGAAGTGCTGGCCTGAAAAGAAAGTGTGAGGATATTGGGTTGAGGCTGTCTTCTACAGCGCTCACACAATACTCATGGATTTTGCATTGATATGCAGATGTGATATGCAAACAAATATTAGCCAGGTGCCTCTTCCAGAAACAACTGCAAAATCCACGTTCCCTTCTGCAGTTCATCATGAAATACAGAATTAGGCTGTCACTAAAAACAAATTCCCAAAGGAATTATAGGCCAAAACCCAGTTGATAGTTCCAATCAGAGTAGACCCATTTGATGGAGTATACATAAATGTTGACTTACTAAGTTCTCATTAATTCACCAGCTGTACTCTAGTTGACCAACAACAGGATATAGGCTTTTCAGTGGAAAACTCATTCCTGCCTGCTTTAGTGCTCTCTTTTGAGTACAGTTTGTTCCAGAAGTCATTTCAAAATAGGACATAGATTTACAGCTACTATAGTGCCCAGTAGAAAGATGAGGATCTTTATTTCTTTAATGCATCATAGAGATGTAGGTGATGTATGCCTAAAATGTTTCAGCTGGCATATCTGTTTGAAGATCAATGAAAATATTCTATTTCATGTATTTCTCCATTGTAAACAAGTAGAGAGTACATAGTAATACTGTGAATAGTAATGCATAGTAATACTATGGAATCTAAAAGCAGCAGTCTGGAGCCTCAAGCAGTCTTTAAACTCCTCCTCTTTTCATTTTGGTTCTCTTGCTCTCATTCCGTTTTGCATTTAATGGCAAAGTTGGAAAGATTTTATGTTTGAGGAGGTCTGTTGAAAAATATTTCTGGGGGTAGGGAAACTTGTTTTTGCTAATGAAACACGAAGCTTGCTGATATTTTAATTTGCTCCTGATGAAGAATGTCTTACTTGGGCATTTTACTGCTAAAAACACTTAAAATATCTTGTGAGACAGATGTTTGCAAGCAGCACTTCCCAAGTCTGTGGTTGAGCTCAAGTTTAGGAAAATTCAGCGGTCACCACCAGAGGCAATAGGAATCTGTAATTTAAAACCACAGCAAGTAAAGGCTGTAAAAACCAGCCCATTGGTACTACTTTCTGTTAGCTCAACCTAGGATATCAGTCTATAGTAATAAGGCAAAGCAATCAATTGGGCATCTCCATAAACCATCAGAGGTTTGAAGTCTAGAAAAATCTATGTAGCACACGGTTATTTAAGGTTTAATGTTCCAGAGTGTATGTTTATAAAAAAAAAAAGAGAGAGAGAGAGAGAATACAGTTATGGATAGTCATTTGGTAGGTCTATAGGGGAATACCGAACATGGAACGGATGTCTGAAGGTATCTGAGTGTGGGTCTTTTTCTTGGGGAAAAAACTCATTATATTCTATATTACCCTCCGTTTCACCCCACTCCTTGCCTCTTATCATCAACTCATCTATCCATATATTTATTAGCCACTTTTCAGCTGCGACTCTGAAAGGCTGATGTACAGCATATCACTTAAAATACTGTAAATACAACAAATAAACACCATTACATAACAATAACAAATTGAAACAGTGCTTAAAACAGCAGTATTTTTTTTTAAAAAAAAACTTAAGAGGCCTGCGCAAAGGTGAGTGTGAAAGCTAGAATGAAAATGGTGTGGATATTCTTCTTTGGGAATGAAGCTCAACAAGAAACTGTCAGAACCTAAATGAGAGGATTCAAAGTGGATCCTCAGAAGCTGGACAGGTTTGGATGGGAAGAGGCAGTTCTTTAGCTACCCTTCCCCAAGTCATTCAAAGGGTCTATATGTCAAAGCCAGCATTTTGAATTTTGTGGCTCATTAGTCTGCAAGGCAGTTGTATCAAAAGCTGCACAATGTGGTGTAATATTTATAATTAATATATTATAATAATATCCCCCCCCCCGTGATCCTATCATTGGTAAGCAAACCTGTTCCTTTAATCATAGTCCAGTTCTATCTAAGGTTGTTGTTTTTAATGTTACGCTGCAGCAGGGATAATAATTGTGCAGCCTTCCAGATGTTCTTAGGCTGCAACTCTCAGTGGTTCTGACTACAATACCCAAAAGTGGGGGATAAAGGGAGTCCAGCAACCTTCAAATGGCTGTATATATCCTACCCCTGCGGTAAACAGTGGAAGAATTTTGGGAACTGGTTTCTGTGAAAAACCTCCGAGACTCTTGTCAGCCTGCAAACTGTATATAGTCACTTCATCTATTCATTTTAGAAATGTATATTTCTAATCATTCAACAACTCAAAGTGACTTACAACAGCTTGCCTCCATTGATCACAAATTATAAATATCATGTTATCACAACAACTTTAATTCTTTTTTTGTTTAAGTGATATTATGTAATTTTAAAAAAAGAAGCCAGAGAAGTGCCTTGTACTACCTATAGAATCACAGAGTTGGAAGAGACCACAGAGGCCATCCAGTCCAACCCCCTGCTATGTAGGAACCCACATCAAAGCACTCCCAACAGAGGGCCATCCAGCCTCTGTTTAAAAACCTCCAAAGAAGGAGACTCCACCACACTCTGAGGCAGCACATTCCACTGCTGGACAGTCCTGACTGTCAGGAAGTTCTTCCTGAGGTTCAGGTGGAATCTCCTTTCCTGCAGCTTGAATCCATTACCTAGAAGAAGAAGATCAAGAGGAAGATGATCATTTATTTATAAGGCACCATCGGTGTACAGGGTGATTTACACATGCAGTTTACAATTGTTAGGCCATTTCCACACTACACTGTTATAGTGCTGCTATTCCACTTCCAACGTCCTATGGGATCCTGGGGTTTGCAGTTTAGGGAGGGGCATTGAGAATTCTCAGCCAGAGAGCTCTTGGGCCTCAGTAAACTACAAACCCCAGAATTCCACAGGAGGTTGAAAGTAGAATAAGCGCCCTATAACAGTGTAGTGCAGAAATGGCTTTGATTTGACACTTCCCTGCCCTCAGGCTTACCATCTAAGGAGACAGGGCCTACAAAGAAAAGGGGATGGCAGTGGCGGGAGAGATTAAGTCCAGCAGCTATATTGCTTCTTCTTCTCTCCTTTGGGGTCACAGCAGTAGTAGCTGGAAAGGAAGGGACAGCCTTTGGTTCACTGCAGACTGCCTCTTCTGCTCTTCCTCCAGGGCCATGTTTGGTTCAAGTTACATCAATTGAAAAAAACAAACAAGTAATAAAATGATGCTCACTGTTACTATTATATTGATTATATGCTGAGCTCTGATACATTCACCTGCTCAACAGGTTACTGCCCATGTCAAAACCACCTCTCTTTAAAATCCCTAATATTATTGCTAAGGGCATCTAAACCTATATAGACCATATTACTGTTCTGTGCTAGAAAGAAAGGAAGATAGGTAGGCAGGCAAGTAAGTGATACTTTTTCCAGTAGGGAAAAAGATGCAAGCAGCATTGGGGAAATCACAGGAAGAATAAAAGTGGATTACAATGTCATGTGCCACACCTGTCCTGATCTCTAAAATGTGAGTGGGTGTCAATATCAATGGGTATCTGTAATAAATCCTCATCTGGAATCAGCTTTTGCTCATTAGAGTTTCTTAAACCATGCACATTGATAGCATGGAGGGGATTGATTTGCTGTCTGCTGATACCACAGTAGCACTTTAACACTTGCCAAATTAAACATCACTACTTCTGCATTTCTTTAAATTAGAGAGGTTTCTGAAAGGAAAACGTAACAGAGGAATTTCCTCCCAGGTAAATGGTTGCTGGTTTGTAAAGTACAGTCTACACAGTTCTATGTTTTCAGACCGTAAGTGGCCTAACATTGAGTTTTCTGCAAGCCCTGTGAGCCACTAAGTGCTGAGTGGTTCGGATGTGTACATCTGCACTGGTGTAAGAGCTATCATATAGATTAAAATGGGTTAAGTTTCTGGGCGGATGGTACATTAGAAATCATTCTTGCCTCATTCAGCTATCGGTAGATAGTGTCAGAATTCTGGCTAACCCAAAGGCATTGTTTAGAAGTCAAATTCCTCCTCCCAAAGGGGCAGGCTTTCCAGTTAGGGTCACCATCTGTTGCTCCCATAGAGGAGCAGCATGTATTGGCATGGGTTAGCAACATGAGTTAGCAGTGTGGGATTTTTGGCAAGGCATTAGTGTAAAACTGGGCTGTACCACATATAAAGTATTTCAATTTGGATGTACACAGTAGCTGGAAATACCTTCCTAATGCTTTCCATTTCCAGTATTCTGGTAATAACAAAGGCAGCAGTTTTATCTCCACAACTGGGATTATATGTTATTGGTGACAACCGAGTTGAGGCATCTTTAATTCTCTGTCACGATGATCACAAGATATCTCGAACTGCAAAGGCTTCTCTCTCCCCACTGCTTAGAGTACCAGTATCTGTGGGGTTAACTGGGGTCATACTTCTGGCAATATGTTCTTGATGGGAAGGGGCATTTTAGTCCCTTGTGGGAAATCTGTTAACTGCCCTTTAAATGTGTAAACAGTCCAGAGTTGTAATTTATCTCCTTTGGCTCATAGCAGCTGCAGGAGGGGCACTGCTGGGATTCTCATTAACACCTTGCAAAGGGTGTGTGTGTGTCAGCATTTGCCGTCTTGCCTGCTCTTCCCAGTCAGCTTTGGGAACTGTGCTCACGATGGGCCTTGTGCATTATTCATTGCATAAGATTCTCTTCCCTAATATGCTCACAGCATCACAGAGAGCATTTTGGTAGGCAAGCCTGCATTCTCATGTCCTCAACATTCCACACCCACTTCACATTTTGCCTCATTTTGCAAACCCGTCAGCAAGATATTATAGCACATATCCAGGAGGTGAATTAGCTGAACCTGGCACTAAAGATGCCTAAGAAACTCTACAATAGAGGAAAGTGGAGGTGATTATTATTATTTTTTATTTGGAGTTTAACAATTATATTGGCAAAAGGCTATACAGCTATTAAGTATTTGTTAATGACAAAATACTGTTTTAAATTATATGTGAAAAATATCAGCCAATATAGTTTTGTCAGATTAAGTACAATCCAGATAAGGTTCCAGTTAGAATCATACATTCAAAAGCAAAATAATAAATAAATAAATATATCAATTTTTTTTTTCCTGCCTGTATATTTGTACTGGATTCTTTAAAAAATCTAATAGAGTATTCCAAACTCATAGCCTGTCTTCCTTCTAAGAAATATTCAGGAACTATGATGCTAAAGCTCACAAGACAGGCCAGATAGGCAAAAGAGGCACAAGAATAATTTAAATCAAGCAATCAAGGCCTAAATTTTAGGCTGCAGTCCTATGAATATAAGACTCAGTGGTCTCAACAAGACTTAATTTCAGCCTAGATATAGGGATGCACTAATAGAGGAAACCAGACTGTGCACACAAATTAGAAAATAAACAGAAACAAGATTTGGATCTTATAGCTGAAAGCCTCAATTTAACATCTGCTGACAGGTTTGTTTGTTTGTTGTTGTTTTTTGTCCCTTCGTTCTCAGTATATTTGCTTCAGAACAAACCTTATTGATTTTTCTGGACTGTAGTTAGCAATAAGCACATTCAGTTACACCTTTAGCTGCCACAGTTTGATCGAAAGTATACCTAGGTAAGGTTTTGTTCTTCTTAGTCAACAGAGCAAACAAGACTTGTCCTGTCCTGGTGCATGAAGACAACTTTTTTTCTCAGTCAGGTAACAAAGCAGTTGATGGTTCCAAGGAGTGGTGGGAAAGGGACAGAACTCTTCTATCTGTTTTTGTTTTTGTTCTTTTTAGGAGAAAAGCTCACACTTTTAGATACATCTAATGACAATTCAAGGTGCATATAAATCTTTGTTTTAATTATGTCAAAAGTATTTCAGTTGGAGTGCAGATTGGATGTTGTTCAGTGCAGTGTGTGTTTCTTTAGAAATGTCTGCTGCTGCACTTATTGGGAATCGCTGTCAGATGAGTAGGCATAGGACTGCAGCCTTAAGGGATGGATCATCATGAGGAAAGAACTAGGTTGCTTTTTAATAATAATAATAATAATAATAATAATAATAATAATAATAATAATAATAATAATAATAATAATAATTTGTATCCCATCTCTCCACATGGATTGAGACGGCGAACAGCATGAAATACATTATACATTAAAATACATTAAAAGACATTAAAAACATACCCAATCCTCCCCACCCACCAACCCAGCTAAAACCAACCCCCTAAAACACATAACAATTAACAATTAATTAACTAATAAAAGAACAGCAGGACAATTGGTGGGAGGCAGTGGGAGTACTAGTCTGGGAAGGCCTGTCAGAAGAGATCAGTCTTGACTGCTTTTTTAAAGCAATCAAGACTGGTAATATGCCGAGTCTCCTCCGGCAGGCCATTCCATAGCTTGGGAGCGA
The DNA here is from genome assembly GCA_948474755.1 of Ctenosaura bakeri. Classification (NCBI taxonomy): domain Eukaryota; kingdom Metazoa; phylum Chordata; class Lepidosauria; order Squamata; family Iguanidae; genus Ctenosaura; species Ctenosaura bakeri. The sequence goes on from CAOLHI010000970.1 coordinate 280,579, forward strand.
TAGGAGAAAAGGTCCTCTGGGTAACTGCAGCCAACCTAGTTCTGACTGGCTGCAGTAAGTTCTTCCCAGAGGACCTTAATGTGCGGGGCGGATTATATGGGAGAAGGCGATCCCGCAGGTAGGCTGGCCCCAAGCCATGAAGGACTTTAAAGGTAATAACCAACACCTTGTACTCTGCCTGGAAACTAATAGGCAGCCAATGTAACGACTTCAGAATTGGTGTTATGTGGTCAGTTTTAGGTCTACCGGTGACCAACCTGGCTGCCATATTCTGAACTAATTGAAGTTTCCGGACTAAGCACATGGGTAGCCCTATGTAGAGAGCATTGCAGAAGTCAAACCGTGAAGTTACCAGCGCATGCACCACTGTTTTTAGGTGTTCCAGCTGCAGGAAGGGGCACAGCTGGCGTATCAGCTGAAGCTGATAGCAGGCACTCCTGGCCGCCACATCTATTTGAGCTGTCATCTGAAGTGGGGAGTCCAGGAGCACCCCCAAGCTGCAGACACAGTCTTTCAGGGGAAGTGTGACCCCGTCTAGAACTGGTGGACAAACCTCCATACCTGGGCTAGGGCCCTTAACAGCGAGTACCTCTGTCTTATACCGTCAGATACCTCTGTCTTATCTGGCTTCAGCTTCAGTCTGTTTTTCCTCATCCAGTCCATTACTGCTTCAAGAGGCGAGATGCCACCCTTAGTTGATGGGTTCAGAGGTGAGATGCCACCCTTAGTTGATGCTATTATCCGAGGCATGGAGAGATATATCTGGGTGTCATCAGCATACTGATAGCACCTTGCTCCATGCCTCCTGATGATCTCTCCCAGCGGTTTCATGTAGATGTTAAATAGCATTGGGGACAGGATGGCGCCCTGAGGGACGCCAGATTTGAGCTCCTTTTTTGAGGAGCAGCTGTCCCCAAGCATCACCATCTGGTATCTACCTGAGAGATAGGACCGGAACCACTTAAGTGCAGTACCCCGATCCCCAGCCCTCAGGCGTTCCAGAAGGATACCATGGTCTATGGTATCGAAAACCGCTGAGAGGTCCAAGAGTACCAGCAGGGTCACGCTTCCCCTGTCGATACCTAGGCGAAGATCATCCACTGAGGCGACCATGGCAGTCTTGACTCCATATCCTGCCCTGAAGCCAGTTTGAAATGGATCTAGATAATCTGTTTCATCCAAGACAGCTTGGAGCTGAAGACCAACAGCCCTCTTGATCACCTTGCTTAAAAATGGGAGATGGGAGACTGGTCTATAATTATTCATATCCAGGGGAACTAGGGAGGGCTTTTTTTAGAAGCTGCCGTATAATCGCTTCTTTTAAACAAGCTGGAAATTTTCCCTCCCTGAGAGATGCATTAATAATGTATCTTAAATGGGTCTTAATTGCAACTCCTCCCAGGACGGCCAGCCATGAAGGGCAGGGATCAAGAGGGCAAGTTGTCTTTCTTATATTTCCAAGGAGCTTGTCTACGTCCTCGGTAAGGAATAAAGAATATTCAAGAGGACATGTATGACAAGAAAGCCTTGTAAAAGCAACAGAGGTCTACAACACCCAGAATTCTCTAGACAATATGGCCACAACACCCAGAATTCTCTAGACAATATGGCCACTAGCCAAAGTGGCCTGGGGATTCTGCAAGTGATAGCCCCACTTTTCCAAGCTTAGAGGGAAGCCATGTAAGAGCCCTCATAGGTCCAACCAAAAGTACCATCCAATCCAGCTTCTGTTTCTTATACAGGTCAGCTGGATGCTTCTCAGAAAACTGGTTTCTGGTCTTCTACTGTTGCTCCTCAGCAGCTGATGAGTATGTGTGCCATGCTAACCATTAATATCAGGGTGCTGTACAACAAATTTGAGTAATAGCCATTTATAGGCTTATATTTCATTTATCAGTCTTTTCAGTGAGTTTAATCCTCTTTTAAATCTATTTAAGCTAGTGGCCATCACCACACACAATAACAGTCAATTGCATAATAGATTGTGCATTTATTTATGGAATTTGCTGCTACAGTACATACATAGAAAACCAGGATGAGGGCTAAAAGCTGGATCTTTTGTGTGGTGAGCAACTTGTTTCTCTGTTTTATCACATTGCATATATTAATTGGTTTACCAAAACCAGCATATTTATATTTTCACGAACATTGTTTTGTGAATTGTTGCTGTTAATAACAACTGTCAGTAGCTGTGTTGTTTCCATATCTTTTTCTTCTACGGAGTTCACTATTGGTTGTACTACCCACTCCTGTCCTGCAACTTAGAACAAGATTTCATGCATTTGATATGGGAGACTGCATCTATAAAAGCTTATCCTGTAATAAATGTGGTATTCCTTGTTAGCGTCAAAAGAGTGGGATATATATGTTGTGACTTACTACAGCGAACGAATATGGCTATCCTTCTGAAGACAATTATTTGAAGATAACACAAAGCTTGCCAGTGCCAGAGATTTTACTTTGTATATAGAATCTTAACCTTAATCTTATATATCTCATATAGAATCCTTCTTTAAAAATAATTTTTATTGCAATTTTAAATTTTACAAACGTTCATAGCTACTCTTGAGATTCTGTATCTTACAATAGGTTTGTAAATTTTTTGTAAAAACATTAATTTTTCTAAAATTTATAGTTTTGTGGATTGCAGCACCAAGTCTGAAACTTGATAGCACAAATTTTCCTCCAAATTTGTTTCAACTCAGAATATTATGATAGCATCTAAGAGAGAAGAGAGATCTGATACCTGATTTTAAAAAAATGTTTAGATAAAATCCAAGTCTTGGGGGAAAAATCATTTATCTCTTTCATCTGCACATAAATAACTAAGTATTATTCTTTAACCTGAAAATACACTCAGAACCCAGATAGTCAAAAGCTATATTGTTGTTGTGTGCCTTCAAGAGGTTTCCAACTTATAGTGACTGTAAGGCAAACCTATCATGGGGTTTTCTTGGGCTGAGAGTGTGTGGTATGCCCAAGGTCACCCAGTGGGTTTCCGTGACCCCGGTCTCCAAGGTTGTGGTCCAGTTCTCAAACCACTATGCCATGCTTGCTTTCACCAAAAGCTATACAGTTGCCTATCCACTTTTGCAAGAGTTTGGGGTGCAGAACCCTCACAAAAGTGGGAAAAACACAAATAACTCCCTCCCCCACTCCTGGTCACATTCCCTTCCAGGGCTCCTTCCTTCCCATTCCCATGCAAAATGGAAGGGAATGTGAGATGGGGGAAGGCTCATGCAAGCCTTTCTTTCCCTCTCCAGAGGTACCCCTGCTATTCGTAAGCATTTTGCCCCAGTGTTGACAACGGACATGAACCTTCCCCCGCCTTTCCATTTTACCTCAGTGGGAGTTCTCTGCATCAGGGGAATGGGAGAAGGAGAAGGGGGAGCGGGGAAAACGTGCACAGTTGTGAATAATGTAATTTGCAAAGGTCAAAAGTCATGAATGTAGAGGGAGGACTGAAGAGTTAAACCTAAATTCTGAATTTTATAATTGAAAGCACACATCTTTGGGCAAAGATGTCCCCTGTATATGTGAGTTAATATATATGTACATGTATATACATACAGACAAACCCCAAAGTAAAGTGTCACATACTTAAGCAACTGCCTCTTTCTTATCTAGGTCTCTAATATTCAAGGGGAGTATCCAAAACCACTCAGCTGTTTTACACCAATAAAGTGCTTAGGCTTGAGCACTGTTGAATAGGCAGTGCTTAACCTGGTTACCATGATTTGGAAATATACCATAAACTATTATTGTGAAACATATATATGTTGTTCATGTTGGAAAATTCCAGCATTCTCTCTCCCCATCTTGTTTTTTAGAACAAGTGGGAAAATAGCCAGATAGGGGTTTTTTTTGTTTCCTGCATGTCAGATCTTCTCCATTTGCTTTCTCTGTCTTTTATTGCATGATCATAAATACCTTTAGTTCTCAGGTGATCAGATCATGTGACCCAGGACTGTGCTTAGGTCATTGGTCTTAAAGTTAAGACCCTCCTCTCAGACTCTTTCTCCTTCTTCGATTCTTTGTTTGTCCTCATGGCTGCTTTCTTCTGAACTATCTGCATGCTTTGCATCCCATCAAGCAGGATGGTGAGTTAATACTGAAGATCCTACCTATTCACTAGTTAGACAAGTAGCAGGCTATCAATACAGATGTAAATGAACAAGCCATTAGTAAAATATCTTAAGTTTTTTATTCAAAGCTGCCTGCATTCGTGTTTATTGCATCAGTCAACTGAAGCCACAAGTCATTAGACAAGCTTTTAACCACTTCTCTGTGTATCTCTGCTAAATGAAGGCTGAATCCTAACAGGTTTAGTCTCATTTCCTACAGTTCATGGGTCTTACCACTCAAATTCTAAAGTCTCCTCAGTGCTCTTATTAAACCACAACGCAGCCTGAACCTCCTCCATGATATTCTCTCCCAGAATTTGTCATATCAATATCATTCATCAGCCACTTCCTACAACAACTACTATCTTTAGTGTTTTCTTTGTAAGGTCACATAGAATTTCCAGAATGTTTTGTATTCTACCCACAACAAGTCCTTAAATGTGTTGTATCAATTGAAAGAAAAGATACATCTCTAAATTGGCTCAAAAGACCATTCTGAGACCAGATTTTGCTGTAAGTTTATTTGCTTAAAATTAAAAACAAATATAAATCAAAATCAACCATTAATGGGTGATGTATGGGCATGAATGCTCATTCTGCAAAAATCAATGTGTGTCCCCCCAACAATTCCTAGCATCATACAGTAGGTAATCTCTATCATAACGTCCATTGGTCTCAGTTCTGTTGTTAGTCTTGACTGGAGTAGACCCACTGAAGCATTTGGATTTACTTACGGTTTGACACACCATTCAACAATTGATTGAATGAGTCTATTCTAGTTGAGACTATCCAACAGAATGCCAGCTGTTGTTTGTGGTTTCTAAGCACACACATTAATCCAAAAATACTCTAAAATTCACGAATGAGTACGTATTTGGGCATTCATCTCAGCATATGCAACAAACAATGGATAATGTTACATGGGAGCCAGCCTTCTGACACCTATGTGCCACATCCAGGGAAAGCTTTTTCACAGGCAGTGCTTCTCAGGAAGCTTACCATTAAACTGAACTTGAATTAAAAGAAAATCAAACTGCATTTGAGCTAAAACAAAACACTGTCTTGGCATTCCACTTTGGAGGTCTGCCTTCTCTTTAGCTCATCTGCTGTTGGTCCATGCCTTACTCTCTCTCTTGGCCAGAGTATGCCATCCTGCTTATTCAGTTTTCACTCTTTCCTTGAGCAAGCTCTTGTGGACAAAAGAGGAGAAGGTTATTCCTGCAGAAAAACTAAGACTTTTTTTTTTTAAAGAGAAAACATTTGTTATTATTTTGCTGTGTTCTTGGAGATCTCACTGTTGTAGAGTTGTCAGCCCTGTTACGATGGTGTGTTCTTCATGTTAGATTGTGAACATGTGAGATCCCATTACTGAACTCACAGTCTTCTGGTCTGCAGAAGTGAGGGGAAAGATAACATTGTCAGAGGCTGATAAATGCAACAAAGATTGAAAAAAATGCTTGAATATTCATTCATTTCCCTAAAGGTCAAAGTCATGGCTGTGTGGCAGACTTTTGTAGCCATCTCCTGACTTCTTTAAAATGAAAAGCCACCAGTGGAGACTATGACTTTGAATGGAAGAGGAGAAGGCTGCCTAAACCCCTTTCCTTTCCACACTTTCCCTGCTAAAAATCTTCCTCCTCAGCTGCTTTTTCATCCACGGGAGAGTCAGCCTATAAAAGTGCAATGATAACTTAATCTGACAAACTGGTGCCAGGATGTTGTAGAAAGCAGTGTGAAGCAGTGCCAGAAAGGGCAAAGAGCAGTCCAAAATTTAGTAAAGCAATAATTGAGACATGATACCCATTTGTGCTTCACATAATGAATGAACTTTTCAGCAAAAAAAGTTATTTCCTAGAAGCAAAAGCCAGCACTGTCTGCTGTTAGAGCTCAGTGTTTAATCAGAAATGATGATCATGATAGAAAATATTATTAAACACTTCCTCTTTTTTTTAAGATGAAAGGAAATACTATTGTAGCTATCATAACTCTTCAACAGAACATCCCCTCAGTCCTTTGAACGCTGGTAGTCTGAGCTAATTTTTATTTGATGAGTAGTGAGGAAAATGTGCTTCTTTATGCTAGTGCTTCTTTGCACTGAAATGTTCAAAAGTTCCTGACTACGGTAGATGACATTACTTCACTTGGCTCAAACTGATTATATATCTCTCTGCAATCCCTTGTGAAGTGCTACTGAATTAGAAGGGAATGTGGTAGGCTTGCATAGTGGCAGGTCATTCTATTGAGTGTGTGTGTGTTGATTTGTGCATGCAAAAGAATCTGCCTTTAAAGTATGTTGTGCGAGTGCTCATGAAAAGCTTCTTGTACAATTTGCTGGTAAACATGCTTTGTGTCATCCCTGACAAACATGTTTTGCTGATAAACATGTTTTGTGTCTTCTCTAGGATCTGTCACTACAGCCCCAGACCCTTAGTAACAGCAAGGTGGCTTCTGGCCCAATCCCAACAGTGCCATGAGAGCTTGGGAGCCCACAGAGCAACTGCTGTGTTTTTGGCCTCCCTCTTATATTTCTGGTCATCACCTTCAGGTTGTTTACCCTCCCTTTCCTGCAAGCAGAATGAAGTCAGTTCTGGGTAGTGTTTGAGATTGCATCATGAAATTAAAATAGTTTTGCTTCAAAGGAAGAGTAGGGAGATGTTTGGAACCATTTCTGGCAGACTGACGATAGACGAGCGGATATTGAAAGCAGGCTGGCAGCAGGCTTTGCACTTTGCACAATTGAGTCCTGACCGTGTGAAGACAAATACAAACACTGGCTTGTGTTTGCATATAGGGGCTTTGTGGACCAGTATCCCAGGCCCTATACTTTACGTCACTGAATCTGAGATCAGAAAGTTGCTGGTGTGAGTTTAGCTGTAATGGGGTTGGTTGGGTGGGGGGAGAGGCTCTGCTGAGCATTTTGAAATGAATTGAACTGTGCAAACATTCCACTGAAAAGCTCTCAGGGTGATGCTTTGGAACAGATACCCAGCCCCTTGTAACACAACTGCTGAAATTTAAATGGCAACTTTCACGCTGGAGCTGACTGAACAAAGAAGGACAAATAAAATAGACCTGAATAGGGTTTTGTTTGTTTGTTTTTGTAGCTCAGCTAATATTTCAAGCAATTGTTCTGGCCAGGAATGTGAGGGCTTTCCTTCAGAATTAATTTGAGTGAAACACGAGAAGGCTCAGAGTTGGGTGGAAGCCAACCCTATTCGTAGTCCAGCCCCAACTGACAAATGTGGATGCATGAAACTCTTATGTTTTTAAAACTAAAAAAGGCAGAGTTGTTTCTTGTTACACTGCCAACATATCTGCAGATACAGCACAATTCTATATGTGTCTGTTTGGCAGCAGACCCCCTCAAAATCAGTGAAACTTACTTCCAGGTAAACGAAGATAAGATTGCAGCCTTAGTCATAAGTTAAGTATCATTCAGCATCACAGACTGGCAAATAGAAACCAAAATGTTCAGTGAAGATTTTTGTCTGGAGAAATCTGTTGGTTGCTTATTCATCTACATTTGGCCAGCCAATTTATTAATTAATCAAATAGTTAAATGTATTCATTATTAAAGCCTGAATTTTCAGGTTCTCAATTTCAATAGGAGTGCTACTTTGTTGTTGTTGTTGTGTACCTTCAAGTCGTTTCAGACATATGGCAACCCTTAAGGTGAACATATCACAGGGTTTCATCTTCCTAAATTCATGAAACTCAGGACAATTTCAGTTGCGATTCACATCTACAAGAAAAGTGATCAGTATAGTTAACTGATTTAAATAAAATTGTCCCTACTTTTTAAATGGTGGTGCAGATTTGACTATTAAGTCATGCTAATTTATCAGAGAAAGTGCGGTGTAGTAGTTTGAGCACTTGACTCTTGACTCTGGAGACCAGGTTTGAGTCCTCACTTGGCAACAGAAACCTACTGGGTGACCTTGAGTAAGTCATATTCTCTCATCCTCAGAGGCAAAAAAACAAAACAAAAACCCCTTTGAACAAATCTTACCAGGAAAACCCTTGTGATAGCTTCACCTCAAGGTTGCCATAAATTTTAAACAATTTGAAGGACCACAACAACAAATTCACCACTCAGCTGAATATCATTTAAACTGCTGTTTAATTATTATAACCAAGTCAATCACGGTGTCTCTTTGTAATTCTTACAACTAGGCCAAACAGAGTGTCTTTTTGTCATGCTACATCCATTTTACATAATTTCTTTCTTTTTACTTTGAAAGCATATAGAGGCACTGTCTTTTACAATGAATAGCCATGGAAATTTCTCAGATTTGGAACAGGAGTATAATATAGCAGCCCACCTAGTAGAGAATTTTGTATTCCATGCTTTCTGGTGCTGCTCCTTTCTCTTTCATTTTTGACGTTGTCACCTTCTATGCCCTTAAGAAGGACAGCTTCTTCTGAGAAACAGGCAAATGGCCAGACATTTCTTGGTCCAGAGGCTAGAGGCCAGATTTATTGAGTACAAAAGTATACAGATCTACTGCAGTAGGTTGCCGGAGGTTTGGGACAAAGACCGGAGACTTGGCAAGGCATTTTTATCCAGGTAAACAGCATACATGCCCACTGCAGCATTTTCCCACCAATCACAGACCACCTGCCCCATATTAGCTAATGTCCAGAAACTTCCATCCATATAAGGAAATGTCCAGAGGGGCAGGTAATATGAGGTTTCCTCCAATCACAAGCTACCTTCCAAATAAGGTAGTGTCCAGAGAGAGAGGTGCTACAGGTGAGGTAAAGTCATGAGTCAGCAGACGGGAGGGGCTAGAACTCCTGTGTATGTGGCTACCTCCTAGTTTGTAATGGAGGTTGTCTTTCCTTCACTCACAACGTGGTCCAGAACCACCTGCATCAAAAACAAACAAACCAGGAAAGAAACAAAATTCTCCAAAATTCCTACATTTAGTAGGCAGAGTATATAACCTTCTGTAAAACGCGGGGGGGGGACCACCGCCCGTCAGTGCCGAGTGTGAATGGTGCACCCAAGCCTCGCACCCAAAGCCTGCCCAGCCTGACACCTCTTTGTGATCAGGTCTAAACAGCGAGGGAGATCTCTGAATCCAGGGGCAGGACAAAGGGGCCTGCCTCAGTTCTCCCTCTCTGAGAACACAGTCCCTCCCCCCTCACTCTTGTCCTCCTTGGCTTCTTCCTTTCAGGACTCTCCCCCTTTACTGCCTTCCCTAAATCTGCTCTTCTCCCAGATGTAAGAATCAGCAGTGATTTATATTTTCCAAGACTGGGTACTGTTGGCACTAAGGTCAAGATGATATTATTGGTATCGTGTATATTCCAGGATTCAAAATAAGCCTCTGTGACACTGTTTTAAGGAACACAGAACTTCAAACATTTATTGTAACACGGTTACTTTAAATGTGTTTTGTATCTATATGTTTATAAACAGCACACCATTCTTCTCTCTCCCTCTCTTTCTAATCATTCACTATCTCTCGTACACCCAATTTCTCAGTTCTCTCTCCCACAGAGCTCTTCAAATCTCCAGCCTTCTCCAAACACACCAGAAATCATGCTCTTCTTCAAACACCCTCCAGACAGTTAAAAAACGTTATTTTCCTCTTTCCACCAGCCCCTCCCCTGGGTGATCCAAGGTTCCATTTCACCAGCCAATCGGCTTAAACACTCTCAGTTGCCAAGGAGGCTCTGTTGTCAAGACCCCCTCCCATCAGGTTCGTCACACCTTCAGATCTGAGACATGTTTCAATCAGTTTTTCATATGCATGGAAAACTTTCTTTCATTTGATATATTTGATAAAGGCACTGATTCAACGTAGCGATTAGCTGTAAAAGAAAACACTTTGTACCTAGATTACTTAATATTAATCTAATTACATGCTATTATTTGCTTTCAAGTTGACTCTGACTTTTGATGACCCTTTCATAGGATTTTCTTTGCAAGATCTATTCAAAGGCGATTTGCCACTACCTTACTCTGAATACAAACTACAGCACCTGGCAGTCTCTTTACGAATAACCTGGCCTGATCTTGCTCAGTTTCCAGGATCATACAAAATTTGATACTCTGGGGGTGTTTATACACTCGACAATCTAGTTACAATCTTCCCTCCACATTCATGGGTTTGACCTTCATGAATGTGATGATTTGCAAGGTGGAAGGAAGGAAGGGAGAGAAGGAGAAGAAAGGAGAAAGAAGGCAAGTGCTTGGACAAAAGGCAAAGAAATGTGGCGGGGGAGGCATGTACCTGCCTTCCTTCTTCCCTCTAGAACTTCCTGCAATTCCCTTACGTCTGTCTCTGGCACTGAGAACTCACACTGAGGCAAAAGGGAAGGGAATGGGGCGGGGAAGGCTTGCATGAGCCTTCCTTCTCCCCTCCGGAGCTCCCCCTCCCCTCCCATTCCCTTGCCTCTGACCCCAGCATGCAAAAGGCAAGAGAATAGGAGGGGGATTACAGTGGGGGAGTTATTCATGGTTTTTCCACTTTTGTGAAGGTTCTATAACCTGACCCCTTGCAAAAATGGAGAGGCCACTGTATTACTTTAGAGAAACTTAGTATTTACCCTTTTTTAAAAAATCTATTATGACAATTTTAAAAATAGCAAAATGTATCATCAGTTTCTATGTAACCTACAAAACTGAAGTTGTAACACATTAGTACTGACATTCCAGATGGAGCAAATTACTGGTAATGTTATTTGAAAGTAAATGAAGTTCTTTAATGTTAAACTACTGCCATATGAGAACTTGGGTGTGAATGTAAGCATAGCCACAGTCTCATAAGGAAGTGCTAAGTTTCCAAGAAAAGAAAACAAATTTAAACTGAAATGGAAGAATAAAAAGAATTTTAAAAAATCACTTTGTAATACTCTCATGCTTATACAAAGTAGAATGAAGGAAGTACCAGTAAGGATGAGTAATAGGAAAAGCATTCTGGATCAGAAGTATCAGAGGGATAAAACTAGCAATGGGTGCAGAAAGAGTCACACTACCCTGAAAGCAAAGAAATGAATGTGCTTCCTATACCCAAGAGATGAAAGAAAATAGATGTGATGATAGTTTTAAAATATGCAAATAACTGTTAGAAACCTGGCTGTTAACTCAGTGACTACTATATGACAAGTGAGGAGCTGAATGGAGTATGATTGCAAATTATTCAGAAAATGTGTGATTTATATAAAATAGTTTCCATAAACTCAACTGGTCCTGGTTCTGAGAAAAGAGGCAGTAAGGTCACCTGCATGGTCTGCCACTACCTCCTCTCAGATCAGCCGGGGACTGCTGGATATGTTGCACCTGCCTCCTCTAGTCTGTCGCCATTCCTTGCCTTATGGGCACAGTTTATTTCTAATTGCAGTAATCTACCTTTGGAGGCTGAAATGTACATGAGAAAAATTTAGGCTAATGATCAGGCTGAACTTGCAAGTAAAAAGTGCGAGGTTATGATATTAGTAAAATTACCACTGTTAGCATTTGATTGGCATATCATTTTATTCCTCTTCCTCTCAACAGTGGATTTCTCTTAGCAGAACAGGGGATCTAGCATAAGGGAGAAAGGATGATTTCCTCACCCCCATTTCCCATTGCAGCCCCTGAGCACTCCAAAAACCTAGCTTGTAGGGCTGAAAAACACTCTAGTTCCAATTTTCAAGTGTCTGCTAAGGCAGTGGAAGAAAAGGGAGAAGGATGTTCCATGATATGCACCAGTGTCATGTTGGAGCTAAAGGATTTTCCTTAATTGGTTTGCTGCTCTGGGTGCAGAAATGTTTTAGGCTAAAGTAATCTAGTAAAAGTATTTATTTCTTAGCTGTTTGGGTATATAAACATAGGAAGGTCATGCGTAATATTAATCAGGTGTTGTTGTTTCTGGTATTAACTTTATTTATACCCTGCCTTTCTCCCAAAATGAGACTCAGGGAGGTTTTCATCATCACTACCGCCAACATTATTTACCATTGTTCATCTAAGGAACACTGAACTGCACACATGGAGCACCTTGTCAGCCTTCATTTAAGTTATTTCCCTAGCTTCCAACATAGAACTACATCAGGTAAATTCAGACCAAGATCAGAATGTGGAACAATAGGTCAGTAAATGCCAGGTGGGGTTTGACTCAACCTTCATTAATTTAACATATAACAACAGATGGCAAATGAGTAATAATCTTTGTAGAGCTAAACAAGGGGCTTCTCTACTGAGTTACTTAGCCTGAAATGTATTCACTGTTTAAAATGTGTGTGTATGTGGCCAAATAATTACCGTTTTAAAGTAATAGTTCTTCTAATGTTGGTGGAAACCTTCACAATATCTAATCTGATGAGGTACTGATACTAAGAACCAAACTAGGACTCAAAAATGCCTGGCATTGCTTCCTTCAGCAGTTTGTTTTGGAGGGTCTCCAACCTTCATCAAAATACCATAGCAACTATAAGGTTCAGTTGTGGCCATAGTGCTATATGTTATATTATAGCCTATGAGAGAGGAATATGTGCTCCCTTGATTCAGCACTAATGTTCACTAGATTGTCATAGCAGTTCCTAGTCAGGGGGGCCCCTAAATAGCCTAAAGTCATCAGATCCCTTCTGATCTTGGAAGCTAAGTAGGGTCAGCCGTGGTTAGTACATGAATATCAGGTGCTGTAGGCTATGTTTCAGAGGAAGGAACTGGCAAAACCACCTCTGAGTATTCCTTACCTTAGAAAACCCTATGAAATTCATGAGGTTGCCTTAAGTCAACAAGCAGCTTAAAGGCAGATGTACACACATGTCAGACATACATTACCACATTCAAGCATGGGAAAGTTGCAAGAGAAGATGCTTAAGATGAAAATGGAACTTTTACAGCCTTGGCAATGTTCATCTTTAATTTTTGTTTATAGTATTAAGCATGCAAAACAAAACCAGGTTGAAGTGAAGAAGTATGAGCATGCAAGGCCGGAAAAAGTATTATTTCAAGGAGACACAAAAGCATACTATCCTGCTGAATGTGGAAGCCTCACAGTGAATGGGATCCTTACAGAAGTCCCTTCATGGAAGTTCTTCAGAAGAAATGAGGTTTGGTTCAGTGCAACGTTTGAAGGGCTGGGTAAATTAACTTGTGGTTTATTTAAATAAACACCCTGAAATAATTAATTTCTGCCACGCAAAAGACACTACAATAAATTTTGAGATATGAGCAAAATGAAGTTTGTTTTAATGAAGATTACACAGTGGTAGAATATGAAGTTTATTTCTCTGTTCTTCATTTGTCTGTTTATTATAAATTGAGCATGAATTTTGTCAATGTTATAATGTTACTAGAAATCCATGTATTCTGTAAGTAAGTGTAGAAAGGAAAGCCATAATTGGGAAACACAGCAACAAATCAAAAGGGAAGGCAACAATAATTTTTAATTTAGCTTTTGCTGCAAACATACGTTCAAGTAAAATGATTGTTTTATTGTGCATTCCATTCTCCATTGGCATTACTTCATAGTTTGTAGCAGCGAATCTTGTACATCATCAGAGGAAATACTGCATGTGAAACAATAGAGCAAATACTGGTATGGCTAAAGATCTTGCTTACAGTTTCTGTCCGAAAGAAATTATGCAAAGAATTAGAAAAGGTGAAAATGGGGGGGGGTTAGGTTGCGTTGCAGGCAAGATTTTCCGACTTTTTGTTTCTTTCCTTGTCTCTCTATTATATTTTCTTGCCTGCTGGAGAATTCTGAAGAAGCTGAAATCTTGGCACTGTCTAAACATCACATTGCTAATATTTTAGTGGTCCTAATAAACGTGTTAGCCATCTCTGCTTTTTGTATGGCTAAGGGAGTAGATAAGAAGGATGAGACTTCAATTAGCACAACTTTTGATGTGGTACATGAAGACGTAAGGAGCATAGTAAATACTTTCCAGATTTATTTCAGTGTAAATAAAGAGGGGAGACCTAAGTTTGAAAAATAAATTTAAAACATGTTTTGCACGTGGAATAAATATTACAAACGAAACTCGCAAAGTCTTCACTAGAAGACTGAATGGATGACAAGACATAGACTCATGTGCAACTGATTTTAAAGCTGTTAGCACATATTTGAATTGGGTTGCTCTTTGAATTGCTTATTCAAATTGCAGCATGTGGCAAAAGGTCAGGAAGACTGAGATCCAGATTACTCAGTAAGAGGCAGGAGCACTTAGAGATCAGTAAGAGACTTATTTAATTCTGCAGCGTACATTGGAAAGAAGGGGAACAGAGGTAACAGCTTCAAAGCAGTTGAGAAAGCTGCGGGCAGCATAAAGCAAGGCAGCCAGACTCAATCCAAAGGAAGTTAACAAAAGCTCCAGTCAGAAAAAAAAGCCCCACAGTGGGTGTGCAGAAGCACCAAAACCACAGGAGTGACATCAGCATCTGTCCCGCATCTGGAAAACAACATGTAAAATATGGCAGGCAGATTTAATCGTTTTGCCAAATGCTTTAATGATTTTGTAAAATTGGATACAAAGAATCTTGATACAAAGACAAGTTTACCCTGACAGAAAATGCATGGATACCCAGAACGACCCAGTTCTGGAAGATGTGTGGAACAGAGATCTTTTCATAAAGGGTTACAAAAACTTGGCTTTTAAAATTGATAGAGGGTCATAAAAATTGATGTGGTATCTTTAAAATGTTAAAGAACATTGTGGCTGGAACCTCTTCAGCATTCAAATACCTATTTAGAAATATACTTGGGGGGAAATCCAAGTGATTGTTAAACTTAATTTGAATTAGTGTTAATTTGAGTCAAGACTCAGCTAGATTTCAAGAGGAAGATTTTTCTGTGCAAGCTGTTTTCAGTTTAAGACAGTAGTTCTCAATTTTTACAAGAGTTTCCACTCCCAGAAGCCCCAACCAACATGGCCACTAATTAGGTATTCTGAGAGTTGAAGCCAGAAGGATGAGAATCAATGGCTGCTTTGGTTCCCATCCTGAGAGAAAGGTGGAGTGTAAACTGAACGATTGAATTGAGTGAATGAAGTCCAATAATAGCCATAGCAGTGATGAGTGCTATGCTTATCTCAGGGAGGGATGGGCACTTCAGGACATCGGTTTTTTCACACTTTTCCCCCCTCAAAAAATAGAAGTGTCCAGAATCATAGGCCCTTTTCGCACTGAGGCTTTTTGCGTGAGCCGGGGTGGGCGGCTTGCGCGAAAAGCCTCTTCCGAGAGCCTGCCGGTTCCCCGCTCGTTCCTTCCGCAGGTGAAGGAACAAGCGGGGAAGCGGCAGCGTCCCGGAGGCGGAGGCGGCTCGCGCGTCCATCCTCCCCCGCTTGCGCGAGAAGCAGGAGCCTCTCGCGCCGCCCCCGCGCACACGGGAAGCGAGCGACAGTCGCGCCCGTCCCCCCCGTGTGCGCCAGGAGCGAGCGACAGTCGCGCCCACCCACCCCCCGCGCGCGTGCGAAGCGGGAGGCTGTCGCGAGCAGCCCCCCACCCGCACGAAGCAGGATGCCATCGCATCCGTCACGCAAGCGCCCCGCCCCACCCCTTCCTTCCGCAGGAGCGGAGGGAAGGAAGTGCTACCCGGCCGCCTCTCCGACGCACCGCACAACAGGTAAGTGCGGGTGGGCGCCGGGAGCGTTGCGCGAGCGCGGGTGATTTTCGCTTGGAAGCGAAAATCAAAAACCCCGCGCTCGCGCCGCTGCAGCCCCATGAGAGCACCGGAAGTGGGAGTGCGTCGTGTGGAGCGGCGCTCCCACTCCCGCACGGCTCACGGGGCTATTTCGCTCGGGAAAGCCCGTGCGAAAAGGGCCATAGAATCATAGAAATTCAGAGTTGGAAGAGACCACACAGGCCATCCAGTCCAACCCCCTGCCATGCAGGAACACCCTCAAATCAATCCCGACAGATGGCCATCAAGCCTCTGCTTAAAAACCTCCAAGGAAGGAGCCTCCACTACACTCCGAGGCAGCAGATTCCACTGCCGGACAGCCCTGACTGTCAGGAAGTTCTTCCTGAGGTTCAGGTGGAATCTCCTTTCCTGCAGCTTGAATCCATTGCTTCCAGTGTTTTTTTGTGGAACCAAAACACCCTGTACACATATATGCAGCCAACGGAGGCCCTCTGCCTTGTTCTGGAGGACAAATGCTGCTCCTGGGGACCTCTAGAAAAGGTTGTTCTAATTTGTGAATTTTGAAAAAAAAATGGTGGTGGTGGGGAATGGATAGGGTGGGCTTCATTTGTCCTGCAGGCTGCATCTGCTCTGCCCTTCCTCTGGGCCCTAGATAAAGTATCAATAGTTTTTAACCCTTTGCTTGGCTCTGTGGAAGGGTGTGCACTTGATGATCTACAGATATTTTGGTCTGCAACTTCCATGAGGGATAATGAGCCTTGCAGCTCAAAAGCCTCCAGAGGACCACAGGTACCCACCCCTATTCTTTTTTTAAAAAATAATTTTATTCACATTTCAACAAATAAAACAAACAATGATTTCTGCAATGTTTACATGTAATGTTATTCCTTCTTCCTTTCCTTTCTGGACTACAACTATTGATATTCCCTCTATTTATTATTATTATTATTATTATTATTATTATTATTATTATTATTATTATTAATATTATTATTATTATTATTATTATTATTATTATTATTATTATTATTATTATTTATTTGTATCCCGCCTCTCCATATGGATCGAGGTGGCGAACAACTTACAAATAGCATGTATTTTGAAACATTTCCATACATGCCCCCAGCAAGCTGGGTACTCATTTTACCGACCTGTGAAAGGATGGAAGGCTGAGTCAACCTTGGAGCCCGGCAGGATCAAACTCACAACCTTGTGGCTTGCGGTACTGGCATTTAACCACTGCGCCACCAGTGGTATCACACATATCGCAATAAGATGTTAATAATCTATGGTTTGTTAGTTCCTGCTATATATCTCTACTTTACTTGTTACATGATATTTCCTTAAGTGTTAACTGTATAATAATTGTTATCATGAAAAATGTATTACCTTCGGCCAACCAATACCCACCCCTATTCTAAGACCCAAAGAGAAGAAGGAAAAGGTATAAATAATGATAAAGCTGGTGTTGTACTTTGCATCAGGTGCAACTGGCAGTCTGTACACTGAAAAGAAAGAGATTTCAAACAGTTACCACAAATGTCCCAAAAACTCTTCTGCAGGTATGACCAGAGTTATTAAACTTCCGCTAATCATAGTGAACACTGCACATTATTTTGAGAAATGACTATGTAAGCTTGTAAAATGATTATGTGAGATTTTGTAAAAGAAAGCTTTTAAGTGATCAGGCATGGATTCACAAATGAGGGGCTTTGCACAACTGTGTACTATATGTCAAACCCTCAGAAATAAGAGCCAAGTCTTTTTTTTTTAAACTTACACCATTGTTTAATATACTTTTAGATTTTATTTTTGTGGTCTTAAATTGTTCTAAATATGTGAAAGTGGTTTT
Organism: Ctenosaura bakeri; assembly: GCA_948474755.1. Classification (NCBI taxonomy): domain Eukaryota; kingdom Metazoa; phylum Chordata; class Lepidosauria; order Squamata; family Iguanidae; genus Ctenosaura; species Ctenosaura bakeri. The sequence goes on from CAOLHI010000970.1 coordinate 298,134, forward strand.
ACTGCACACTGCCCTGAGAACCTAAGATATAAATAATGATAAAAAAGCAGTCAAGACTGTTCTCTTCCGACAGGCCTTCCCAGACTAGTGTTCCAACGCCTCTCATCATTTGTCTCTTTTTTCTAATTTTGTTTTAATTTGTTTTTAATAATTAAAGTGTTTTAGGGGGATAGAAGGGTTGGTGGGTGGGGAGGATGGGGTACATTTTAATGTTTTAATGTATTTATATATTTTTGTGATGCCGCCTCGATCCACTGGGCGAGGCGGGATAAAAATAAATTTTATTATTATTATTATCATTATAATATAGGTTACGATACAAATATTATGTACTATGTAAAAGTCAATGTTTGTCTGTCTGTCTGCATCAGCATATGATTGGCTGTGTGAGGTGAGAATACCTCATATGATTGGCTGGCTGTGAAGAGTTCATGGAGTCCTGGGGTTGGCAGTTTAGGGAGGGGCCTTTAGAATTCTCAGCCAGAGAGCTCTTGGGCCTCAGGCCGGTTGCTATGGAGATGAGGCCTACCATCAATAAGGATGCCAGAAAACTTTTGGGAGACAGATGTGAGAAAAATTAAAGTGACATACACAACATAGCCCATTTCCACACTACACTGTCGTAGAGCTATTATTCCACTTTCAACATCCTGTGGAATCCTGGGTTTTGTAGTTTAAGGAGGGCCATTTAAGAATTCACAGCCAGAGAGCTCTTTGGCCTCAGTAAACTACAAACCCCAGAATTCCACAGGATGTTGAAAGTGGAATGATAGCACTGTAACAGTATAGTGCAGAAATGGCCATAATTACAAGGTCTTCTCGCCTCACACAGTAGATTGTATGGGTTCCATATGTGAGGAATCTTAAAGTTGAAATTCAAAACAAAAAATACTTCCAGAAAAACAAAGCCATTGCACAAATTCAACAGAAAGAAGAAAAAGCCAGTATATCAACGTCACCAGACAACACAGATTGGACGGGGGAGTATGGGGAAAAGTTACAGGTACTGGAATAGGCTGGTTGCTATGGAAACAATGCCTAGCAGCAAGGAGGAGGACAGTGTATTCCTGCAGGAACCTAACCTCTGTATGTTAAAAACTATGAATACTGATTGGATTGGGGAATGTGGGGAAAAATTACAGGTACAGAAATAGGCCAGTTGCTATGGACATGAGGTCTAGCAGCAAGGAAGAGGACAATGTACTCTCTCAGGAACCAAAATTGTGTATGTAAATAACTCTGAATATAGATTGCATTGGAAAATCTGGAGCAAAGTTATAAGAAATGGAGGAGACAATTTAGTGAGTTCTTAAGAGGAAAATAAAAAATCTGGGCAATTCTGGGTAAATACACTAGTAATAAATAAAGGAATAAACTAAAATGGAGAACCATCCCTTACCTATTCCCAGGATATGGAATTCTCCTCCACAGGAACATAGGCTACCCCCTTCTTCACTTTTCATCCATCACCAGGTAAAGACTTTTTTTTTTAAAAAAAAATTCAGACAGGCATTTGGTGTTTAGCAGATTTTACAGAAGGGTCTTTTAACGGTACGTGTTCACTTTACTTTGATTCTTATTGTTATGTTTCAAGAACACTTTTATGTTGCTTTAATTATAAATCACACTTTAATTGAAGAATTAGTTTGATTTTTTTTAAAAGTGTCATCAGGTATTTAGCCATGTATTAAGGTTGTGTTTGTAAGCCATCTTGGCTCCCAGGACTAGAACAGGAAATTAATACAATTAATTCACTCAATCCATCCCTTTCCTTATTAAACTGCCATAACTTTAGCTTGACATCAGGACAGCCCACGTTAAGTCCCAAATCTACACAGCTGAGAAGCTTACAGATTTGCTTTGTCAAATGTATGGTGTTTAAACCTAGTTCAAGTGCTAATCTAAATAACATATTGGTCTTGGTTTGTGTTAACTGAAGGCAGAATAAAACACAGTTCTCTGGGTTCATGTGTATGGGGGAAACTGTGATGTAGAACATTTCCGCACGACACTCTTATAGCGGGATGATTCCACTTTCAACCTCCTATGGAATCCTGGGGTTTGCAGTTCCGGGAGGGGCCGGCTGGCCCCTCCCGGAACTGCAAACCCCAGGATTCCATAGGAGGTTGAAAGTGGAATCATCCCGCTATAAGAGTGTCGTGCGGAAATGGCTGTAGTAAAAAATGAAAGAAGATGGTTTATGCTCTTGAGTGAGAGGGGGAGAGGGAGGATGAGATTGCTTGAGAATATTCATACTTTCTTTGCAACCACAGAACCGCGGTATAGGTCAGTCTTGGGTAACCTAATTGGGTCTCATGGCCCATTTTCACTATCACTTCCCACTGCAGGTCACATGCTTAACAAAAACCACCAAACTTTGGTGGCAAAACTGAAAATGCTGCTTTGTTTCGAAGGCGCCTTTTAAAAACCCACACAGAGAGAAAGGGATTGTTGTTTGCTGCTAAAGGTCAGTTAAGCGGCTTGAGAAGTAGCAAAGTGTGTGTGTCTAAAAAATGGTCTTGTGAAAAATGCCCAGTCTGGTGTGTTTGCAATAGTTTAAAAGGATAGTGGGTGAGGTTTGTTAGCTATGATCGACTGTAATATTTTCAAATACTACTGGATGCTACCCAAAGGTGTAAAAAATAAATGACATCACAATCACAGAGCTGCAAGTGAGTGCCTCTCAGATGGTCTAGTTCTTCCTCCCACTGAATGCAGGTGCTTCAGCACAAGATACAGCTGGCCATCCAGCTGCTGCTTAAATGTGAAAAGGAGAACCCACCAGCTCAAGTGTGTTCCATCGCCAAATAGCTGTCACTGCTAGGAAAATTCTTCAAACCGATAGACTCTTCAGACATCCTCAGCTTCCCAGTAATTATCATCCTGTGTTGCTGTCATCTGGAGCAACAGAGAACAAGTGCGCTCCATCTTCTGCATGACAGCCTTTCAGACTTTGCTATTTAGAGTACGGCACAGCCATTTTTCTCCTTTCTAGATAATTAACATGTTGCTTGAAAATTAATTGATCTTTCTTCTTCTCTTTTTCCATCAAAGAATGTTTGTGCTAAACAACCCTAACTCAGATGAAAATGAAATAGTTTCTAAAATAAATTAGGATGGGAAATTTTAGGAAAGAATTAATTCTGGATGGTGAAAATCCAAACAAGAAGGCATGGGATTTTTTTCTGTGTGAGAAGAAAAGTCCCCCCGCTCTGCCATACACATCCCATACACCCTGCATCCCTATTCTTCTTCTTCGGGTTTACAAAGGGTTTGCTCTTGCATTTTCAGTCTCTGACATCAATACAGAAACAACTTCTACAAAGCAAACAATTCATAATAAAATCCCGTTTCTGTTAGTCCCAGCTAGAGCAGACTGTCTGAATCAATGGGTGATATACACATGCTGACTTGCTCTACTTTAGATTAACAATTTTATTTAAGCCTGCACTTTTAAAAGCACAAGATGAAATCTGTGGCAGATTCCTCCCCCACTTTGGGGACTTTGGGATGATTTGAGATTTTTAATCACATACCTCTAGAAACATATATAGGTCATTATGCAGCAAACAGTTTTCCCAAGTGCCCTGAGGCTTGTATATACCCAACAAACCTCTCACTTTTTCTTTTTTCTTTTCCTTTTTTTTGGGGGGAGGGAATGGGGAGAAATTCCTTCTGTAATATGACAACCTGCTTTTGAAACTCTGCTGAGTTTCTTCTTTTCTGCTCATTTGCCTGAGGGATGTGGGACTCTTTGGAATAATATGGAAAGTGTGGTGTAGGGATGTACTTAGACATAAGGGGAACTGGTGTAAAAACTGTTTGTCTAACTTCAAGAGATTGGTACTGGCTAAAACCTACTGAGTCTGATCAAATGTTCCTTATTATAAGAGACATTCCTTATGTGAGGGACCCAAAGCCTGTCTCTGATAGGACTGGAGCGTTTCCTTTATTATATAGGATGCCCTCTATTTATAGGGTTGAAAGCTTTTCCTTTTATAGAGACTGAATGACATGCCAGAAGCTCCTATATTTTGGGGTGTGGCACTTCATAAAGACAAAAATGTGTGCATCAGGTAATTTATAAGTGTGGACAACATGTTAATTTTACAGAGACAAACAGGGCTAGGTGAACTGAAATCAGTATTTTCCCTGGGTTATCTAGAAAGAATACGAACTTGCTAAAAGCTATTTCATAATTGTTGATCCTGCATGCCATGAATGTTTACTGTTGCTGTTTTGAAAACTTGGCAACACTAGTTTTGATTGCATGGGCTCCCAAGTAAGCCTGCACAGAGGACCAGCCTGATTGCATCAGTATGGCAAAAGACAGGAATACAGATCACAGTGTTAGTCTGTCTAGCAAGTATTGACTGGTGGCGGCAGCAGCAGCAGCTCTTTGAGTTTTCAGACTGGCCTCTTTTACATCACTATGGGATTTGCCAGAAATTGAAGCTAGGCCCTTCTGCAAGCAGAGCATGTGCTTTACTGTTGAGTTACAGGTTTCCCCCAAATTCTTCATTTGGGTTGTTACTCGTCACTGGTAGGACATCAAAATGTTTCAGAGTAATCCAGTGGGAAAAATCTTCCCATTCACTGTTATGACCATGACAACAAATACTGTTACCTCTTTGATATTTGTGCGTTATGTAGCTATTGAAGGCACAGAAGGATCTCACCCAGAAGAAGGTGGTAGCCCTAATCTTAATTGAAACTGAGACTCTTTTGCTTTGTGTTGGTGGATATATTAAGTCAATAACAACTTCTGTTACCTTTCTCTTATACTGACAAGGGCTTTTTCATGAGCTTGGTTGCAGTGTAATCTTTTAAAGGCAATTTGACTCAGGGACACTTTATGTAGAGTTTGCTACCTTTCCTTCTTATAGGCCATTTTTGCACTACACTGTTACAGTGCTATTATTCCACTTTCAACATCTTGTGGAATTCTTGGGTTCGTAGTTTACTGAGGCCAAAGAGCTCTCTGGTTGAGAAGTCTAAATGCCCCTCCCTAAACTTTTAGATGGGTTGGTGGGTGGGGAGGATGGGTTATGTTTTCATTGTTTTTAATGTATTGATGTACTGTTGTAGTACCGCCTCGATCCATCGGGAGAGGCGGGATATAAATAAATTTTGTTGTTGTTGTTGTTGTTGTTGTTATTAACTGCAAACCCCAGGATTCCATAGGATGTTGAAAGTGGAATAATAGCACTAGGAACAGTGTAGTGCGGAAATGGCTATAGTCATACTGTGCATTTAATAGCTGTGTGGAAGGCTGAAGCTTGACTTATTGCTGTGCTTGTTTCCACAGCTGAGCAGGGATTCAGATCTTGATCTCGAGAGTCATAGTCCAGTGCTCAAACCACTACACCAGTTATTAATTGTACATCCTTCCTCATGAGAGGCAGTTTAGTACAAGATCTCTGATGTATAAATAAGAAGTATTAAGATGCATACTTAACATAGTCACAGTTACACCTGTATCTTTCAAATATTAACCAAAAAGCTGAAATCATGTGTGTGTGTTTTTCCCCCCAAATGCCTTTATTTTAAAAATGCTGGGTAAAGCTGCTGCTCTAACATGGATCTTGATCTTATTCTGTTCAGATTGCTTTGTGGTTTTCTTCTCCTTAATTCTGGTTTCGGTTTTTGTAATCCTATGTGGATATATTAATTCCATTAGATGTACTAATTCTGCTTCTGCTTTACACCAGTACGAATGAAGTGTAACCCCAGGTGGCCTGCTAGTGCTCCTTGTCCTTATAGGGCCACTTCTACAAATTAAAAATTTGTATAAAACTCCTAATCCCTGGCAGAATGTTGGAAACTCACTTCTGTTGTTGTGTGTCTTCAAGTTGTTTCTGACTTATGGCAACCCTAAGGCAAATCTATCATGGGGTTTTCTGGAGCTGAGAGTGTGTGACACACCCAAAGTCATCCAGTGGATTTTCATGGCTGAATGGGGAATAGAACCCTGGTCTCCCGGGCTGTAGTCCAATGCTCAAACCACTACACTGGCTGGCTCTCAAACTCACTTCTAACATGTTATAAATGAGTAGCTACTCTCTATAGGTATTTATTTCTGTATGGACAAGAGGCTTTTCTGAGGTGACTTTCTGAGGTGACTTTGGATGGGTTTATTTAAATTCTTATAACGTGGAATTCCAGACTTTTAAAATTGCCTCACAATCAGCATGGATGAGATTGTTGTTTTTACAACCCCAGCACACTGTATTTGTCACTGGCAGTTCTCCTCACTTATATACAAAAGCATAGAAGAGAAGGGAGGTAGAACTGTATGTTTTCCAGGAGAAAACTGGACAATTCAACTTATATGAATGGATGACTGTGAGTGCCCCAGAGTGGACAATGGAGGGGGAAGAGATTGAGAACTGCCATCACAAAATGAACAGGCTTCCAGGCTTCTCAATGGCTGAGCCATTCTCCTGAGAGTTTAATTTCTGGGGAAGCTTTAACATCACAAGCTTATCCAACACTGAAAGAAAGAAAGGTCAGCTAATCCCTTCCAACATCTGAATGAATTCAGGCCCAGAAGTGAGATTACGCAGAAGGGATGAGGTGGATGGAAAAGCTGCATGGATACAGGGTCCCTTCCTATGGCTAGACATACTTTCTAAAGAAACTGAGCTTTCATTTAAATGTTCTTTCCCCTGGGAAGAGGAGGAGAAGAGGGAGGGAGGGGTGGGTGGATGCATGCATAGAAGGAGGGAGGGAGAAAAGCCAAAACCATCCTTTACCTCCTCTGCTACCATCAGACTCTCAAGCGCAGGCCCTTGAAAGACAGTGTGGAACGAAATCCAACACCTCAGGTGAATATGAGGATCAGCCAGAAGGAAAAGGGAGACAGAACTGCAAATGTCTGAGGTATATAGTTGTAGGGTCATGTATATGAGTGTTATTTTCAAACCTTGTGATTACATATTGCTCCTGGGACCCATTGGCTTATTAGTAGAGTCTAAGGCCATACACCTATAGCCAGACATTCTAGAGCAGGGGCAGGCAACTGTGGAAGGCTGGGAGGTTGGATTAGCTTCCCTAGGAGACCTTGGAGGGCTATATCCCCTCACTGGAATTTTTTTTTTGGCCCCTGAATGCCTTCTAGGGGGCATGGAAGTATTTTGGCCATGTTTTTAGGGTCTCCTGGGTGACTTTAGGCCCACAAGAGCCCTTTTTAAACAATAGGAAGTGAGCAGAAATCACTTCTTGGTTATTTTATGTTTTGTTTTATTTTATTTTATTTTGAAAAGGCTTCTTGTGACCCTACCTTACCATGCCTCCTAGAGAGCACTCAGGGGCAATTTAAAAAAAAAATTGTTTTGGAAAAAAAAAACACACTCTTGGGGGGCCTTGTGGACTACAAAACAGCCCATAGGTTCCCCTTTGCCCACCCTTGTTCTGTACTAACATAAATAACTGGACAGCTGTCATATGAAATACAATCAGTTTAGTCTTTAAGCCAAACCAGGTTGCTTTACTATGTAGAAATGCAAGTCCTCTAAGTAAGTCATCATACTGTGTAAACTCTGCCTTTCCTGGTAGGCAGTCAGAAACTGAAAATTTCCTCATATTTTAATATATGCAGACTAAGCCTTTTTTTTCCAGGGATGTGGAGGCCCTAGCTGACACCAGCTGGAAACGATGATGCACGGCACTCACATGTTGTTTGTTTGTTATCCATTTATATAGTTCTTTAAGTGTTGTTCCTCCCATGCAACATCAGTAAATTGTCTGCATGTCTGAGAGATAATGATATGCCCAAGGCCACACAAGGAGTTGCAGGTTGATTTGGGATTTGAACTCTGTATTTGAACTGGAAACTCAGCACAGGGTCTCTTAGCTCACACAGATTTCTAACCATTAGCAGATAATGGCAGCTGTTTTAAACCAGGTTAAAGATGGGGAGGGGAGGCAGCTGAGGAACTAGGAGCCATACAGGAACTTCCACAAAACCAGTGATTGGGAAACTTAACAGGGAAGACCAGTACTTCTTACACAGCACCCAAAAGAGGCTTCTTTTGTGGCTTCTGGGGGGACCTCTGAGCCATGAGAACTGTCCAATTCTGTGCAAACAGAAGCAGCCAGCTCTATTATGCTTTGCACCCACAATCCTTTGTGAACCCTGGGGTGATGACATGACAGGCCCACTAAGGGCTCTCTTTTCTCCTGCAAATCAACTGTCCTTCTCAATGCTGGAAGAGCTGAATCCCATTGAATGAGGGAAAGAGGCACCCCCTGGGGTGTGGATGCACACTGGATGAGCCATGGTAACCTGGCTGCCAGTGTGACAACACAGACACCCAGGCCATGGCTGTTCCTGCCAGGCGCTGAGTCCTCTCCGGGTTGGGTATTCAGACTGGAGAGTTTCTCTCCATTGACCCCGGAACAGTGTTCTGCATGGGAGAATTCTTTCTTATTCTTTTTTGCTCTTCCCCCTCTCACAATTGCCCCCCCCCAAAAAAAACCAAAAAACAAAACTGCACTATCAAACATTTGCGGTTCAAGATTATTCATTACCCTTCAACAAATCATTAATTTGATTCAGCTAGGATGTACTTTCTCCATACAGGAAAGTTTTAATTAGGAATAGTCAATGCCAGAGCATTGGTGTGGGGCAGGGGGGAGTTCTGTTACCTTTTAGATGTTGCATTCAAAATACTCTGTCTTCAGTACTTCTGCATTTTATAGCCTGGGTCTGATTTAGAGTGTTGGTAGCACCCCCAACATTTCACAGATGAAAACTGGGACATGTGTGGACAACCGACATCAGAGAATGGCAAAAGTTATTAGTGAGGAAGGCCCTTACTGCACAAAGTCATCATCCCGGCAAACCCACGCATTGTTCCTAGCCCAGGACCTATGCTGCCACCCGATAGCATCCCTAAACAGCTGCTTTCCTGTCCCAATGTGTTCCAAATCAGCCCTTTTTCATTACTAGAAAAAATCCAGTAATGGCTTCCTTTCCCACCACAATTCTATCAGCTGAGTGAGTGTGGTTCCTCATTAGCCCTTGATAGCGCTTCCTGCCGACGGCAATCCAGGAGTGGGCAAGGGATGGGCGTGCCCTCCCTCAGCTACTCTCATGGTGTGGTAAGTTCAAAATCTATCACCTCTCCATGTTTAAATTTCTCCTTTGTGTTAAAATGTTTTTTTAAAATACATTTTGTAGCATTATAGCACAAAAACACAATAGCATACAGGCATGCCATGACATTATAACATTGCTGTGCTAGTATGGCTTACAAAAAAACCAAAAGAAACAAAAAACTCCCCTGACCAACCATAAGCTGTGGCATAGGGAAAAGGTGGGGAAAAGGACTTGCCAATGACACTGTAATGTGGAGGGAACACCAGTGGCAATAATGTTATTCACCCGCTTAAGTCAAAAGTGTGCGGTAGAGAGCGTTCATAACCTGATAGCATCATGGAAATGGCAATGCTGGGATTGAAATGGAACAACCCACTATTGAGGCATGGTGCAGTTGGGGCCAAAGAACACACAATCAAGAAGACACTGCAGCAGTTCACTTTTGCTTGAGCCTCCTGGAAGGGGTAAGATTCTGTCCTCCTCTCCCCACTCCCTCAACTGAGTTAACTGAGTGAAAACTCCTTTTGCACTTTGCAAATTGGTAAATTGAACTGAATTGGCAGCAACTGAAGTAAACTGAGGACAAAGGAGGAAAGTGGGAGGAGGACAGAGCAAATGGAACACTTTAAAAGGAGCTGAAAAATGGGATGACAGAGAAATAATCGGAATTGCTCCTGTCAAATTGGAACAGTTTGATGGTATGGTTTTGGCAGCAGGAACAGTACTGGTGTTTACAGAAGAATGTACCTGGCACTCTCAAAGTCTGAATTTTGAAATATGACTTTTAAAAACAATGCTGGAGTTACAGTTTATGCACTCCATCCTTCTTCCTTACAGATAAGTCATATTATGGCTCAGCTGAGAGAGCATTCTTTCGTTCTGCTGCCATTCTAATATTTCGAGGCGGGGGAAGAAGCATCAGACTGTGTTTCTGCCAGTAATGTCTCACTCGCTGCCCTCATAGCCGCCAAATAAAAGGTCTTACAGGATATCTGGAAGATGTGCACATGTGGGTCTCAGAAGTCTCTGAAGTTCTCTTGAGTTTTATTTCATTTATTATTTCCAAATAAACTTCAACTTTTTATTTGGAAATCAGTACATAGAATTCTTGTATCCTTACATACTGAAGAGAACTTTAGTCATGTAGTCTCATAGGACATAACCAAAGCAGCATAATTTATAACTTAATACTTCTTGAGAAATTCCTGCCCCACTTCTTAAAAATAGTTTCCATAGTCTAAGCTGCTTGTTTCTCTAATCAGTGCTTTTATAAATAGACCAGTTTTTCTTATGCACTACTTACATCCAGGAAATCAACATGGTGTTATGGTTTGAGCATTGGAGTATGACTCTGGCAGCCCGGGTTCAGGTCCCCCCTTGGCCTTCAAATCACACTCTGCCAGCAAACGCAACTCTTCCACTGAACAAATCTTGCCAAGACAACCCTGTGTTATGCTTGCCTTAGGGTCACCATAAGTTAGAAACAACTTGAAAGCACATACAGTCATGTAGGGACGGGGGGGGGATTGGTGGGCGTGGTTCTCCACAGGCAGCAATTTTGGGGGGATGCTCCAGCTCATGGACACACCCTCATGCACTGTAGCCATGACCCCATGCACCATGGCCACACCTCCCACCCTCCTCCACGCACTCCAAGCTCCACCACTGAGCACACAATACAACAATAACTCACATCTGCTTCTCTAGCTTTTTGTTCTTCTAACTTACAGTGTTTAGAGGTAAGAACACAAAGACATTACATAACTGTACTCACATTTTCAGGTTAAAATTATACAAACTTGATTATTCATGAGCTTGATCATTCATGAACTTGATTATTTGCAAGGTGCCCTCCCGCCTCCTCCCCATCATCTCCCTCCCATTCCCCTCCCTTTCGCCCAGGCATGTGTGACTTCCTTCCATGGACCTGGGCAAAAGGCAAGTGAATGGCAGGGGGCAGCCCTGTGCACATGTCTTTTCTAGTTTTGTCTCTGCCCCCTCCCATTCACTTGCCTATTGTCTGGGCACCTGGAAGGCAACAAGACTGGGTGAAATGCAAGTGAATGGGGAGGAAGGTGTGTACACATGTCCGGGCATGAGGCCTCCCCTTCCCATTCACTTGTCTATTGCCTGGGCACCTGAAAGGAAGGGAGTGAGCCCAGGCAAAATACAAGTGAATTTTCGGGTGGGGAGAGCCCTGGAAGGGAATGGGAGGGGAAGCACTCAGTTGGACACGGGGGAGCTATTGATGGTTTGGGTTTTTTTTTTTGGTGAGGGTTCATTCCCTGAACCCTTGTAAATGTTGAGGGGGCACTGTATTTCTAAACCATTTTATGTTATAAAATCATTTACAACCCTTATTAAGCCTGTCCAGTTTTTATTGTCTTGTGTCAACTTCATTTTGAACTGAACTCCCCACTTCCCTTGTAACCATCCTATCAACAGACTTCTCTCTCCCCAACTTCTCAGATTCACTATTTCAGATTCCTTCCCACTTGGCATTTTAAAACAATTGTCCTGAAACAGCACCCCTTTTTAAAACCATCTTTCTCTCAGCCCCTTCAATAAACAGGTTAAGTCAATTTGGTTTTACTCAACCATCAAAGTAATTTGATTACAAATCATTTTTAGAGTACCTTCCTTCTTCTCCCTCTCTTGGCTATAAACTCTTTTCATAAACGAAAGCTTTTTAGTCATACATCTCCCCTAATTCAGTAATTTCCTCTATTAGCTTACCTTGAATTTGTCTCTCTGTATAATTTTCATCCTCTTTCACTTCCATATTGCTAACTTTTATGTTTCCCCGTCTTGCCTTACATCTTTCCATAGTTCCTTCATCTCATTCCACACATAGCTACTCTATCATCTATTGTAAAAAAAAATCCTGAAAATATTCCTGAGAAGCTTCTGTCTTTCACTCAGTCCAGTGATTGCAGAGTTAGCAACTCATTTCTCTCATATTTAGCCAGAAGCCATCAGCAATCCAGTTCCATCAACATCAGATAGATAATGCCTGTACTTTCTCACACTGTGGTTTCTCTTTTGCCATTAAAATCCATTTCTGTCTTGCAAATGAAATGCAATTCAATCTATTCATCAAATATATGCATTTAAATCCTTAATTAATCTTTATTGAAGTTGTCAGCCACCAAAATCCTAATTTATTGGTCCCAATCATGTGGAGTAAACATACATACTCAGCTCTTAATTGTAGAAAGAAGGTAGCTGTGTAGTCTCCATTGTTCCAGTTTAAACAGAAGGATTCTTCACTTTTGTAACTCCAGAGGTTTAATTAAGAATTTCTTCTTTTAAAAAGCAGCTTGCAAACATAGGACTGTCAGATCCTCAGATCCAAACAGCTGCATTTCATGGCAAGGACAAGATGTCACTTCCTTGCTCCTTCCCATTCATAATGCATTTACTCATGAGTAAACTTTCATTTTACTCATGAGTAAATGCAATTAATGGGCATTCTAGACCCTAATGGGTAATCCCCCACTTCCCTTTAATCCAGGGGCAGTATTCCCAACCAGAGATCCCTGTGGCCAGCATTTTTACTATGAAAGGTCTCACCACCACAAAGCTGCAGCCAAGACGGTCCACCGGGCTGCCCTGCCAGAAATCAACAGTTTCTGGTTCTGGTTCATTTCTGAGCTCAGTACTGGTGCCTGCCTTTAATACTGGTATCTGAAGAAATGCTTGCTCCCCTAGAAACCTGTCAGTGTGATGCAACATTCTTTTGAGCCTGTCTTCCTTTCTCCTGCCATTTGAGATAAAATAGGTAGTGACCAGAGAGAGAACACACCTTCTCCATGCTAATGACGCACTTTTGACATTCTTTCCTCAGAGAGGTCTGTCTGGAGCAAACATCCTTTTGGCCCCAGGCAAAGTGTTGTATGGTCTCATGCTTTAAAATACATTCTAGTGTATTTTTAAAAATGGTTTGTGTATTTTATCTTGTTTTTTTTTTGTTGTTTTTTGTTTTGTCCTTATGCTCTGGAAAGTTCTCTGGAGGGTGACTTATAAATCTCATACACCATTTATTTGGAAGATCTCTTTCTCTAAACTTTTAGACAGTTTATTACAAATTACAGCTCTCTCTGTGTGTGCATGCATATATGCACATGCAGAAACTGTCCAGCAGAACTTGGTCCTCTGGCCAGTGGCAGAGGCCAGAGTATCCTTCCCCTCTTGAGCTGCAGCTGAAAACAACTATATATTTACTCATGGTGTGAAAATGTATTTTGTTCTGTCTGTGCTGTCTGGAAGACCCTCAACTCTAGTGTTACAGGTGACGGAAAAAGTTTCTACACCCTTAGCCTCTCCACATCATGTATAATTCAAACCTCCATCATGTCTCCACCTTATTCATTTTTCTCTGAACTAGAAAGCCTGTATCCTTTTGTCATGGCTAATGTCTTCCAACTTCATGATCACTTTGGTTGACCTGACCTGTAATATAATATCTGGGAACCTCAATTTGACTTAAGATTTAAATGTCTCAAAATATTTTCATTCTGTCTTGATGCTAGCATCCACCCATGTTAATAAGGAACATTTTCTTTATGATCATATCTTTCCAATATAATAAATAATAAAGATGGTGAAAGTTTTTAGTGTCCTCTGGGGATCCAAGGTTGATGTGAAATTCTGATGATATATTCCACCTTTGACTGTAGCTGGGGGACATGATTGTTTCTTTAGGATGTGAAGAAAGTGATGAAGTCTTTTTAATCTACTGTTTATTTTTTTATTTGAAAATATTCCTATCTTGCTTTTCAACCAGAAGTCCTAAGATAACTAATAACACTATGAGGAAATGGTTAGTGAAGGAAATTCAAAAGCAGGGATGGGAATCAGGCAGATGCTGTTGGACTGCAACTTCTAGAACTCCTTACCATTAGCTATGTTGGCTGGGGTGCAGGGAGTTTTTGTCCAACTGTATCTGGAGGTCTGCATGATTCTCCCTTTCATCTAAAGGATTCTGTTGGGATTGTCTCCCTGACCATGAATCTGTAACATAAAAAGAAGTGAAGACCTAGCCCTAGGTTGTGCACTTGTAGTACATCCTCTGTATCAGCTTGTTTTGCTAGTGCTTCATAATTGAGATTCTGCTAAACATTATAATTATCATAATTGCTGCATCCTGCTAAAACACTGATATGAATAATTTAACCATGGAATCCACATTTCTCTGATTCGTCATAAACTGTTTGTTAGTCAGTGTATGTTTCTTTTATTCACAACAGAACAAAAGTATTCTGTTCTTAGCAATGGAAAAGATAAGCATTAATATACATGCCATGAGAATAGTCCTTGAGAATGTGGAAGTATATATATTCTCTTCAAATGCTTCAGCACTTGTGCAGTTGTCCAAGCCCATCCTGAGAAAATGTTTGAGATGCACCCTTTTAGGAGCACACCCATCTCCGCATGAGGAAGATATCTCTTCATCTGAGTCCCAAAAAGTATATATGGAAGATGCATTGGTCACTCTGTGGATCCTCTACTTCCATTTGTGTATTTTGTGTGCAGCAGCTGGGTAGTGGGTCTCTTCAGCATTTTCTAGTATCGTTGCTTCCAAGTCTCTAAATCTTTTTCATTACACCATTTAGCCCTTTGGGCAGTATGCCACAGAAACTGAAACATGCCTTCCTTTGCAAAGCAAAGATCTGTTCCCCATACTACATGGCACAGCTATGACTTAATCCCAGCAAGATCACTGCAAAACAGGGTGATTACAAGATTTACCCTAGGTTAGGCAGCACAGCTCAGGATCCTCAGTGCAGATTAGGGTAGTCCTAAAGGATGGGTAATTTGTGGCCCTCCAGATATCATCAGACTGCAACTCCCATCAGCCTTAGTCAAAATATCCTGCTGTGAGAGATCGTGGGAGTTGCTATAACCTCCAGAGGCCCATAATTTCCCCATTTTGGTATAGAATCAGTGGATACATTTCCATATGATCTACTTTAGCTATCACAAGTGTTTGGGAAAAGAAAATTCATTAGTTCAAGAAGCTCCAGCATTCTCTGATGCATCAACAAGCAGAATTATCTAGGGGCTTTATTAGTTCATAAAAATGTCATCAGCTCATGAAGCAATGCCATAAAAAAGCCTAGTAAACTTTATCACCATTTAATTCGAAATGGGAGTCTTTTGGCAAGGGATAAATAAATATCACCACTTCCCCTGACACATTCTTACAATAGTTTTGGGGATGGGGAGTGAAGCATCAAGCAGAGAACACCCAAGTAGGAAAAATAGTGTGCTGAGTGGGCCTAGTTGGGGCTGGGAAAGACATGAAGGATGAGAACAATTCAGCAGCCAGTGGATCGCACAACAGTCAATCATGCAGGGGACAAATCATTAGAACACTTCAATTATATTCCTGATTTTTATCTCCTTCAAGGCCAGCCCTGAGGGTGAACAGTAAAGATGCCCCTGGTATAGTTACTTCCATTTCTGGCACCCCAGGGAGTAAACTTATTCTGTAACAGTAAGAAAATGATGCATACTTGATATTATACGGTCCAACTTGTTCTACTGCCAGCATTTACCAACTTGGAACTTCACTATATTATAAATAGCTTCTGGGTGAAGAGGTGAGCACCTTTGAATCTTCATCACATGTGCAAGGACAACACAGATGATGACCAGCTCTTCATGAGTTCATCTGACTGCCAGGATACATGAGTTACAGCTTGCTGCTCCATGAATGGCTTTCCGTGTTCAAAGACAACTTCTAGGTGGTTTCTTCTGTACTTTTAGTTAAGTGCCAAGTGTAAATCTAGAGTTGTTGGGTGGCATTCTGGAGAGAGGCCATTTACAGCATACTTCCATATCCATTCCTGGAATCCAGTTATAAAGATAACATTGGTCCTTGTTAGTTGCACAGGCTGACTGGGTCAGTACTGCCGAAGCAACTCCATCACTTCTGAATTAAGGGTGCTGAAATAATACAACCAATTGCCAAGATTAGAGTAGTCTCTAAATGCCCCAGTGCAAATGTTTACAGTTGCATTCTTTGGAAAGAGGAAAGTGGTAACATGGAGAATGATTTGTATATAAACTTGTGTATGTATATAAAGTTTTACTTTGCCTGATCTGAAAAGTTTATTGACACAGCCCTTCCAGGATTTCTTCTGTTAGATTTTAATGACAGTTTGAATTACTGAGATCTCTCAGTTGCCTGGGAGAAGCAAGATTACTGGATTCATTGCAACATTATAATAGCCAAACAGAATATGCATAATAGGTAGTTTGTGCTGGAATAAATCCAGATTTATTGTTATGCATAAAATCCATGGCTGACTGGTTGGCTAGATACACATAACGTATGTATATATAGATATAACACACTGTCTCCTTTGTACACATGTCCATACCACACAGACACACACACACATACATAGTGTATAAAATATTGCAGGGGGGGAAGCAATGTGCACAATGACTTTTTTTTAACCTGGCCCGTAGCGTCCCACCACTGTCTCTCAGTTGTCACTGGAGATGTACTAGAACAAGGAAATGAAAGCTGGCTAGATGCAATGGATTCGAATTAATGACTTACTTGATAAAAACAATGCTTTTTATATTCTGCATTTCTGTAATTTCACCACAAAGGGTAGTATTTGGTATTTCATGTAGATTTCAGCACCCTTACAATGATTTGCATCCTTTCTACAAGAGAGGGTTGGCCAAGTGGACAACTAGTATCCTCCAGTTGTTGTTGGACTGCAACTCCCAGCATCCCTCAGTATTGGTTTGGAACACTAGGGCTGAAGGAAAATGAAGTCCAACAGCATCTGAAGGGCCCCCATGCCAGGCTTTAAGAGCACATTTCTAGGTCATGACAAGAAAGATGGATTTGAATATATTTGGGCAATGCCTGATACAATTGCCCAATAGCAGTTTAAAAGACAAACACATTTATTTGGTGTAATTTTTTGTGAGCCAGAACTGACTTCACCTGATGCATGCAGTGTTAGACTCATTGAGTACATGTAGATAGGTATAAAGACAGGAGCAGAGCAGAAAAAAAGGCAGAATATTCCTTAAAAGCGTGCCCAAAGTGCTCAGCAATGAAAAAAACAGACATATAAAGCACTGGCTTGTGAACCAAGCTGGGAGGAAAGGGTGTGCCCTGTACTGAAGTGCTAGGAGGAGGGAAGTTTCATCCCCACACTTGATTCATGACTCACCTGTGAGTGTTATCAGTACCCAAAGCACAAATATTCTCCACTCCAAACATAGAGTGAACTAGTAATGCCACATTAATTGTGTTGTTGTTGTGTGCCTTCAAGTCATTTCTGGCCCTTTCCACATGGGGTTAAAAAAACGGTGTAGATCGACCTCCACGGAGGTCATCTACACCGTTATGCGAATTGGGGTGGATTACTCTCAAGTAATTCCACACGCCAATCCGCGGTTGGGCGCGTGCAAGTGGCGGTGCCACGTGCTTTTGAAAAACCACATTTTATGTGGTTTTTCAAAGGCACGGGGCGTCCAGCCCTGTGCAGCCCCGTCGCAGCGCCCGTATGGATTTATGGACACACGAAAGGGTGTCCTTGCAGATTGGGCAGGGGGCGGGATTTCCGGCTGGCGAGCTTCTCCGATTGGTGGAGAGGCTCCGCCAGTCAAAGTCCGCCATTTTGAGCACTGCCGGGCGCCGAGGACGCCGCGGGATGCTGCTCCGTGTAGAGCAGCGAAATGCTCTGCTCCACGCGGCGACGGAATGAGGTAAGCCCATGTTTTAGCGTGGCTTTCCCTGTTTCCCCGTCCGCGTGTGGAAAGGGCCTCAGTCTCATAGCAACCCTAAGGCAAACCTATCATAGGGTTTTCTGGGGGCTGAGAGTATGTGACATGACTATGGTCTCCTGGTGGGTTTCTGTGGCTGAGTGGGGAATCAAACCCTGGTCTCCAGGGTCATAGTCCAACATTTAAACCAATATACCAGTCTGGCTCTCAACAGATTACGTATACTATTATTTACTGTTACCATTCTGTAATATACACCATATGCACTCTATGTATAGTGTTTGGAGGAAGGCAGGATATATGCAAATAAACTATAAGAACATATGGAGTGGGGTAATTTTTTTCTGTAATACACTCGTCACTCTTGAACTCTGCTGAACCCAGGTTTGATAGCATCAAAGCTGTAGATGAATCTCAATTCAGTAGGTTCAAGGTAGAGCAATTAAATTTTCATCCATTTTGATAAAGATGGGGGAAGGAAATTTACCTGCATATTCTCTTTTTTTTTAAAAAAAGTAATTGTTTTATTACATTTTAATGCAAAAGTTATTATGCAAAAGTAATACAAAATCAAGAAAAATTAAAAACATGAAAACACTTCAAGGGGAAATTCTATTGTGACCTTATTAAGCTGGAGTGCTTTTCAGATTTGATGCTTGCCCAACAAGGCCCAACTTCAAAATGCTGTAGGGTAAAGTGTTTCTGTTCAGTGCCACCAGTGATTCCCAAAGTGGGTGGTACCCCCCCCCAGGACACTGGAAAGATCTAAAGGGGTGGTGAGGGAAAAGGGGGTGGTAGGAGGCAGTAGGATTGCATCAGAACAAGAACTGGGAAGAAGGTTTGACTCACTAGGCAGCTTTTCCACTGCTACCACCCTTCTGGAAGCTTAAGAGACTTTAGCAGATGGAATCAATAACTCCATGCTAGCACTCAAGAAAGAAGTGATAATCTGGATGTGAGGATCTGGGGAAAGGCAGGAATCCAAGCATAGTCTTCTACGTGAATTCATGCTGCCACCATTTCTCAGATCTTCACATCTCTCTGCAGACTTGTGACTTTTCTGATGTAGTAGGAAGTGTGATCACAGGCCATTTGCCCCATTAATTTGGCTTGCCTATGAACTCTTAATTTGGCTTGCCTATGAACCCTCTTATTTTAATTGCAGCTTCCCTGAAGCTTCTCTCTCTGCACCCTGGATTCTCTCCACGGCCTCATGTCTTGGTACAGTGTTAGACTAGTTGTTTTGAATTTGCAATAGACCTAATATCAAGAAAGAGGTGTGTGTTCGGCAGTAGGGCACTAAGGATGTGGTCTGGAAACCAAAGGGGCAGCGGCCTGGAAAAGCTTTGGAACCACTGCTCTAGAATATTGTGCTGCCCCTCACATCTCTTACAGTTTTCTGTCTTTTCTCTCTTAACAGGGGTAGCTTTTGTTAAATGCTACTTTTTTTAGATGGCTACAAAGTAAAGGGCCACATTCTTCATGTTCTTCTCTCTACCATAAGATCTTCATGGAATGCCCTCCTGTGGGTAGGGAGTGGGGAGAACTTCCCAGCTATGGCACCTCGTCTTTGGAATGTTTCCCAGTTTACTGTCTGCTACAAATCTTTAGAGTGTGATCATTTATATGTCTATTCACACACAACTCTGTTGAATTTAGTGCTACTCACCCTGAGGAAAGTGCATACCCTCCAACTGTTCCAATTTGGCAAGGCCAGTTCCAATTAATGTGTTGCCATCCCACTTTTTCAGTTGCTTTAAAAATGTCTCTCTCCTCCTCCCATTTTCTTCCTTCATCCTCAGTTTCCTGCAGCATCTCCAAACTGAGTTCAAAATGCAAAAGTACGGTAGAGTCCTGGTTATCTGACCTACGGTTATCCGACGCTCCGGATTAACCGACGTCGCGGCTGCCTGGGGGCATGGCTGCAGGCATTTCTGCGCCCCCAACGCGCCCCGACATGCCCCCAGGCCCACCCTGACACGCTCCCAACACGCCCCCAAAATGGCGGCCGCCACAGGGCTCCATGCCATCCGACATTTCAGTTATCCGACCCTGCGCCCACCGGTTTAGGTTGGATAACCAGGACTCTACTGTACTTTATATTCAATTGAATCAGCAGAGGAGGAGAGGAGCCTTGGAACCCTGCCCTTTCCAGGAGCCACGGGCAAAAACAAACTGCTGCAGCCTCTCGTAGCATGTCTGTTCTTCCTCATTAATTACTTTTGCCATCTTGACCACACTCTCATGTTGCTTGGCCACATGTTTCCCAGTTTTCATCTGTGAAATCTTTGATGGTCTGAAAGTGTGTCCTGTATGATTGCAACTACAAAGAGATTCAACTCTTTAAGATTCAACTACAAATGAGACTAAATGAGAAGCTGTATTTCACCACATCATGTACAGTGGATATTGCCTTGAGATGCCACTATAATACATTCCCCTTGCCCTTGTTACATGAGAACAGGTTAGTTGGCCTTCCTCTGATTCCATCCACCTACCTTTGCCTCTTTAACCTCTGTTGTTTCTTTTAGGTAACAAATTTATTTAGTCCAATATGCAAGTCACACTCACTCCTGTGGCTATTCTCCTCACATGTTCAGGAAGGCAGTTACTTGCTGTCACTTTTGGTTTCTTCAGTGATCTCAAGCTCCTCTCCCCTCCCCATATTCCCAGCACTGTGCTGGCCCAGATGAAGTTCTTAGATTAGGAGGTGGAAATGATAGGGAGGTGGGGAGTGAATGAGTGAGTGAATAGTTCCCAGATGGAAACATAGCTGCACCTGGGAAATGTTATGCTTTGTTTTGAAATTTAAATCAGGCAAAGTGACAGCCACAAGGGCATACATGTTGGGGGATAGGTACAGATTTATAGCTACAGGTCACTCGTGGTCTACTCTTAAGTTTTAGAACTGACTTGAACTTTATGAATGAGCTTAAATACAAAAGATTAGAAATATGGTCTTTATTATAATGTGAGAGTAAAAAAGAGCCTGCAGCAAAACAAAAGTCCCGGAAATGGGTCTACCTAGCTCAAGAGACTTGTTTTGATACACAAAGACATATAATAGGGTACCAAGTCTCAAAATGTGCTTTTCACCCAAGGAGCTATATGCCTCTTGAGTGAATTATAAGATAGATAGATAGATAGATAGATAGATAGATAGATAGATAGATAAAACAAACTGATAACTTACTGATGGATTTTCCCAAGGGAACTTAGTATGGTATGTAGCACAATAAAAATATATTATTAAAAATATCAGCCATAATATTAATCTTAGAAGCATAGCAGGACACACACAATTTTGTAGCAGCAAGGTCCCACAGCCAAGTTACTTTTCAAGAGTCTGGGTAAACAATTTTTTTAAAAACCATTATCTAAAAAATCAGTAATTTAAGGGTGTTCTTAACTAACTCCACTGAACAACACAACTCAAAAGCCATGGGGCTAAGCGGAAATCCCCAAAGCTATTTTCCAGTGGCAAGTGGTGACTTCCATGGAAGTGAGGTAGTGATTTCAAAGTCTGAATTTTGAAAGAACTATCTTGGGTTCTGGAACCCACCATCAAATAGTTTCAGCACTTGGATAGTTCCACTAATGGTGAGACTAAAACCCAGAACAGATTAATTGCTTCAATGACATGGCAGCCATTACTGCTTGAAAGGCTACTGGCTACAGATGGGCTGTACCTTATGAAGACCAGGAAGAATGTCTTTGGCAAAAGCATGGTGAATCTGATTAAGAGGGCCTTAAACTATATCTTTGAGGGGTTGCAAATGATAGGTCTGTCCAAAAGCAAACTCTTAACACAAGCATGTGAATCCTAGAGGAGAAGCTGAGGGAGAGAATTGGAGCCATAGCAAAACTCAGGTATCCTGAAAGTATCCTGATGACAGTGCAGTGATTAATAGGAGCTAGTGTGGGTATGTCAAGAATAAATCCTGCCAAGCTAACCTTATATCTTTTTTTAAAAAAAATTGGTCACTAGTTCAGTAGATGGTGGGAATGTTATGGATGTTATTTATCTACAATTAAGCAAAGCATTTGGTATTTTGATTAACGAACTTACTAAATATGAAATAGATGTAAACACTATAACATAGAGCCATAATTCGTTGGAAAACGATGCTCAAAGAATTGTCATCAGTGGTTGTGGTTCAAACTGGAAGGCAGTCTCAAATGGATAGCTGCAGGGTTCTGTCCTAGAACTGATGCTCTTTACTAATTTTATCAGTGATTTAGATGATGGGGTGGAGGGAATCCTCATCAAATTTAGGGAACTAAAAGGTGTAGCTGACACGTTGGAAGACAGGAACAGAATTCAAAACAACCCTGATAGACTAGAAAACTGGGCTGAAATTAATGAAATAAGACTAGAAAACTGGGCTGAAATTAATGAAATGAAATTCAACAGAGAAAAATGCAAAATTCTACATTTAGGCCACAAAAACAGGTATAGGATGGGGAATACTTGGCTTAGCAGTACAACATGCAAAAGGGCGTTCTGAGTAATCTCATAACCACTCATTCACATAGGATACCAATTCTTTTGTAGGTACTTTGTTATGAAAAAGATATGCTAGACTCCATCTTTGGTCTATGCTGAAAGACAATTGCTTCATGTTTAAATCAGAAGTACAAGACTAGGCTGCTACCACCATTTTCCACATTGCACTGTCAGTTTTTAGTCATCCAGATATTTTGGACTTCAACTCCAAGATGCCCATGTCAACATAGCTAATGATCAGAGATGCTGGGAAGTTGTTGTTGTTGTTGTTGTGTGTCTTCATGTTGGTTCTGACTTAGGGTGACCTATCATGGAGTTTTCTTCACAGGATTTGTTCAGAGAGGGTTTGCCTTTGCTTTCTTCTGAGGCTGAGAGAGTGTGACTTGCCCAGTATCATCCAATGGGTTTCCATGGCTGAGTCAAAAAAAATCTGATGGCTTAGAGATTGAAAATGGCTGTACTAACCCTATCCAGCGGTCTCAGTTTTAACAAAATCTTCTTTGGTACTATCTAGTTGGACAAAAAATTTCCAGCTTTTTTTGGTTTGAATACTGAAGTAATCTGGTAGTTGCTGAAGTACTTAGTCAGAGTGACAACAATACATTCTGTAGCTCATATGTGCTTTGGAGTGTCTGAGTTTTAAGAAGGAGTTGCTACAGATGCTTAGGGCATAGAAGTCATTCTGGAAAAGTTTAAGAAAAATTGGCTTACGACACAGAGTGGCAGAGGTCAGAATCCTGACATCTGGGAGAGACCAGTGCATGGAAGCACAAGATTAGTCGGTTTTTTTGAGGGGGAGAGAATCAAAAGGGGAAAGAATGATGTGAGATGCCAAACAAATTATTTGAAAGGTTTCAGTTTTTTTCAGTGATAAGTAGTGTAAAGCTGCAAGGCCAGTCTTTCTCTAATTTATGTTATTGTAATGAATATTTTAAGCTGAAGCCAGGAGGTTGTTGTACTTTTCCCTGCCATCATGGGGAGTATTGTTAGTATATACTGCCTAGGGATCCCAATTCCAGCTGCAGTACAGTACGATTTGTTTTGCTGAATCACTTTTGCAAGAAGGGATTGTACAATCTAAATCCTATCCACTAAGTAAAATAGCGTAGTCTCCTGGTGTGGATGGTGTGAGTTTCTTTACCACCAGGCTTTGATTTCGATAATATGCTCATAAGACATGTGTGTTTGAGAAGTATCAGTCTGATGCTTTTGTGTGAAGGAGACTGAGGTACAGTCAGTGGGACCTCTAAAGTTCATGTTGACAAAGACAAGGTCTGAGTGTTTTGTTTTTCTTGGTACACACACATGACACAATTCTCTCCTTATGTTTGCCTTTTTTCCCCTTCTCCAAAACATTTTATCTGTTATGCCATATAATATTTTCACCATGGGCTAAGAATTATGTGCAGAATGGGTGGAACAGGAAGCAACAAACTGTCCTAACATAAAAATAATTTTATTTTCTGAGCAATAAGCTTAGTATACTGTTTCTGAAGCTAAGATCTGCACCGTGAACTGCAGTGCCACTACTTGCATATTTACTAACATTGTCAGTTTGTTGTGTTTCTATACCACCTTTCCAAAAGAATCCCCACATTAGTGCAATAGTAATGCAAATACAAGCAATTGAACCATATTAAAAACACTACACTCAGCTGAAATGTGTATGTGTGTACATGTACACAATGTACGATTGCAGATTTAAACTACAACTGGTCGATAAGGTAACCTTTCCAGAAGATTATACACCAATGCAGTAAGCTTGAGTCAGGAAATATTGATGTATGGGGGAATTAATACAAGATATTATTTTATTTTGCCTTTCTACCTAGGTTTCTTTTCTTTTTTTACTATTTTCCCCTCACATGAAACCTTATCTTAAAAAAAAACAAAACTCTAAATAAACTGCAGCTGTTCCAAAATCAGGGGATGTTGCTATATCAACTGATATTCTATGAATGGAAAGTTGGAAGGCATAGCTCTTGGGTTGTGTAAAACTGGATATTGCCAGTCTCATTGGAGAAAGAAAGAAAGAAAGAAAGAAAGAAAGAAAGAAAAGGGAGGGAGGGAGGAAAGCTGGTATCTTGTGCATACTCTTGTGTGTGTGTGTGTGTGAGGAGAGAGAGAAGGGGACCATTAGTATAGAGGCTATTGAGAGAAAAGTTTCATGGATTTAACTGAGAGAACTAATGAGCTCTTTTTAGCTAAATAGTTCATCTTCATGATCTTGCTAATAACACAAATGCACTAAAATGGCTTTTAGGAAGAATTTTCCATTACTGCAACAAAAGCCTACTGCCATGCTGAGTGCTTTCAATTTGTCGTGATAACTAGCGTGACATGTTAAAACTGGTGACTGCCCATACATCATTATACTCTTTGGAGAGGAGTTGCTCACACAGCCTGGCCTCATTTTGGGGGTGAAGGATTGGGGAGGGTCAGTAGGCAACCTATACACTGAGATCTCAGAACAGCAACATAATGGCAGATTAGATCAAGCCCACAGGATGCCATTGAGATGCTTAGGCTTCCTGGGATCAGCACATGCAGGCTAGTTCACGCATTAACTAGAATCTATTGTGCAACCCATCCTCCCCTCTGACGCCAAGCTTGCAGGAAGCCCAAGCTCTTCCCTTCTTCACAGGCCAGGCATTTGAGCTGAAGTGGGCTTGCTGACAGTTTATCCCCTTTATTCACAGGATGGTGGGCTCTCCAGGAATTTTTCCTTACAGCATTGTGATCCCAAAGGCTTGTGAATGCTGATCCAGAAAGGGGTGGCTCCTGGGGAGTGCAGGCTGTGGGGAAGCCAGAGGTCTATTTAGTGAAAGAATACCCTGAGCCAGCAGGTGGGGCAGGGAAGCTGTTAAGCTGGGCCATTTTTCTCACTGGTTATTTTCAAAAATTATTATTGGTAAGGCATGGACTCACAGCCTCAGTGAGTGATATTATTCACCCCTATTGTGTACCATATCACATCTTAAATGAGGACAGAGGCATAACAGCATGCGTCTCCTGTTTGACAATTTTCTACCTCACTAGGGAGCTGGGACCTTTTCATTCTAGGCTAAGCACCAAATTTCCTTCTTCCTTTGTGCCCTTTTAGCACATTAACCAAAAGCGGGGGAAATCACAAAATAATTGCTACCAATTCCTTGGGAGTCATTCATGTGATACATGAAAGGAGCATAAAAATAATAAATTATTAACAACTGGTATTGTATATCTCATTTAAAATATTGTGTATACTATAATGGCTTTCAAATATGAACAATCCTTCATGGCTTTGAAAGGAATGAAGGTCAATGGTAAAGTCTAATTCTAAGCTCCTCAGATTTTGCAAAGCTCAGTAAGCAATGACTGTGATATTCTCACCTATCCTCCTTTACAGAAATACTGTGTACAGATATTACACACAAGTGGAAAATAAGTATGGCATGGAAAAACACTTAAGCATGATATGTTTCCTGGGGGTATCTGGTTGGTTCCTTTTTGACACAGGTGCTATGGAAAATGAACCCTTGATTTCATCTAGCAGTGCTCTGTTTAGGTTCGCAAATTTGGATTTAACCAGTGATGTCATTAAGCCGCTAGTGCAAAGTTTCCAGCTTTAGGTAAAACCCATTTTTATCCCTGCAGAATTATCAGATCCAAAATTTTGATCCTCCTGGCCTAAGATGTTCCAGAAGATCTTTGCAATCTGTTAAACTAGAGTTTCACAACTAAGCAGTTGTAGTTGTTGTTATTCATCACAAAGTTGACTTCAACGCATGGCAGCCCTGTTAACGAGAAACCTCCATGAACCCTAGTCATCATCAGCCTCACTCATATCTTGCAAATTCAAACGAAGGATTGTGGAAGTCATTATGAACCCAATTTGGCTTGAAGTGTTGCTTGGGCTACTTGTTCTTCTAGCGCTTTCACAAGCACTAGTGGAACAACAACACCTGTTATATTTTTCTCTCTGGCCTGATGGTGGTTGCAGCCCTTTGAAACTAACTTGTAAACTCAAAGTAACTGTGTCTTCATAATGTGCCTACAGACCTTCTCCCAAAGTGCTAGAATTCTCCTTAAAAAAAAAAAAACTATTCAAAGATGAGATTGTGATATATTAGAGAAATTTTAGATGACATATCTGGTCAAATTAACTCCAGAGAAGTGGTGATGATAGCAGCTACATAATATTACTGACTTACACTGATGAACCAACCAAGTACTCGTCTGGGTTTAATTTCAAAAAAATAAAAATACAAAAATAAAAACAATTTAAAATGCTGCAAAAAGATGAGTTACATTTTACAAATTATTTCTGGATGCCTGACAATAGAATCTGGGGAGTCCACATTATTGGCCTATTTCTTTATTGAATTATTTAAACATCTCATCTGCCTCTGCAAGGCTTAAGGTAGTTTCCAGCAGAAACTTAAAGATCTCTACTAACACAAGACATGATCAGCAAAGAATCTTTGAAAATGAACAGTTTGTAAATTGGTTGGTTGGATTCAAAGGTTGTTGTTAAGTACCATGAGGTCAGCCTCAACCTATGGTGACCTTCTGGACGAAAGACCTTGATGTCACCCTAATCATTAACTGCCCTACTCAGATTTTGCAGACTCAGGGCTGTGGCTTCCTTGATTAAGTCTCTCCATCTGCAGTGTGGTCTTCCTCTTTTCCCACTGCCTTCTATCTTACTAAGCATTATTGTCTTCACTAGTGAGTCATGTCTCTTCATGGTATGTCCAGTCTCAATTTAGTCATCTTGCCTTCTAGAGAGAGGTCAGGCTTTGTTTGCTCCAGGACCCATTCATTTGTCTTTCTGCCAGTGCAGGGTATCCATAGAACTCTTCTCAACACCACATTTTGGATGAATCTATTTTCTTCCTGTCACCTTTCTTCACTGTCCAGCTTTCACAACCATACATAGAAAATTGAAAAATGATGGTGTGGACAATCCTAACTTTAGTATTCAATTATATATCTTGACACTTCAGGATCTTCTCTAGTTTCTTCATAACTGCCCTTCCTAGTCTTCTGATTTTGTGAATGCAGTCTCCATTCTGATTAATGGCTAAGCCAAGGTATGTAAAATCTTGAACTATTTCAATGTCTTCATATTCTGCTGTAAGGTTACATAAATCATCTGTGGTCATTATTTTCTTAATGTTCATCTGCCTATCTTAAATTGTTGATGTTCCTTCCTCCAGTTTTCACACCTCCTTCCACTGAGTCTAATCCTACTTTATATATATGATATGTTCAGCATATAAATTAAACAGATAGAGTGACAAAACACAGCTTTGCTTGATCCTCCTGCCAATTGGAAACCATTCCATTTCTCCATATTTTGTCCTAACAGTAGCCTCTTGTCCTGCTTACGGGTTATGAATCAGGACAATTGAATGGTGTGGCACACCCATTTAAGAGCAATCCATAGTTTTTCATGATCTGCACAATCAAAGGCTTTGCTATATTGCTATATCTATGAAGCACAAGCTGATTTTCTTTTGAAATTCTTTGGTGTGCTCCATTATTTAATTTATGTTTGCACTATGATCCCTAGTGCCCCTTGCTCTCCCAAACCCAGCTTGGAAATCTGGCATTTCTTGTTCCAGATATGGTAGAAGTCTTAGAATTTTGAGCATGACTTTGCTTGTGTGGGGAATTAATGCAGTGATCCTGTGGTTATTGCAGTACCTGGTGTCTCCATTCTTGGGGATTGGAATGTATATTGAGCATTTGCAATCCATAGGCAATTCTTTTGTTTTCCATATTTGTTGACAGATTCTGGTTAGAACTAGAGTTGATTCTGTCTCTGTGGAATGAAGCAACTCTATTGATATGCCAACTGTTCCTGGTGATTTATTTCTGCCATGTGCTCTGAGTGTAGCTTTCATTTCACTTTCAAAAATTGGGAGTTCATCTTCATATGGTTCTTCCTTGACCGAATCGGTCAACCTTTCATCTCTTTTATATAGTTCTTCTGTGCATTGTTTCATCGTTGTTTTATTCCAATTGGTCATATAATGTGTTCCCTCCAGTCATAGATCATCTCCACTCTTAAATTTCCCTTTGATTTCTCAGATCTTGTTCTTCCTTTTTTGTTGTCTTCTTCTGTTTCTCTGCATTGATTATTATAATAGTTCTCCTTGTCCCTGCGCACAAGTCATTGAACTGTTGCATTCAGGGTTCTGACCTTCTACTTTTGCTTCTTGACTGTTTTCAACTGCTAGAAGAGTTTCATCTGCCATCCATTGAAGCTTCTCTTTCTTTTTGGCTAAAGGTAATGTCTTTTTGCATTCCCCACTGACAATGTCCTTAGCTGCAGTCCAGAGTTCTTCTAGCTCCCAGGCAATTAGGCTTAATAGTGCAAATTATTTTTCACATTATCTTTAACTTTTATGGAGATGTTTTTCAAGTTGCATTTTGACATGATGGTTGGTAGCTTTACTCTAACTTTTGTTTTTAGTAGTTTATGGTCTGTGCCACAATCTGCTCCTGGTCATGCTTTTGCAGAGATAATGGAGCTTCTCTGTCTTTTGCTTCTCCATCTTCTCCTTCTGATTATGTAGTCTATTTGATTTCTGTAATGGCCATCAGGTGATGTCCTCATATACATTCATTTCTTGGGTTGCTTGAAGAATGTGTTTGTGATTAAGAAACTGTTGGCCTTGCAAAATTCAGTCAATCTGCCTCCTGCTTTATTTCTTGATCCTAGGCCAAAAATTCCTACAATTCTTGATTCTGCTCTGTTTTCTACAGACTACATTCCAGTTGCCTATGATTAATAAAAAGTCTTGTTTTGATGTGTGATCAATTTCCTCCTGGACTCCTGCATAGCATCTTTCGATTTCTTCTGACTCTGCAGTTCTCTGTAGTTCTTCTGCCTCTGTATTTGGAGCATAAACTTGGATTATGCTTATATCTACTGTATAAAAGTCAAAGTTTGTGAATTTGTGAGTTTGTCTGTGTCAGGCAGGTGAAGACCTCATATGATTGGCTGTCTGTGAAGATTCTATGGAATCCTAGAGTTTGCAGTTTAGGGAGGGGCTTTTAGAATCCTCAGCCAGAGAGCTCTTGGGTCTGGCCAGTTGCTATGGAGATGAGGCCTAGCAGCAAGGAGAAGGACAGTGTATTCCCTCAGAAATCAAACCTCTGTTATGTTAACAACTCTGAATATAGATTGGACTGGGGAATATGGGGAAAAGTTACAGATACTGGACAACACAGTTTGGGGAATTAGAGACACAGAAGCTCAAATCTGTGTATTTCAACCACATCTTGCTCAGACTTTGCACTGCAATCTTTGCCAGCTTGTGCTATATCTTTTCTCGTATAAATGCCACCCCATTTCTTCTTAGATTTTCATTTCCTGAGTAAAACACTGTATAATTATTTGACTCAAAATGCTCCATTCCTGTCCACTTTACTTTGCTCACCCCAAGTATTGCAATGTTTAAATGCTCCATTTCTTGTTTTACTATGTCTTGCTTACCCTGATACGTGCTTCTCACATTCCATGTTCCTGTAATATGTGTTGTGCAACTTTGGACTTTCCTTTCACCTCTGAGCATGTCAACAGCTCAATGTCTTTTCAGCTTGAGTCCAGATGTGTCATTAGCCATAGCACAACTCTTAATTGTCCTCTGCCTTCCCTAGTAGCTTTGTGAGTGCCATCTGACCTGAGAGTGTCATCTTCTGGCACTATCTCTTGTTTCATTTTCGGATTGTCTCTTCACAGGGTCTTCATGGTAAAAGATACTCAAAAGGTGTTTACTGTGCCTCCTTCTGCACAGTACTAACAAGCATTAGCTATGGTGTCACTGCCATTGTCTCTGAGAAATCTTCCAACAGTCTCTCTTTCTCATTCTCACTCTCTCTCACACACACACACACATACACACACACTGCTGCTGCTGCCCAGTAGCTGTTTGCACATTTAGTCTGGCTCCTGTTCCTCATTTTGAAGGCAACATCCTGTCACAGGGAAGGCTGTTCATTTGTGAATAGAAAGTTTCCCAAGAAAAGTGAAGCTGGATCCCAATATAGCCACTTTTTCAGTCTCATGCACTGGTGGGATCACAATAAGTGCTATAGAGCATTTTTATTACTGAGAGATGGCTTGGTGTAGTTGTTTGAGCATTGGACTATGACTCTGGAGACCAGGATTCAAATCCCCACTCAGCCATGGAAACTCACTGGGGAACCTTGGGCAACTCACATTCTCTCAGCTTTGGAGGAAGGCAAAGGCAAACCCCTGTGAACAAATCTTGCCAAGAAAACCCCATGAGAGGTTTGCCTTAGGTTCGCCATAAGTCAGAAATGACTTAAAGGCGCAAAACAATGTTTATTACAGCACTTCATGACCTCTTGTCTAAAGTGTTTGAAGACACATGGTTCTCTTAGTATAGTGCATAGCTAAACAGGAATGTATTCATATACCTTTGGTACTTAATTTCTAAAATGCAGTACTTGAAAAGTTGCACTTTAAAAATTTTCTGTTCACTAACTCATTGCATACCCACTCCACTTCATCCTACCCCAGAAATAACTCATTGCTGTTAAAATTATGGCTATTGTTTAGTCATTTGTTACTTCTTATTTCCTTAAAAAAAGAGTTATTTGAAGCTAAGAAAATGATCTAAAATTTGGGAGAAAACCATCAAAATGCCACTAAATGCATTTTTAGCCCCAGAAAAGGGAAAAGAAAAAGTAACATTATTTGTTTCACTAGCAGTAATGGTGTTGTCATTTGTACTTTGTAGGGGACTGATGCCCCAAAAAGTTATCTGTTAAAAGTAAAACTGTCTTTAATGCTTAACTTACACAGGATAAAGCCATGAAAATGAAGCAAAGTTTTGTCTGAAGGAAACTGAAGAGACAAATTCATTCCATCTCCTTCACACACATGTACACATTTCAAACAAAATGACAGAATGAATTGGGAACACAAATGTTTAAATAATAATAACAACAACAACAACAACAACAATAATAATAATAATACAGAAGGAGCCTTCTCACTCTCCCAAAGTGAAATACATTTGCATTACTCCAAAAGGGTAGTTGGTTTATCCATTTTTAAAATTCATTTTGTTTGGTTAGGTTGGATATAACTCCCAAGAATTCAGCACATGCCATCAGAAGCACAGAGAACAAGTTGCCTGGCTTTCTTTTCTCTCTTTCTTTTACTCTTGACAGTATACGCCCTCACAGAGTCAGAGAATCATAGAACTGGAAGGGGCCTCATGGGCCATCAGGTCTAACCTCCTGCTCAATGCAGGATCTCTACCAAAACACCCCAGCAGGAAGGTATCAGGCCCCTTCAGGAAGATATCCAGAGACCCGAACACCTCTCTAGGCAGTTGGTTCCACGGCTGAACCACTCTCACTGTCAAGAAGTTCCTGCCAAGACGATTTGGATTTTATCTCATTATTGATCAGACATCAATCCTGGATAGGAAAAATTAGCCATTAGTGGGCAACGTGCAAAGAACCATGTCCTCTTAAGTACCTCTCACTGGAATTTTGAGCTACCAGTATCACTCCCCACACAAGATATAGAGCATTGGTTCTCAACCTTCCTAATGCTGCGACCCTTTAATACAGTTCCTCATGTTGTGGTGACCCCAACCATAAAATTATTTATTTATTATTTACAATGCCTCCCCCGCAGCTTGTCCCCCAAAAAAGGGGGGAAAAACCTGGCAAGCTGCGTCTCCCACTAAGTCTCTCATTTCGCACTATCTTCTTATCTGTATTCTTTATTTTCCTTTCTTTACTCTTTCTTTCCTTGGCCCTTTTCGCACGGGCCTTTGCGCGTGCGATAGCCCCGTGAGCCTCGCGGGAGTGGGAGCGTCGCTCCACACGACGCACTCCCACTTCCGCCCGGCTCACGGGGCTGAAGCGGCGCAAGCGCAGGCTTTTTGATTTTCGCGTACAAGCAAAAATCACCCCGCGCTCACGCAACGCTCCCGGAGCCCACCCGCACTTACCTTTCGTGCGGAGCCTCCGGGAGCCGGCCGGGTCGCGCTTCCTTCCCTCCGCCCCTGAGGAAGGAAGGAGCGGGGTGGGGAGGTAGCGCGACGGATGCGCCACCCGCTTCGCGCGCGCGGGGGAGGAATCCGGCGCGCGCGGGGGGAGGAATCCGGCGCGCGGGGGGGAGGAATCCGGCGCGACGCCGCCCGCTTCGCGCGCGTGCGCGGGGTGGGAATCCGGCGCGAGGTCTCCCGCTTCGCACGGGGGAGGGCGGCTTGCGCGCCAAGCCTCCTTCGGTGCCGCTTCCCCGCTGGTTCCTTCGCCTGTGGAAGGAAGGAGGGGGTAAGCGGCAGCCTCCCGGACGAGCCTTCTTGCGCTTGCCGGCCTCCCCTGCTTGCGCTAGAAGCCTCAGTGCGGAAAGGGCCCTTATTTTCCAATGGTCTTAGGCGACCCCTGTGAAAGGGTTGTTTGACCCCCCAAAGGGGTCGCGACCCACAGGTTGAGAACCGCTGATATAGAGCAAGGCCATTTCAAAGACATTTTGCTGCTTCTTGCCAGTCACTGTGCAGAAACTCTTCACTACTTGCATGGGATAGCATTCTCCACTACAGCCCAGGAAGCAAAGCTAATTTAATGGGTCAGGTCGACTGTGTGGCATGCACATACTCTAGCCCTGAGCAGAGGAAAACTGTCAAGGATTTCAGGAGGAAGAGCGGGAAGACTGCTAGTGCTACCCCCAAACATCTGCTGCCTGAAGTGATTGTCTCACTCTTCCCAATGGTGTGGCCATATGTAGAAACACTCTCTGAGGTCATCTGGAAAGATTTTTTTTGGCAGAAGTGGTATGATGAAGGAGGAATATATGTGGTAACTTTAAACATTCAACAGTGTGGTTCCAATTTCTCACATCATACCCTCCAATTCTCCCAATTTGGCAGTGACAGTCCTGATTAATCCTCTGTCCTTCTACTTTTTCAGCTGCTTATAAAATGTCATAGTTTCTCTCTCTTCTTCCTATTTCACTCCTTTGTTCTCAGCTTACTTCAGTTGCTGCAAACCGAGGTCAAAGTGTAAAAGTAGTATGCAATCAGTTAACACAGCAGACAGGAGAGGAAAGGGCAGGATCTTGCCCCTCTCAGTAGGTTAAGACAGCTGCTGCAGTCTCTCTCCTAGCTTGTGTGTTCTTCTTCATTACTAACTTTTGCCATCTTGACCACACTTGGACAATGTGTGGCCACACGTGTCCCGGTTTCTGTCTGTGAAACGCATTAATCAACCCTCTGGAAATATAGCTCCGTCTACTAGAGCACACATTCATTCATTTGTTCAATTGTTCAACTAAGGTCCTCTGGGAGGAATTTACTGCAGCCAGTCAGGACTAGGTTGGCTGTGGTTACCCAGAGGACCTTTTCTTCTATCGCTCCCAAACTATGGAATGGCCTGCCGGAGGAGACCCGGCATATTACCAGTCTTGACTGCTTTAAAAAGGCAGTCAAGACTGTCCTCTTCCAACAGGCTTTCCCAGACTAGTGTTCCACTGCCTCTCATCAACTGTCCTCTTGTTTTTAATCTTGTTTTTAATTTGTTTTTAATAGTTAATGTGTTTTAGGGGGTTAGAAGGGTGGGTGGGTGGGTGGGCGGGGAAGACAGGGTACATTTTAATGTTTTAATGTATTTTATGTATTGCTGCAATGCCGCCTCAATCCATTGGGAGAGGCGGGATAAAAATAAATATTATTATTATTTGGATTTATAGTTCACCTTTCTTCAAAGATGGGATTCATGAAGTCCCACAATAAAACTGAAAAGGTACCATTAAAACACCAAACAAGATTTAACATTAAAAACACAATTAAAAGTTAAAAATACAAACAGAAAATGCGGTCCCTACCCAATAGTAAGTACCTTCCTTAGCAAATGGTCAATTTCCAAAAAGCCCCCAAAGTAAAAAAATCTTTCCCTACTTATGGAAGGGCAAACAAGGAGTGCCGCATCCACAGCAGCAGCCATAGGAAAATGACTGCTTTAGTCATTTTCCCAATTGTTCCCCTGAGGGCTGGTAGCACCAAAGCAAAGGGCTTCCTCCCCTGAAGACCTCAGAGCCTGGGTAGGCCTCTGTGACCTTCAGAACTTGTTCAGTGTTCTGGAGAACGATGGAACCCATTTCAATTTATTTAGGACAAAGAAAGGAGTAATAAAAGAGAGAGATTAATGAGGTAACTGGGGAGAACAGTTGAAGTGCAGAAGCAGAAGGGAGGTCAGAGCTATGTGGGTCATGGAGGTCTTGACCATTGGCAACACATTGGCTGCTCTTCCTCTCTAATTTCTGGCCTTGTAGCAGAATGCTTTCACTTTTGAATTTTTTGCTCTTTGTAGTCACTGAAACAAGGAAGGGTTTTGTAGCCTTAAAAAAAGGAAATAACGAGCTGGCTTTGGAACTAGATAATGGATTCTGTACTATAAATACATGTTTACAAAACAGTAACATAATGTTACAGATCTAATGGTTATTAATCAAACTACAACATTTGAAATGATTTCTGGGATATTTTCTGCTAATCCAGAAGCTCTGGAAAAGTTTATGTGATAAACTCCCTTTTGATCAAGAAGAGCACAGAACAGTGAGAATTTATTTTATTTTATTTTTTAATTCATAGCAATTCACATTTAAAGCAAGCTCATATGTTTAGCTGGAGTTACCCGTCTCTTGGGATATTTATGTTTGTTCCTTTAACTCTATGGAGGTGTTGATATAATCTCAACATTAAAAAAAAAAAGGTCAGTAACCTCCAAACCCTTATGCCAACTGCACCAGCTTGAAGCTATTTCCATGCTCAATAAATTTTATTGGGAGATCAAATTCCATTGTGTTTTCTTTTAATTATTTGTTTTTTAAAAATTCTTTCCCTTTTTTAATTCACCATGGAGGCCTTGTTAAAGCACAGCTCCTCCTCGTGCAGATTAATCCTCCCAAGCAGGGCAACACACACTAATGATATTTCCAGCAGGAACTATCCCCGGGGAGTTTTATTGCAGCTGCTTGAAGCCCAAGTACCTCTGGAGGAGACAGCCTCTTGGATGGCTGAAGGGTTGCTTTTGGCTGTGCCTTTGGTTTGTAGTGGATAAGTGCCTGCAGAAGCTCAGGCAGCCGGTGTCTCTCAAAGCTGCCTAGGAGGGAGATCCTTCACGTCTCAGTGCCACAGGGACATCTCAGAGGAGGCCAGTGAGAGATTATCTTCAGGTCTTTTATAGCATCAGCTTTCACTCCAAAGGGGCTGTTGGACATAAGATTGAGGAGGGAACACAGCAGATCTTTGGCCTGTTTGAGACCCTGACCCTCTTTATCAATAAACTGGTGGGGTTCTTGAAAGCATTCAAGACTCTTGTTCCCTTAACCTAATAAATGGCTCTTCTGCTCCTGCCAAGAGTCTAATTTTCTTGGAAAAGTGAAAGCTATCATGGCATCTGTCCAAAAGGATTGTTGTTATGAACTAACCCCTAGTCCCTCCTCCAATGGCAAATCAGTGACGGATGGTAGATCCATCTCCACTTGTTCTTTTCCCAGAATGGTCAGACAGCTACTTGTCTCTAACCAGCATTGCTGGAACTCATGGCAAAGGGCTCTCTTTTTGTTGTTTTCATCACCTGACACTTACACGCTGCTGTGTTTTTTCTCCCCCAAGAGTCCATCTCCTTCAGGAATCTTCCTATTGATGGAACTCACGAACTTGGGTTCACTGTTGCAGCAATTAAGCAGGAGAGTGCTCTCATCTGTGAGTTCCTCACAATAGCCAAAAAACGTGCCTGGGGGAGATGCCAGCTATGCAGGGTATCTGGCATCAAGACAGGACAGAGAATGTTAAACAACCTGTCTGACTGGCTGGGAGCCGGCATATTTAGTTGAACCCCAAGTGGGAGCCGTTACATGCTGATCTGAAACAGAGGGTGAGCAGAGGAGGGATGGGAAGAGGGGAGGAGGCCTTTGGGATTTAGCACCAGCTCCAGTGCTTAGCATAACATCTGACACTTAATGCAGACATCACTTGCCAGGATACTGCATCATGTACTGCCTGCAAGCCCGTAAGTCTGGCTGATGTGTCCTCTGAGGGTGCTTGCCACTACAGCCAAGAAACATACGGAGCTTTGGGTACAATAAGGGGAATGGAGTGGGGGAGGAAATTTGTTGAAAGATGGTTTCCACGTCATGTAAGGGGAATTGTATTTAAACTGGCATGGGGTACTTGTTTTCACTTAAGCAGAACTATGAGCAGACAGCTCATAACAGCCTCTGATGTGAGGTCTTGTTCATTTTGGCCAACGTAGCGACAAGTTGGGAGGTGGGGAGTGGGGGAAACTGCTGACAGTTTCTAGGGGTGGCATTTGGTGGGAGGTAGGTGAGAAAGAAAAGCTAGAGCTGCAGGCAATTGACACAGAGCAGCTCAGGCAGGATGGACTGCTTAGGCAGCTCCAGTGTAGAGACCAGCTACCACTAGTCCTAGAGGAAGAGCTAGGGTATTTGACAACGTATGAGGACTTGGCATCTTCAGGCAAACCAAATTACCATAACTCTGCTATCTTCTTTTGTTTCTATGGTCAAAAAAAAATGGAAGTTTAGACTTGAGGCTGGGTTTTTTTTCCCCTGGCCTGGAAAAACTATAGCCAGAGGCTTCCTGAAATTTGAGTTAAAATATGAACAACTCTCCAGTATCTCTGTTGTTGCCTTGTTGGTGCTGCTGCTGCTGTGCGCCTTCAAGCTATTTCAGACTTATGGTGACCCTAAAGCAAATCTATTATGGGGTTTTCTGGGAGCTGAGAGTGTGTGATGTGCCCAAGGTCACCCAGTGGGTTTCCTTGGCCAAACTGGGGATTGAACCCTGGTCTTCAATAGGTCCCCTCTGGTATCTCTAGACTTAAGTTAAATTCTGCCAAATCAAGATTGTAGTACTCTTGAAGGAAGTACAGTCATCCCTCCACATTTGCTAGGGTTAGGGGCACAGGACCCCTGTGAAAGTGGAAAAACCATGAATAACTCTAGGCCCTCCCAAACCATATATAACACACAAAAAAGTATGATCACCGTATCCAACCCACCATGGCTTCCTTTGAGGCATCAGGGTTCCTTCACAAGGCAGAAGTGGCTGGCTGGTGGGGCTTACTGCCACCTCCACTACTGCCCCACACCATTTTTAATAGGAACTTAATCCTCGTTTGCAGTTTCTCAGTCTCACGAGGCTCTCAGTTCATATTAAAAATGGCATAGGGAGGCAGCAGGAGTGACAGCAAATAATCCGTGAATAATCAAATCCGCAAAAATGAAACCCACAAATGTGAAGGGCTGACTGTATATGGCAATATAAGAGGGCATCATGGTGACTGTGTTTCCCAGTACAAACCTGCTTTGTGCTGTAATATCTTCAGGGGAGGCCCTTATTTCAATCCTACTCACCCTCGCAGGCATGTTTGGTGAGGATATGAGAGGAGACCATCTGAGAAGCTCGTCGCAGGTTGAGGAAGTTTCCTCCAAGCAAGGCTAGGCTGGTCCTCTCCCAGTTTGTCCTTTTGCCAGCAGCAATGATCTTTTCACTTTGATGAACTTCTGGCAAGTGACAGTTACAAGGACTTGTAACAGGACCTTGTAACTTGTAACAGGGACTTCTCCATGAGTACTATTGAAATTGCTTTAATCTGGTTGTTGTTTAAGGTCCCCCCTTTTTTGTATTACATATATTTTTGACTGTCTGCATTTAAATTAAGTTACAAACTGCTTTGAATCTTAGTCCTGAGAGAAAGATGGGATATAGATTAGAGGAAGAGGAGGATAATCCTGTTCTTTCCTCTAGTACAGAGATGGGTAGGTCTGACCCTCTGACGTAGTTCATCTTCTGCCCATGATGTGATGTAGTGCTCTAGGCAAGTGTGGGCCACCAACCTTGGGTTCTCAGATGTTGGACTGCAGCTTCCCAGATCTTCAGCCAGCATGGAATCCATGAGGGGCAATCCAAAAACATCTAGGTGCCCACAGTTTTGTCTGTTAGTAGTGTTTAGTTGAAGAGAATCCTGCTTTACTGAGCAGCCTCAAACTAGAAAGAACTTCTGCTTTCTTCAAGTGCTAATGCTGCAGGATTCTGCACATTATGGAATTGGCTTGGAATTAAGGGAGAGGCACAACCAACATTATTGGTACACAACTGTGAGATGCTTGAGGATAAGGCAGTGAAAATGCATACTTCTAGCCTGAGCTGCAGCTCCTGTACATATATTATGCAACAAAGGCAGGAAATTTAGGGTTCAGCTTCAAATTATCTACTGCAGTGTTAAGAGGGCAGTTACCTTCTGCTGTATGTCCCATTTTCCTTTCACTGTCGCTCAGATCATGCTTTTGTGATTACTGGCCAGGGGTGGGGCAATCATGATGCCTTCTTCCCTGAAAAGAAAGGCCAGTTTAATGGATGTTGCACATGGGTTTCCACAAAGCATCTTGCACTGCCCCCAAACCAACCAGGTGATCATTCCAGGATGAGAGCTGGAAAGTAATTAAAAAATGTTCTCTCACTCTCCAGGGGACTGCTTCTTGTGTCCCAGGACTCTAGTGAAACAGTCTGATTTCTCCAGTAAAGACCTGGTGTGGCAAAAAGGAAGGTATAGCTTCCCAAACTAACTTACCTTAGGTCTTTTCTAATTTCTTTGGCTACAAAAGTCAGGCAACTAATTTATTGGGAAAGAAAAAGTAGGAAGGACTTGGAACAATCAAATCCCGAAATGTGTTCTCATCTGGCACCAGCCATAGGCCACAATGGTTCTGGAATATGTCACACTCCTGTATAGCTGCCAGCTCACACACAGTAACACATACCTTTGTCTTCAGTGAATGATGTAGTGTATATCTGCAGTGGGTTCCATTTTACCATAATTTGCAAACCACTCACTGGAGAACAATCAAAGCCTCTGATACATGACAAGCCCTGCTATTAGCAAGAAAGAGGCAGCCACCTCAGGCAGCACATTTTTGGCATCATGAACATTCAGCAAATCATTAGTTATTGATTTACTATTCTTATTTTATTTTTACTGCTGAAAAGTAGTGCTTTAGGGGTTTACTGCCACAGGTGCCAAAATAACTTGGCTGGTTTAGGATGGGTAGCAAATTGTCATTTGTTGCTCTATTCCTAACAGCAAAATAACGTGGGCTTACCCTGGTTTGTTAGTATGACTAATTAGTCAGGTTTGTGATTTGCTTAGCAAAACAAAGGCTAGAATTTGACCTGGCATGATGAGGTCATGAAGAAAATATGTATATGAAGTATGTGTGTGAGTGTTATTATTCTTTCTAA
Source organism: Ctenosaura bakeri (assembly GCA_948474755.1). Classification (NCBI taxonomy): domain Eukaryota; kingdom Metazoa; phylum Chordata; class Lepidosauria; order Squamata; family Iguanidae; genus Ctenosaura; species Ctenosaura bakeri. Next base: position 337,807 of record CAOLHI010000970.1, read on the forward strand.
ATTCATTTTCTTCTGGATTCCCAGAGTTATTCTCAAATCCATAATGTTTCTTATGTAGAGTTTATAATGAATACAATCAGGCCTCCTTCCATTTCCATAATAACCACATCTTTCCTTTCCCTATTTTTGTAACTCCACATGATTTTTTTCTTCCATTTGTAGCTGGGGCTTGGCAGGGTTCTAGGAGAATCAGTGAGTGGTGGGGAAACAATAAAATATTATGGACTGTATCAAATAGTTTCCTGCTGGTGCATGCCACAGAAGCCCCAAGCAGGCAGGTCCCTGGTGCCTACTTTAGGCACCACAGTCTCTTCCATGCACTGGTATTTCTTCTGCTCTCTCTGAAACCCCAGGAGAGAGTTTTGTTTTTGTTTTGCTTTTGTGGCTCACTGTTCTCTGCCACAGTTTGGAAATCTGGAATGGAATTCACCGCAGCCCTTGCAATAATCTTGAGCATGAGGAAGGAAATAAATAAAATTTACTGAGTGTTAAGAGGGAGTAAAGAGATGGCAGTACACCCTGTATTTCCCAGGGGTCTAGTTGTTTGTAAAACACAGCTCAAATGCATTTGAGCATAGACTGTGATGAAAACAAAGATTAGATGCAAGGGCCAAAAAAGAAAACTCTCATGTCATCTGTAGTTACCAAAAAGTGTTTGTTACATGGAGCTTAAGACCTCCTGCCACAGAGGGGGGAAAGTAGGAGAAGATGTTGCTGGTGCCAGCATCTTCCTCAAGCCAACAAAAAAGTAGAGGGCCATAGTACAAGCAGGTTTCTGCTTCATTCTTCCATTAGTGCACCAAGCACCCTTCAGAACCCAGCATCCAAAAAATAGCCAACCATAGATAACTATACTCAAATCACAGTGAGATCTCCTGGGGCAATGGCAGAAGCACAAGGGCAGGAGGAGGGCATTTGCTGTGCTCTCTGCTCTCATACCTGAGGCCTCACCAGGGCTCATGGCAAGAACAGCTCTTCCCTTCACCATAGTACAGTCATACTTTCCATATATTATATTATATTATATTATATTATATTATATTATATTATATTATATTATATTATATTAAATACTAGGGCAGGCAACCTGGATTTTACTCTGAGATTCATCAAGGAAGTTCTCTGTCTTTCAGCCAATGCAGTGTTTTGTTTTTTTGTTTTGTTGTTAGAAGGTTTGTGGGGGTCTTGGAGTTCTTGGATTTTAAGCCAATTTAGGGTGGGAAATCACCTATTTTTAAATATATTAGAGGTGTATGTGGGTCTTGATGGTTTCAGGAGCTCCATATTGGGGTCACATGGCATCCACAGCTTTCACTTTCCCCACCCTTGCACCAGCCTATTATTTTCAGACAGAGGCCCTCAAGATAGTTGCAGATGTCCCTTAGTTCAAGGCATGCTTTCAGAATGAAGAGTGAAGAACTTGAAAGTTTATCTTAAAGTTATGATTACTGTCAATGGCTAAATACTCTCTCTCACACACACACCTGACATTTGCTCAGAGAGCTTCCTTCAGTCCTTGGTTATTGAAAAGGTTTCTTTAGCAAATAAAAGCACAGGCCAAGGCCAGTGTTCCCGTGAGGCCAAGTGAGTCGACTGTGTCACGTAACATATGTGGGGGTGAGGAGCCAGTTGCCTTCCTGCCCATTCCTTCTGAGTCCCCTTCCCCATCACTCATCTTAGAAGACAAAGCTCTATCTTTTGCATACCCTAAACTTGACTGTTACACTGAGGTATGGTGAAGGACATAGTCCTGTTGCCAGTGATGAATTAAGACTTAAGAGTCAGTCTTGTTCACTTCTGTACAATGAGGGAGGGCATTTGGTCCTTTGCCCCAGGCCCCATTGCATCTTGAACTGGCCCTGGGGGTGGGGGGAAACAAAACAAAAAACCAAAACCTAGTGGATCCCAGCAGAGTATGTAAACAATGCCATTTAAATGGGTGGTGATATCATCTGGTAGCTTGACCAGCCACACTCATTGGACATCTGCATGAAACTAAGAGCTCTCCCTCAGGAAACTGAGCAATGCAGTCAAAGAGGATGATTTGGGACTTGAGCAGGCGGTTTTTTTGGCTGTAGAGAAATGGTGGCTGTCTGATTAAGCTGACAAAATTCCAGCCAATTTTCATGACCACATAAAACATGTAAATAGGACACTTACATTATCCTATTTGACATTTGTATCACCTCCAGCACAGCCTGTGAGAACAGTCTTGTCACAGGGTGATGGTCAGGTGAGTTTGGATGGTCTTTGGAAGAGCAGGGAAAGTGCTTCCCCTTTGGGCTGGAGATCAGTTCGACTGCCGCCATCTCTCTGGTACCTACCAAAGGCCTTGTGTATTTGCATGTGCCTTCAAATCACTTTAGGTGTATCAAAAGGCAGCCAAGGCAGCTGGCTGGCTTGCTTGCTTGCCCTTGGCATATAAATGAAATTAAAAAATATATTAAAAGGTGTTAACCTAAATCACATAAGCCTGAATCTGTGGCCCTTTTCACAGCGCCGGCGCTTGTGCGACGGAGGAGGGTGGCTCACACGAGAACCCTCTCCCACAATGCCGCCGCTTCCCCCCACCTCCTTACCGCACGTGGAGTCTTCTTGTGTGGCGGGCGCTCTTCAGCCACGCCCCCAGCTTCCGCTGCGCCCCCTGGGAGCTGTAGGCACCGCGGGGAGCGGAAGCAGGGAGGAAGTGCGACAGGTCCGCCTGCAACGGCGCTCCACACTCCGTTAAGTGTGGGACGCCGCCGGGAGCCTTGCACGAGTGCTGTTTATTTTCGCTTCAAGCCGAAAATAAAAAAATCTGCGCTCACGCCGCTTCAGCCCCGTGAGCGCCGCGGAAGTGGGAGTGCGTCGTGCAGAGCGACGCTCCCACTCCCGCGAGGCTCACGGGGCTATTTCGCGAGAGAAAGCCCGTGCGAAAAGGGCTTGTGCGTTTTCTGTGGTACTGTTAGAAATACGGATTCTAAGACTGCAGAGGCTACCTCTGTAGCATTGAATTAGGCAACATTGTCCGGACTGGGGAAGAGTTGAATTTTTACCCCTAGAAGCTACCACCAGCTGCATCGTATGAAAAAAATGGCAAAAAGGTTTTTAAAACAGCAACAGAAAACAATGGTGGGAGCGATCAGATGGCCATTTCTTCTTTCAATTTTTGAGGTTTGGGAAGGGAGTGGTTACCTCCTCTGACTTGACTCAAATCAAATCCCCACTCTTGGAGAGCTCTAAACTGACAAAGCCCAGTGGAGCTCACAGATGTGTGTGTTTGTCTTGCTTTTGGTGCTGGTGCTATTAAGGATGGCAGCATATTTATGATCTTGAGGGTGTGGGCTGCAGAAGAAGAAGAAGCAGCAACAGCAGCAGCTGTCACTTCTGTGGCAGCCACACGCAGCCTGCAGGCTGCACTTTGGCCATCCAGTGTTAAAGTGGCCCAAAGAACAGTGAGTATAGTTCTTCAAATGGGCAACAACCAAACCAGGCATACTCAATTTCATTATGAATGTAAAACTTATGTGAATCCAATATCCTCCAACATTTCTCAAATGAAAACTGGGACAGGTTTGGCTAAGCAACATCAGAGCCTCACATGCTGCTTAAACACACATGAACCTGAAGCTTAAAGTGCTCAGGTTCATGTATGTTTAAGCATCATGCAAACTCCTCAAGGAAAGAGTATCCTGCTCATGTACATTTTTCAGTAGGAGGAAGAACAGCAAAAATACATTTTTACATGTAGATAGCTGCATGAAAATAAAGATGTGAGGAAAAATTCTGACAAAGGGCAAGATGTCAGCCAAGACATTCCATTTCAATGTGACAAGATAAGCTGTCAAGGGTTCTCCACCTCTTGTGGGAGGTCTTGCAAGTCCTCAACTGAACTCAGTGAGGTTTTCTTTTACGTAGACCGAAGAGTGTGCTATTAGAAACTGATTTTTGTTATGTAAATTTGCTTTCTAAGAGCCAAGATTCTTAGGATGCAAAATTGAGTGCATGCCTAATACTAAAATTCTGCACATGTGTGAAATCTATGCAACTTTGAGTAAGGCCATGTTGTGCTTGGTTGAATTATTTAAGCCCTTGGGCTGGATCTGTTTGTGAAGTATTTGAGATGAGCATCTTCTCTTTACATTTTACCATAAGGGCCCCTTGCTTGTCTTGGAAACGTTTATGAAACAAACATCTTTAAATGATTTTGTTAAAGTGGCAGCAGGACAAATACTTATGTTTTCCTAGACCACAGCAATCTTCACACATGGAGGGTGCAGAGAAATGCTTGAAAGTTAGAGAGATGACTAAATTTCTGAAAGATCTCCAACATAACATATAAATGATACGAAAAATAATTCCATTGCTTCTATTTGCACCAGCCAGTTCAAGTTAAGTGTGAATTCAGTGAGATGTTCTTCACATAGGGATCTATCACCCATGTTTGTTGTGCAATGTTGTTGAAAAAACATTTCCTGGTTGTCGAAAGAAACTCTGACTACGGTAGGTTTGTGGTTGGGAAGGAATGCATTGAACCAGGAGTTGGTCTGAGGTCAGAAAACCTTTTGCAGACAATTGTTATTAAAAACATCCACATGGAAGGGAAAGGAAAATCTCTTCTCTTTTTCCACAGTTAATGAAATAATTTCATAATGTATCCTTCCAGGCAAATAAAAATAAAACTGATTAACAATCAATATGTAAGAGGAACCTTTAAATAATCTGGACAGAATTAAGCAGAAAACAGAATTAAGCTGAAAACAGTCTGTTTTGAAGAAAGCTTGTTTTCTTGCCCCAGAATTTAGATCCTAATAGTGAGTGACTTGCTGCAAAACCTAGCAAGCCTGGTTGACATTCTTTGTGGTGGCAGTAATGCTTAAATCTGTGGTGAAGAGGGCTAGCTGTTTTGTTTTGGTTTGTTTTGGGGTTGTTATTTTTTTTGGGGGGAGGGAATTCTGGACAGCCCTGAGCACTGAAGTGGGAGCCTTTGATATGTTGAAGGTTCTCTTTGGACTTCATCAACTGCTATGCAGACTCCTCGCAGCACAGTGCAGAGTATTTTCTTTCATGTTTCTGTCATGTTTCCATAGAGTAGCTGTGTAGGTGGTCTTATACCATTTCTCCAGGAGGGAGATTCCGTCTGGCTGCTTATGGCAGAGTTCCAGCACGTACAGCCCACCAGAGAAATATAGGAGAGAGGGAAACAGATTTTCACTCACTACTTCCCTGGCAGTACTTTGATCTGCAAAGTTCTTCTGTCCATTCTTCACTTGGCTGAACTTCAAGATGAGAATTGCTCTTGCTGAAAAGTCTATGCATATATTGCACAGTGAGCCTTTCAAGCTACTGTGGCCAGGAAGAGCAAAATACAGTTGTGTTTTTACACAAAGCAAGAGTGTAAAGAATTATATGGGCCCTGACTCTTTCTATCTTTGACCTTTGAAGAAGTGGGATGAAACGCTGTACAGTTAGCATTCACTACTCCTGCCATCCTTTTATACTAAAATGGGTTAGTGAATAAGCAACGTGCAAAGTAACAGAGAGCTGGCTTCCTTTCCTTGCTTGTTTGCCTCCATCTTTTCTTTGACATTCAACTTAATCTGACTCTTTTAACTGCATCATGAAGTTTGTCCTCTGGTAGGCACAGTACAACTGTTGTAGAGAAGTTTGTGTGGGTGATATGAAATCAGTCAATACCGTTCACAAACAAACAATGAACTAAGACATACTGCCCACATAATTGACATAATAATTGACCTTGGCTTTCTTAAAATATTTAAGGTGGAGGTTTTTGTTCTTCATTGGCAACCCAATGGAAATCAGATTACTCTCTTAAATTCCCAATGAGATCTATTTTATTACTTACTCCATGCAAGTCACTCATTGTCAGCTCTGTTGGAAAATCTAGTTCTCTCTCTCTCTCTCTCACACACACACAGACACACACACACACACACACACACACTTCATTGCTGTTAAAAGAACTGGGGATTTTAGACTGTATAGGGCTCCCTGCATGCCTATACTCACCCTGTGTTCCTTAGCTAAAGTTTCCCCATTGCTCCTGTTGGAAAAATTCCAGCATTGTCTCCCCCACCCGCCATCTTGTTCTTAGAGCAAGTGGGCATAGCTAGCATAGAGCCTCCTTTCTCTTTTGCATGCCAAAGCTCCACCATTTGCCTTTCTGTCAGTTAATTGCATGATCATAAACACCTTAGGCGTTCAGGTGATCAGATCATGTGACCCAGGACAGTGGCTTGGGTCATCGGTCTTATAAAAGAAAGAGACCCCTTCGCAGATTTGTCTCTCTCTTCTCTTCCTTTTTTTTTCTTCCTCCTCTCTGACCATGCTTTGCATCTCCATCAGAAGATGATGAGTTAAGAAGGAAGCTACTACTATTCATTAGCTAATTAGAATGTAGGTTTCCCAATACATATGTAAATGTAGAAGTCATTTGTAAACTTTTCTAAGTTTGTAAACTGAAACTGCTTGCCTTTGTTTTGTCTTTATAGTCAGTTTCAGATAAGAAAAGCCACACATACAAATTTGGGCATGCTTTTTCTGCTACTCTGCTAAAAGGAGGCTGAATCCTTACGGTTTTAGCTTCCATAGAATTTCCCAATAGAGCTAACACCCTGGGAAACTCTAATTCCCAACAGCTCCTGTACTTGTTGCAAAGCACATTCATAAATTCTTTGTGTATCCAAGCAACTAAATCATGTGATCCAAGAAACTTCTAAGGTCTATGGTCATATAAAAAAGCTCCCCCCACACCCCTCTACCTCTGATTCTCCTTTTTCTTTCTTTCCCCATCTTCAAGATGATGGGTTAAAAAGCTAAGTTCACTGGAGCTGTTTTTTTTTTTTAAACCCAATCTTTTCATTAGTTAGTTAAGATGTGGGTATTTCAAATATATGCACATCCTAAAGGCAATTAGTGAAGTTCTTTAGTTTGTAACTTTGCATTACTTGTTTTGTTTTTACTTAAGCTAGTCACAGTTAGAGAGGTAGGGAAGACTGAGGTACTTTACTCTGCTAACTCCACTGAGGTAGGCTGTTTCCTACCTGATCCAGTCTTCATGTTTTTCCCCTAGAGGGGTGAACACCCTGGGGAATACTTCTATTTCTCACCAGCTCCAGTTACTTATTGGTAATCACTGCAAAATTTTGAACGATGACTCTTGGAAAAAATTCCAGCATTCTCTCTCCCTGTATCTTGTTCTTAGAGCAAGTGGGCATAGCTAGTGTAGGACTTCCTTTTTCTTTTGCATGCCAAAGCTCCACCAATGCCTTTCTGTCATTTATTTGCATGATCATAAATACCTTTGGTGTTCAGGTAATCAGATCATGTGACCCAGGACAGTTGCCTGGGTCACTGGTCTTATAAAAGAATGAGACCCCTCTCTTGATCTCTCTTCTCCTCCATTTTTGCTTCCTCTTCCTCCTCTCCAAACATGCTTCACATCTCCATCAGAAGATGATGAGTTAAGAATGAAGCTACTATTATTCATTAGCTAGTTAGGATGTAGGTTCCCCAATACATATGTAAATATAGAAGCCAGTAGTAAACTTTTCTAAGTTTGTAACTTGAAGCTGCCTGCGTTTGTTTTGTTTCTTCAGTCAGTCTGAGATCAGAAAAACCATCCACAAATTTAGACATGCTTCTTCTACTCTGCTAAAAGGATACTGAATCCTTACAGTTTTAGCTTCCATAGAATTTCCCAGTAGGGCTAACATCCTGGAAAACTCTAGTTTCCAGCAGGCTCCCAAAATCTGTCATTCAAATATTCACTGAATCACCAGCATCCCATACATTCAGGTGCTTTGATTGATGGTATCAGCAGCAACTTGCAAGCCATATTCCTAACTTCTGGTTATTGAGGGACAGCATAAGCACATACATAGCATGGTGTCTAGGCGCCTTTCCTCATTACACTGTTACAGCGCTGCTATTCCACTTTCAACCTCCTGCGGAATTCTGGGGTTTGTAGTTTACTGAAGCCAAAGAGCTCTCTGGCTGAGAATTCTAAATGCCCCTCCCTAAACTACAAACCCCAAGATCCCATAGGATATTAAAAGTGGAATAATGGCACTATAACGGTGTAGTGTGGAAAGGCCCTAGGTTTCCACAAATCCTCCAACATATAAGTGGCAAGGACATATTATAGAGGTGGTTTTCAGTTAGTCTTAACCATGCCTCCTTTTCATAAACGTTAAAATCAAATGAACTCTTTATACTTGCCTCTCCTAATAACTGGAAATGTGAAACATTGTGACTAAAATCAAAATAAAGCAATTACATATACAGAAAAATAATTTATTTTGTTCTTCAGGGTTTTTTCAATTAGCATGCATGGTGATGCACTATAGGAAGGATGCTGCAAGGAAATTCATACTAAGAAAGCAATACCCGTTTTTTGTTCACACAGATCCACACATAGGCATTTCCAATTAAAAAAAATCTACAAATCTCATTTAAAATCCTGATAGGCTTCTCTGCAAGGGGGAATAATAACTCTGGCTGAGAATCACTCTATTGTAGCAATGCAATAAAATTACTGAAAAATATTTGTTGTTGCTAATTGCCATCAAGTTGAGTTGAACTTATGGCAACCCTAATATTGGTATCTTAGCACATTATATTATTAGTATATTAGTAAGATTAGTAATTAGTAAATCAGTCTGTTTGTGAACATTTAATACAATTATTAAAAGGCTTCAGAAAATAAAAAGATGCCAAGTAAATCTCTGTGAGGAGAATATTGTATTAACGTGATGCTGCTGCTTAGATTATCTTCTCCTACCTTTGCCACTTTTTTTCACGACAGGCAGGGGCACCAAGAGAAGGGCCTTTGAAGATCTTGTTGTCCCGTTGTATGCTTTAGGCTGTTTCCAACTTATGGCAAACCTAAGTCAAACCTATCGTGGAGTTTTATTGGCAGGATTTGTGCACAGAAGATTTGCTTTTGCCTTCCTCTGTGGCAGAGAGACTGTGACTTATGAGCAGGTGTTTGAACCTGGTCTCCAGAGTTGTTGTCCAATGCTCAGACCACTACACCATGTGGGCTTTCTGTGAAGATCTTAACTAATGTAAAAACTGATTTAATTCCAATGGCCAGTGTAAAAGCTGCCAGAATGGAGAACCCACTGAAAAATTGCCACATATTTCTGTATTGTAAGACACAGACAACTTCCTCATATCTTCCAACATTTCAGACAAAAAGCAGAGCATGTGTGGAGAAGCAATATCAGAATGTGGTCCCGATGGCAAAAGGTATTAATGAGGAAGAGCACCCAGGCTAAGAGAGGCTGCAGTAATTTGCTTTTTCCTGAGCCTGCTGGAAAGGACATGATTCTGCTATCTTCTCTCCTCCTTGCTGAGATAACCGAGAGCAACTTTTGCTCTTAGAACTCAGTTTGCAGAAACGGAAGTAACCTGAAGACAACAGGGGAAAGTGAGAGGGAAGAGAGGGAGAACTTGGAACATTTTAAAAGCAGTTGGGGGGGGGAGCACATTAAGAGCATGATTGGGAGTGTCCCTGCCAAACTGGAAGGTATGTTTCCCTTGTACTCAGGGTCAGACCCACCATTAGGCAGAGGTGGATTGGTGCCTTAAGCAGCAGATTTGAGGTGTCATGAAAGGACATAAAATTGTTAATCATTTAATTTTTTTTCTCAAATTAAATTTAAGCAGGAGTGATGATTGTGAAATTTCTCACCTCATGTGCCAATTTGGGGCGGGGGCAGGAGATGTTATTTTCTCTTCTGCCTGAGGCAGAAAGTCTTAAATTAATCCCACTTGCACTGGAAGTCTTATAGTGCCTCCAGGTAAAATACATCCTGATACCACAAAATTTGTTGCTGATGTTATTACCTTTTTATATATATTAATCTTTACTCTCCCCTCTTTAGAGATCAAGTATCTTGCAAACTTCAGAGTTACCACATCACAGACACCTCAGAGCTTTACTAGATAGCCTTTGGTCATCTACCATTTCTGTCTTTAGGAAAACTTAGAATTTTCTTGATCTTAGCCAGGGTTTGTCTGTAAAAACAAAGCACACTCCACATCCGCCTGCTTTGCTTAAGCTGCCCTGAGGGGAAGCCTAAGCGCTGGAGCTAATTGCCTGCAATAAACTAATTAAAGGACTCTGATATAAATCTCACTGGCACGCTCCTGAGCAATCCAACCGGCTGTTACATCACTGAGCAAAAGGGTCTCTCTCCAGTGCATGCTTACCTCTCCTCCCACCTCAGTTTGTCAACACCATTGCAATGACTTAGACCTGCTCTTTTCTCTGCCTGCTTTTGTTGTTCATTATTTCTATTCCCTGCCCTTGTCCATGGCTGACAGGGAATCTTGGACTATAAAAACATAATAGCAGGTATTCCAGCCAATCAGAAGAGCCTTGCACAACCTTGATAAGGGCCACCCCATTCCCCTTCTTGATTCCCTAAAGGCACAGTACCTTCAAGAGCCAGCATGGAGCTTGGTTTGAGTGTTGGAGTAGGGCTCTGGGAGACCAGGGCATGAATCCTGTTGGGAAAAAATCTGACATTCTCTCTCCCTGCCGTCTTGTTTTAGGGCAAATGGGGCTTAGGGGCATAGAGATTCTTTTCCTTTGTTTGCCAAAGCCTTCTCCCTTCTCATCTAAAGCCTCATCATTTGCCTTTGTGTCATTTAAATGCATGATCATAATTACCTTTGATGGTCAGATGACCAGATCATGTGACCCAGAACTGTTCCTGGGGTCATCAGTTTTATAAAAGAGCCTCCCTTCTCAGATCTTCTCTCTTCTCCTCTATTTTTGCTTCCTCTTCCTTCTCTCCGATCACGCTTCACATCTCCATCAAAAGATGGTGACTTTAGAATGAAATACTACTTTACCTGATCTATTTATTAGCTAGTTAGGATATACATTCCCCAATGCATACGTAAATGTAAAAGCCATTAGTTAACTTTTCTAAGTTTGTAACCTGAAACTGCCTGCCTTGTTTTGTCTTAGTCAGTTTCAGATCAGGAAAGTCACAGAGAAATTTGGGCATGCTTTTTCTGCTACTCAGCTTAAAAGCAGGCTGATTCCTTACAGTTTTTATCTTTATAGAATTTTCGAATACGGCTAACACCCTGGGAAACTCTTAACTCCCAATGAATCTCTGCTCACCCCTAGAAACCCACTGGGTGACCTTGAGCTAATCATACTCTCTCAGCTGAGAGGAGGGCAATGGCAAACCCACTCTGAATGAATCTTGCCAAGAAAAACCTTGTGATGGATTCACCATAAGTTGGAAATGATTTGAAGGCAGACAGCACCACCACCACATGTACCTTCAGCATCCAGTGTCTTCCAGATAATCTATATTTAATGCCAGGAGAAGGAACACACAGATGCAGCTGAGTGGTCAAAAGACATATGGCTTCTTATATTTATGTTTTTAAGAAATTTATGAAGGAATAAACCAATCCACATGTAATTAAACTGAGTCCTCCTGCTCCAGGTTTTCATCCCTGACATATTAAACAACTATCGTATACAACATTCTTATTAGTTCACTCTCATTTTTTAAATTGGAGAATGCCACCAGAAGCAGATAAAGAACCATGTGTCAGAGGTGATCGAACGACTGATTTGTGCAAAAAAGCTCCAGGTGGCTCAGAGAAATGAGCAAATACATAGACCAGAAAGGAATTTCAAAACTGTAGCAGCAGCAGCAGCAGCAACAACAACAACAGAAAAACACTAGATCACTAGCCAGTATGACCTCGGGAGTAAAATTATTCTCAGCCTGATAATTACAAACAAGTTGAAAAGTTTCTTGCTCTAGTAGGTCAAACATTTAAGGAACAGTTTCCTCCTTTTCTCCCTAGCATATGCTCCTGTCCTTAGGCTATTTCACATTATGCAGTTACAGCACTATGATTGCCCTTGTTTTATTTTATGGAATCCTGGAATCTGAAGTTTAGAATTCACAACTAGAGAGCTCATTTGAACCAACTACAAACCTCAGGATTCCATAGAAGTTAAAGTGGAATCACAGCACCATAATTGTTTAATGTGAAATAGGCCTTTTGTTTATCTGGAAATAAAGCCATGTTTCCAGAAACTTTCAGTGAGACATGTGTCTGCCCTCCATGGAGATACACTACCATAAAATTGTTGGAAATTAGAGTTTCCTGGGGTGTTAGCCCTATTCTTTGGAATTCTATGGAAGCTAAAACTGTAAGGATTCAGCCTCCTTTTAGCAGAGTAGCAGAAGAAGCATGTCTAAATTTTTGTATGGCTTTTCTGATCTCAGACTGACTGAAGAAACAAAACAAACGCAGGCAGCTTCAGGTTACAAACTTAGAAAAGTTTACTAATGGTTTCTACATTTACATATGTATTGGGGAGCCTACATCCTAACTAGCTAATGAATAGTAGTAGTTTCGTTCTTAACTCAGCATCTTCTGAAGGAGATGCGAAGCATGGTCGGAGAGGAGGAAGAGGAAGCAAAAAATGGAGGAGAAGAGAGAGATCTGAGAAGGGGTCTCTTTCTTTTATAAGACCAATGACCCAAGCCACTGTCCTGGGTCACATGATCTGATCACCTGAACACCAAAGGTATTTATGATCATGCAATTAAATGACAGAAAAGCAAATGGTGGAGCTTTGGCATGCAGAAGAGAAAGGAAGTCCTATGCTAGCTATGCCCACTTGCTCTAAGAACAAGATGGGGTGGAGGGAGAGAATGCTGGAATTTTTCCAACAAAAATTAACTCTCTAGCCTAGTGCCTTCATTCTTTTTGTCGTTCCATTTTTGGAGAGCTGTTGGTCTCTGACACTTTGAAAAAGAAAAACTACTTTTTGGGTCTCTTTATATATTCTGTTTTTTGGTGTGCACTTAGAATGCTTAAGAGGACAATTAAAAATGACAAAGTGTGACTATGGCACAGAGGTATATCATTGCAGGTTCCCATGTCAGAAAGCTGGGATAAGACATATTCTCTTGTTACTGTATATCTTTTTTTTTTTTTTAATTTTACTTGTATCCCGCCTCTCCATATGGATCCAGGCAGCGAACAACTTACAAATACCATGTATTTCGAAATATTTCTATACATGCCCCCAACAAGCTGGGTACTCATTTTACTGACCTACGAAAGGATGGAAGGCTGAGTCAACCTTGGAGCCCGGCAGGACCGAACTCACCACCTTGTGGCGTGCAGTACTGGCATTTAACCACTGCACCACCAGGGCTCCTTCTGGTGGCGAACTCTGGTGGTGAACTCAGATTTGCCTTTGAGCAATGTGTGAAATGACCCTCATGCATAATTCAGATGTTTCTAGGTCATACTGATGTAGTCAATCATACTGCATCTTATTTTCCTAGTAGACTATACAGCATATAGTTTTGGAAAAATAGGATTGGATTCCTGTCTACCTGCAACTGGTAAGAGCCATGCTGTGTTGCTGGAGCTGCCAGTGTTTGGTGGCAGAATGCTCTCCATTGTTCTATTTAAACTCTTTCCTATATTTGCATTTTGTTTTTGAATAGGACAGTTACATTTTCAACATGACCTTTATTAATTGTCTTTATGACTTACATGAGAGAAAAAGAACTGTTCTGTGGTAGTGGGGTGGCAGCATGGAGTTTGGGATGTTTGGCTTTGTGGAAGCAGTACATGTTTTTTAAAATAATTCCAAAAAATAATATTTTTATACAGTTTTAATTACTCACCTTAAAAATAACTTAGGTCTTCTGCTGTTGTATGATGTATTACTTGTGAAGTGAAGGCATATGAATGATGTAAATAGAGGAACTTCACTTGAACTGGGTTCATGGCAAGAGCGTGAATCCCCAAAGGAAGAGAGCAAAGCAGAGCAAGGCCAAAGGAAAAATGACTCGAAGCTCAGAATAACATGAGTTAGGAAACTGATGATTTCTTCTGGGCCAGTGCAAGTTCATTTGTAACAGACTAAAGGCTAATTAGGACTTTTGGGGTACATAACAATGACATGGCTGAAAAGTTGCATTGTCAAGGCTAGAAATAGTTCAGTGAGTTTATCACAAATAGATTTAACTCAGAAAAGCAGAACTGATACTACTTGACATGAGCTCTAGCTCTTCAGGATATGATGGTGATATGGAGCTTCTGTGTTCAGATGCAACATGTAACTACCGAATGCTAGTTGCTGTGTTTGGCAGTGGAGGCCCATTACTTTCATGCTGGACAGGATGGATTGCCTGAAGTATCACACTGGCCACTGTAGAAAGCAGGATGCTCAACTCAATGGATAGTGATAATCATGTGCATATGTGTGTATGTATAAGAGAGAGAGAGAGAAAGAAAAGTGTGTGTGTGTGTTTTAAAGAAATTGGTATCACTTTTAGCATCCACAAAGTTTTTTAGTCTGAATCTGTAGCTGATCCTTTTCAGTATATTTGTTTTGCTTTGTTTTTTTCCTGTTGGCTTTCACAGTCAAAGTGAGAAGGCTCAAAGGTAGCCCTTGGTAATGAGAAGTAAGTATTTGGTAAAAGTTAGGTGAAATTACTTATATTTTTCCTGGCATAGTCAAGACACAAGAGAACTGACTATACAGTGACAGACCAGCAAGAGAATTACACTGCCAAGGAATGGTCAATAGCACAACATGATCCATGCAAGCATGTGAGTACTTTCCCTTGGGAGCTTTGGACTTGAGTATACAAAGTTAGATGCAGCGTGGTATAGTGGTTTGAGTGTTGGATTATGACCCTGGAGACCAGAGTTTGATTTCTCACTCATCCATGGAAACCCACTGGGTGACCTTGGGCTCGTCATACACTCTCAGCCCCAGAAAAGCCCATGATAGGTTTGCCTTAGGGTCAACATAAATGGGAAATGACTTGAAGACACAAAGCAACAACACGGAGTAAGCACAAATTCTGTTTTAGATAGAATATTAACGGACATAGAAATAAAGCCACTGTGCATGGTTTTCTCAAGGAACAAAACTCTTAAGACATTTTAATGTGAGGTATCATAAACCGTGCTTATTCTTTCTTTTCCCTCTTATTCCTCCTTCTCCTTTTTCTTTCTTTTTCTTGATCTTGAAACTGTTAATGCCACATATTCTAAATGTTAAGAATCAAGAAAACAAATCCCAAGACATTATTTAATTCTGGTTTTTGAAATCTCACTGTATCTAAACCCATCCAGAGAATTCAGCAGCCTTTTATATATTCTCTTGATGTCTAAAACATAACAGTTTACAGACCAAGGAATCTGAGAATAATAAGATATGCGCACCTACTGATGAGCTGCATCTTCGTATTGCTGGCATCCTTCCAAGGCACAGCTTGGGATTGCTCTTATAAATGCTGATGTGAGCACAGCAAAACAAGAACACTATCCATATAGCGTAGCAGTAAGGCTAACACTTTTTCAAAAGAAGGCAGAACAAAATCCTTACAGCCAGTTCAAGTCAGCTTTAGCACAGGCCAGGTGGTGACCTCAGCATTAAGCATGCTGCTTGCTGCTTGGCTGGACTGGCTCTAGAGTGAAATATCCAAACAGCTGCAAGGTGTTTGCCCTGACCCAAGGCTTGCCCCAACACCTCCCTTCAATGTTTTTCATGTCCCAGGCAAGCTGGTGATAATTCTGACCAAGGTGTCAGTCAAACAAGCCATTGGGTTGCCTTCTCCCTCAGATCTCTGCTGATAAAGCCCCTGGGCATAAGCTGCCACTGTTTGCTGAAGGGTCAGCCAGCCCCTGTTCACAAAGGAGTGCTCTGTCAACAGTCCTCAAGGGGCACTAGCATATCTGAGCAAACAGGATCCAAACAAGCTCTTCACACCTGTTTAATGTTTTGAAAGCAAAGCCTGACAAGCTGGATCCAAGGCTGGTGTCTTTTTGAAGACTGCAAACAAAAAGAAAGGGAAGCAATGTGAGGGAGGGAAATGTGGGGAGGGGACCCTGAGAGGCCCACTGTTCTAATCCAGAGTTGACTCTGCTGACACACTAACTTTCCCCTTTTGCACCTCACCATCCATGTTGACTTCCTATGGTGCTATTCCAGGGTGGGGTCATTAGCTGATTGAAGTTTGGTTGCTTGGGCATGTTAATAATAGACTGAGGCATATGCTGAACCATATCTTTGGAGCCCTCCAACATGAGAAGGAGACATCGCTCCTCATTTTGTTGTTACACTCTTCTCCATGTAATCACACAGCAGCAATGATGCTCATGTGAGCATGCAGCAGCAACAATGTGGTTAGGCCACATTTATAGGCCAAACACATTCAGTTATGCTGCTCCTCTTGTTGGGATGATTTCCAGAACTTCTATACAGATAAGAATTCTATACAGATGGGAAACAGGCTACATTTCTGCTGTTTTGTGAAAGTTATACAGGCAAACCATGTGCTTATTTATAAAGAATATGCAAGATATCCACTCCCTCTTAGTGATTAGTGTCACCCAGGCTCACCTGTGAAAGCTGGTCAGAGGAGCTTGCCCAAAAAGGGATTCTACTCTCCATGCTAACTAAACACTCTTGGGACATAACTGATTGCTTGACAAAAAAAAGAAGATGCCTCTAGAACAGAGGTGGGCAATCATGGGAGGGCAGAAGGCCACATTAGCCCCCTAGGAGACCTTGAGCTCTGTGTCTTCCTGCCACACCCTTAGTGCTATAAAATAAAATAATTCCTCCTCCAAATGCCTGGTGGCGGCGGTGATGATGACAACGACATCAGTATCCACCTCTCCCTATGGATCAACATCCTGGAAAGGGCTTTTCTAAAACAGGTTATTTCTGGTTTTGAAAAAAGGACTTTCCTGGCCTGAAATGGCTGGGGGCGGGGAGGTAAAAGCATTGTGAAACTGCCCTCATGTCTCCTAGAGGGCTTTTAGGGGCAAACATTTGGACCCCCCATTAAATCACAAAAATGTCCTTGGGGACCACATGCAGTCCATGGACTACACTGTGCCCACCCTTGCTCTAAAACATGAGCAGGACAGCCAGTGCCATTTGGAAGTGGCTAAACATGCAGGAAAAGATGGAGAGGGTTAGAAAGAAATACAGAGTCTTAAGTTAACTCCAGAATGGATTTGGCTCATTAGGAAAAGAGATATGCTAAGTCAGTCTATTATTGTATCCCATATAAGCTGCTTCATCTTAGGCTATTTATTAATCTTCCCAGTATGTCAGTTTCCCTTTCTTTTTTAATTGCATATTTATTAATTTGGATACAAATGAACTAATTCAAAACAGGATAATTGGCATTCAGAAAAAAAAAAGAGAAAGCAAAAGAGAAAAAGAAAAGAACTTGACATAAACAATATGTGTGTTCAGCTAAAGCTAAACTAAACTAAAACTTTAACACATCACTAAAACACATTACTAAAGCACAAATCTATTACCATTAACAAAACCAACTAATCACTATCTGACTAGAACACAAAAGAACTCTGACTACCCCAAGCTTTAATGAAAAATAATTAAAAAAGTATTATTCTACCATGATAGAGTTTGACTCAATGCCAAAGGATAGCCCTTACTAGAGCAAGATCCGAGCAGCTAGAGTCTATGGTTAAATACAGATGATTCTACCAAGTGCCATATTTTGAAAGAATATGTGTTTGTGGTACAGCTGAAATAGAAGACATTGCACATGTACTCTTTAACTGTTAATTATACGCTCCAATAAGGCCCAGTATCTACAGACACTACTTGACAGAACAAAATACTGGGATCCTAATAAACTATTGTCTTATTTCCTTCAGGGCACTAGCACATATGTAGTCCTCAGAACAGCTAAGTATAGATAGGGCGGTCCAACTGAGAAAACAATTTATAGAACATATGGGGTTGCATGCAAGGGTGATGAATTAATCTAAATATATACTGTCCCTATTTTTTACCATTTTCATCTTATCATAAGATGATAACCTATTATTATAACTTTTGATATTTTCTTACAGTCTTTTACAGTATGCTTTTTATTTCATCTGATCATATTTTATCATCTTACCTTATTTTAGCTTATTTTATTTTACTCCACCATATTTGAGTTCTCTCATTTTCTTGTATTTTATAACATTTGATGTTATATCTTTTGATATGGTCAATTGATTAATCAATAAATTTATACTGTACTGTATTATTCTACCATTATAGATCTAACTATGACAATTGTTAGGTTTGTTATTGCACAAAAATTCCATACATGGTTTTCAGTCTTTTAGAAAGTTTTCCAGTCTTTCAGAAAGTTTTCAATTAGTTTATCTTCTTAAAAAGTTTGGCAGCTTGTGCAAAGTCCGCAATCTGTTTCCTCCTTTGAACTGATAACTGGAGGTGGTGTCCCAGAGGAAATCCACCATGCAGAATGCGGCCACCAGCCCACCCATGTACGCCAGAGGTTTGTTTAACCTCCTGTTTATGCTCCTTGCCTTGAACTGATCAAATGGAGATGGGGGCATAAAAGATGTAGCAGGCAATAACACATGGCTCATATGGGCTACATTTTACTCCAGCAGCCCCGCTGGATCCTTTTCATGGGCAGTATTCCTAGTACAGCTGCACATCTGGTGAGTGTTTGAAGCTAATGACATTTTTGGGGAGCCAATAGCAACTGAAGTGAGGGCTAGCTCACTGTGGACTTGCAAAATATTGCACCTAGTCAGAAATATTGTCAGGTGGGCTTAAAACATGTGTTATTTGGTTTAAAGAGGCATGGTCATTTACCTGTAGGTAGAGGACTGCTTTGATGTTTGAAGAACATCAAGACATCCTGATTAATTTCTGACTGTCTTTCAAAAGAGAGAATGAACAGCTGAAGATACTCTGCACACCATACAGGGATGGAATTGGATGCTTGGAATAATGAGCTGTGCTACTCAAGGGCATCCAACATACTTCTTCCTTCTACTAACACCAGCATCTATTTTTCCCTATACTTCTGTGCAAAGAATTATAACCACATTGTGGAAAAATGGTTTGACCTGGTGAATATTAATAAAAATTGAGGCTAAGTTGTTTTGGAGTTGTTCTGATGACACAGAGACATCTGTGAACCTTCATGTCCAGAACTAAGGAATAATTCTTGCAGTAAGAGGCATCTGGCAGCCCTCCCTAAGCAAATAAGACTCCCAGATTTAGACTAACTGCTGCCACTTCAGAGATAATGCTCTTGTGTATTTCAGTTACCATGACATCATGTTATGCCTGATATTATCACTCAATGTGAAATCTGATGTGGGTTGTTGCTGCTGCTGCTTCTCTGCTGCTGCTATTTTGGCATGATTTTCCAAAATTTTTTAAAATAATAATAAATGAGGCGTTTAGTTCCACAATAAATTGTTGTAAAGCATCTTGTATTATATTGGGCATCTCAATCATTTGAGTGTAATTTATTAAAAAGATTCAGGACTTGAGTGTTATTATTTCTAATATTGACATTTCTAAGATTTATTTATAATATTAGCATTGCAGTAATGAATTCCTTCTACCTAAGCTTTCTTAGTGGACTCTCACTGAGAAATGAGAGATCCTAAGCGACATACAAAGTTGTACGCAGTTGCTGTCTTTTGTACATAAATGGCATGCTCTTAAGTTAATTCTAGTATACTAGAATGTGCACAGTAGGCATGTGTTTCTTCATCTACATTTGTAATCTGTTCAATTTTGGTGGGTTGAAATAATGGTTTTGACTTACCACTTACTATGTACAAATATAGGCCTAAATATTCTAAAAGGATGAGTTCCTATCTGATCTTGGAAGCCAAGCAGGGTCAGCCCAGGTTAGTACTTGGACAGAAGACTGCCAATGATTATGAAGTCCTGCAGGCTGTATTTCAGAGGAAGGAACTGGCAAAACCACCTCTCAGTATTTCTTGCCTAAGAAAACACTATGAAATTCATGGGGTCACCATAAGTTGACAGGTGACTTGAAGGTACACACACATAAATACACACATGCAAATATAAACCTCTCTCCCCCAATAATATTGCTTTGGTAATATATACATACATACATACATACATACATACATACATGTGTGTGTGTGTGTGTGTGTGTGTGTGAAACACCATCTATTCCTCATTTTGAAGAAAGGTTCAGAATTTTGTACAAGTGTACTTCTTGTACAATACAAAGGGTAAAGAGTTTAATACTAAGAATAAAGAAATTCACTGGTAT
Organism: Ctenosaura bakeri; assembly: GCA_948474755.1. Taxonomy (NCBI): domain Eukaryota; kingdom Metazoa; phylum Chordata; class Lepidosauria; order Squamata; family Iguanidae; genus Ctenosaura; species Ctenosaura bakeri. The sequence continues at coordinate 357,948 of CAOLHI010000970.1, forward strand.
GTTTGGATTCAAGTTGGGTTTGAACTGTGCTTTTAAGTATCAAAATCTGAACTTTTGTTCATCATATTAAACATACTTTTTTTGATGTAGAGTTTACAGGTCATCACTGCACAAACCGAAAACCCACTTAGATGCGGGTTAAACCTCTGGCAGTTACAGTAGATTACACTGGTGGTTTTCAGAATGTTAGAGCAAGCTTGGTCTACAAGCTCTATTTTTGAATGACTAAATGAGGCCGTATATCACAGTGCCAATAATGTGCCTTTGCCAGTCCCTTCCTAATCAGTATAATTAAGGATATAGATGTGTGGCCAAATTATTGGGCCTTTCCCATCCATTTTCTCTTTGTTGACAGTAGATATGAATGACAGGCTGCTCATTTCATTTTGTTTGCTCTTGGTGGATTAATAATTTTAGGCCCGTAATTTTGTCTTCAGATAATTAAAGGTTCCATTAGTAGAGGTTAAATTATTTCATTCATTAAAACTCGTTCAATTTAGATTCTTGGTTTTGTATTCCAATACATCTGGGGGGAACCAGACTGAGAGAGCTACCCTGTACATAATGGCAACCTCCAACCAATCTAATGTCAAATACACAACACAAGTAATAATAGAGAATATTGTGTGTGTGTGTGCGTGCATGCGCACGCACATTAAAATGGTTTTTAAATGAACATATTATTAATGCACACTCAAATGTATAAATATCTTTAAATGCTTCACAAACTGCAAGTAGAGTACATGTTTTAATCTTTTGGAATTGCTTTAAAATTGCTTTAAAATTCCTTTTGATTTCTTTACAAGAGGAATTTATGAATGCCAACACTGCCTTCAGAATTCACTTTAGGCCCACACTGAAAAGGTCTGGACTACAATTATTAGTTCCCTTTTCATGTGTCTATCAGACAAAGATTCATAGTGATGAAAGGATAGACAGGAAATTTTACCTTCTTCTCTTGTTGGGTTGAAAACTCCATCTGTGGTTGGCATGCTTGGTGTCACCTAGTCCCTCTTGTGTGGGGCATGGAGAACCCAAGAGAGTGGGCGGGTAGAAAAACACAAAAGTTAAGCACAGGGGACGGCACAGCAAACGACTGGTCCCCTTTTTCTCTGATAATCAGCCACACTTGGATGTCTGTGGAAAAGCATGAAACCCACATAATGATTCTCATTGTTCAATATTCTCCTTGGTTCCCGAGACCCCCGCCCCATGCACACACTTTCACAGCAGGAGGATCAGCCCCTGAATTATCCTTATTCTGGGCAAACAAATCTTCTCCCTCCCACCCACCCCCTCCTCCTGAGCTCCACCTTGGAAACTGGAGATCAAGCGTCGTTGGCCAAGCCGTACACTACAGCAGCAAAAACACTTGGGTTTGCTCTGTTGGACAGAAACAAGCAGCTTGACCTGCCAACTCTTCCCTGGAGCCAGCTCTGCCTCTGAGGAAAAAACCAGCACTTCCCAAGAGCTACAATCTGTCAAGCCTCTGTTAGCGTGTCTGGCACATCAAGAGGCTGAGCTGTGGTTTGTAATTCATTGGCAAGAGGAGGAGGGCCTAGTAAGTGCTCCCAAAGAGCTCACACTGTGTTCTGTTTCTCTTGCACGAGGCAGGAGACCAGGCAGAGGGAGAGTAATGATTCTGCCAAGCTGGCTGTGTGAAAAAGCCAGCTCTAGTGTGTTGGTGTCCATCTCTGGCCTGACAAGGGAGATGTTTTCTGATACAGGCTGAATGATATCGCTATCATTGGCCATTTCCGCACCTGCCTGTTATAGTGCTATTATTCCTCTTTCAACAGCCTATGGAATCATCCTATGGAATCAGTTTCGGGAGGGACCTGGCCTGGCCTGGCCGCAAACCCCAAGATTCCATAGGATGTTGAAAGTGGAATAATACCACTATAACAGTCAGATGTGGAAATGACCATTGTCAAATGACATCAGATGAAGGCGCCTTCAATTGCTGTACACGCATCCGTAAGGAAACGATGCATACTTTACCTCTCTGTTTGGAACGAGGTGGCTTTGGGGGATTTCAACAGGCCTGATTGCTGTACCATAGAGACAGAATTTGCATCTGCACTCCACAGTTAATTGTAGCTGGATAACACTTTTAATTGAAAGTTCTATTCTATGGAACCCTGAGATTTGTAGTTTGGTGAGATACTTAGAATTCCAATGTGAGATTCCTCTAGTCCACTTCCCCTCCACTAAAGTACCTGAGCTCCCCTCACCAGAGAGTTCACTGAACTTCAGCTTCCAGGACTTTGCAGGATGGAGCCCTGGAAGTCAAAGTTGTGTCAAACTGCTATAACTGCACACTGTAGAAATACTCAGAGTCCATTTTTAAATATTCCTGCTGATTTATTAGTTGCAGCTATGGTCCCTTGCCATCACTAATGTGAATTAAAAGTCTCATGCACATCTAGGAGTTGATTGACTAGATGAGGATAGTCTATCTCAATAGTAGGCCATTTCCAGTGGCTGGCCCCTCCCTAAACTGCAAACTCCAGGATTCCATAGGATGTTGAAAGTGGAATAATACCGCTATAAGAGTGTAGTGCAGAAATGGATGTACTTATCAAGTATGGTACTTCCACCGCAGTCGCATTTATATAATAAATACTATGGCAACAGAATACCAGACAAATTCTTGGTATATTTTCTTTTGATTTGTGAAATTGGGCTAGGGTTTTCTTAACCTGCATCCTAGAACAAGACACTTAGAGGCAACAAAAACCAGCAACAACAAACACACCTCCATTTCCATCACCATCATTGTCATGATCAAGCACCACTCCCACCTCTTCTTCGTCTCCATCATCATCAGACTAGACCTTGCAGAAATATCTTTGTTTGAGGCCTCAGAAAAACTGCAGCTTCATTCCTGTGATGCAGCAAGTCTCGTTTGGACAGAAGTGACTCACAGAATGAACTGATAGCCAAGCAATGACTAAAGTTTGTGAGCTTCTCTCCCCTCTGCCCCGACTCCCCACCTCGTCTTTCCTCACTACAAGTTCACACCTTAGGCCTCAGCTTGGGATTGTGTGGCTGCTGCTGTGTTTTATGTGGTTTTAAGTGTGAAGGTGCTGGAAAAAAGGTAAGAGAGGAGACTTGCTGAGCCAAAACAAAGCCCCATCTACCCCAACGTCCTGTTTCCCAGAGTAGCCAAAAAAAAAAAAAAAAAAAAAGACAGGCAAGAAGTCAACATCCACCACCTACTGTTACTCTCTAGAGAATGGCAATTAACGAGCACAGTTCTTTGAATCTGGAGGGTTTGATCAGATCTTGGGACTGTGGGTTCCAGATGTGTGAAGAAGTATTTTTCAAAACCTAAGCTGATATACTATCAAACAATTTAATTAGGTGATACCAGTTTCTAATACAAAGAGGATATAGAAAAAAGACCCCAAAAAACTAAGACTCAAAGCTTTTTAGGATACATGCTAAGATGAAAGTTACTGTCAAGAAGCCAAGAGTGCCCATCTGTATGTTCTTCCATACATGTGAATGGCTTCCACAAGCTTCTGTGAGAAACACAGAGGGGCATACCAAGGGTGATACCATGAGTCGGTGCTGTTTGCCACTGATATTAAGGTCACCTCAACAACAGCCCCTTTTCAATTTGCCCTAGAACTCAGTAGGAGAAAATAAAATAAAATAAAAAAACAGATAACATAGTGGTACATACCAAAAACCAGAAATGAGTACAAATCATGGGAAAAAAGCCTGAACACAAACAGCCAAATATGTTGAAATTTAGCTTCAAAATAAGCAGTTGCAGCTAATAACCATTTGTCAGAGCACCGGAGAGAGGTGGCTCCTTACTTTTAACTAGCAATGGAAGGAAAAAGTGTCCTTGCATTTTTTCATTATACTACTAAAAACACATAATTAAAGGGCCTAAATGTTTCGGGCATGATCCAGAACTTCACTGATAGGATGGGATCCTCAAAGTAAGAGCCCTCAGAAAAATGACATTGCTTTGGGCAAAATCTAAGACCACAGTATCTTGTTTTCTATGAATCTGAGAAAGTACAGTGCCTCAGGATTCCTTAGGATCTGCTGTGCCACAGAGGCTCACAAATGTTTTTTGGACTTGCTGTGCACATGAGGAATCCTCCATATAATCTGGCTTGACAAAGTTCTGTGAAGTTTCTGGCAGGTCTGGAGTCTTCTTCAATAGTTATTATAAGCAAAATTCAGAAAAGTTTATTTTTTGGACTACAGTTTCCGTGCTCCCAGTAGCCCTGCTAGTTAAGGGATTCTTGAAGTTGTAATATTTTTTTTACAAACTGTTTTACAGCACAATTACTTATACTTACATATCTCTTACTATTGTTTGACAATATTTGATCAATATTTAAACTGTTGTTTAAAAAAAATGTCAGCCTTATGGAAAGAATATGAAATACTGAAAGAAAGGATCACAGTATTACAGAGTATTCTTATCTTACATTTAGTTTTTGGATTGTTCATTGAAATAAGTTATATTCTTACATATGTGTGAAATGTTGTTGCTCTAGCTTTTTTTTTTTACACTGCCCTTTCTAATAAAAATAATCAAGGTGGGTTGTCAACATAAAACCAGTAATAAAATCAACTAAATAATTGGAAAAAAGAGTTCCAAATAATTATAAAAGCAGCAGCAATCTAACTCATGATAAGAACAGTACACAGGAAAATTGCTCTTATCATATCATATTTTCTGCTCATCTGGAAATGTTCCAGATTTTGCTGTTCTGGATTTGGCACCAGGATGACCTCCTGTGAAGGGGGGGGCAAGAAAGACCCCTGAAATGTAAAAAAAAGTGTAAAAAATGTGATAGCCATATCATGATTGTTTTGAAATCCTTGCTAAGAAATAGGTGGCAAACAATTCTTAATTTTTTTAAGAAAAAAAAAACTTTTAAAAACACCCACACTAATCGATAGTTATATGACCAGATTAAAGGTAGGTAGATATAAACAACTCAGAAATAAGTTCAAAGTTATGAGAGGTTCAGTCAAGATGAGTCTGAAAAATTTGAGAAAAGAAAAGGATCTGCTGTTCATTATGACATACAACAGTTAGGAAACTCTAGATGTGTAATTGGATAGCATCAGCCTGTGTAATTAGAAAGAACAACCAGCAACAGTTTTAGGATATAAATACCTCCAGAACACTTAAGAGATAGGAAAGTTCTGTGTGTGGAGAGAGAGGTCTGCTTTGCTCCTGCAGACAGAGAAAGCTACAACAGTGATCTCAATCAGATAAGACCATGACTGCACAGACAGATATCTAAGTGGACAAATTGTTCCCAAGTGGTTTTCTATTGAATTCTAAATAAACATTCAGATAGCTCTTAGGCATTTTAACCCTCCATCCCAATACTGCAATAAGCCTTTCATATGTTAAATTTGCATCAGATCTGGCTTCTGACTTAGCTGCAGGCTTGTTTATTATCACTATTTTGGGAATTAATGAATCTGCCTACAAGGGGAATGGGGAGGTTATGCTGGAGAGGAAGAAACAGGAAGACAGAAGAACTGGAATATGTACGTCCTCATATCCCCCTACTTACTCCCCAGACTTGGCCTGGGTGAGTGAAGAGTTCTCTTCTGCTATGGGGAAATATCCCTGGGCCCATGGAAATTATGTTGGCTTGAGGAAAGACCCCCAAAGTGCAAGCTTAATTTTCACCTAGCCATTATAAGGATCTGTATGCTTACTCCCCTAATCCACACACTCTTTCCCCCCCCCAAAACGGACGAGAGCCCTGCCTTTGTTGCATTGTCTCAGAGTCCATTTTCCAATGCAAAGAGAAAAAAAAATGAATTGGGTCCTCCAAATCCTCAGATGACCACAGGGATGAGAGAAGAGTTTGACTCAAAGAAAATGTTCTCTCATCTTAATGGCTCCCTCAGCAAATTTAGTTGTTGGAAGAGGTGAGTAGCCTCAGCAAAACATTATCTGATCCCAAGGCTCCAGACAGACCCCTGTCCCTCTGGCAATAAGGGAAGAGGAAGGTGACAAATGTATTAAAGGAGCTCTTTAGTTTCCCCTTCCTCCCTTTCATTTCTTTACTTGTAAAATATGTACAGTACTTATAACATTTTTAAAAGGGATTAAATGGAAATATAGTCCACCATTGGCAGGAAAGTAATGGTAGAGCCAAGGTAGTAGTAGTGGCTGAAAGGTTTACCAGGCATTCCAGAAATGATCCAGAGGTGCTAGAGAAACCAAGAAGCTGAAGGGAGAAAGTTCTTAAGGTGCTTGCTCATATGCGTTTTATATTTGAATTCCCCAAAACAAGCTGCTCCAACTTCCTGGAACAATTTTGTTTTTTTGCGGGGGCGGGGGAGGGATTTTCCAGACTTCACACCAAAAAGTTGTTCCACACCAAAAAGCCATCAAAATTCAGCTGGTGAGGGTGAAAGACCTAACATTCCTTCCATAATGTTGCTGTGTGCTTGCTGGGAGTGATAGGATGCATTGCTTCTCCTGGCCCTCCATCCCCTTTTACTCTTGATTTGTTTTTCATATTAGACTTGCTGGCATCATTCATTCATTCATTTAGTTGTTCATTCATTCTTGGATGCTACTGTAAAGCTGGGACGGGGTGGGGGAGGCAGTTGGAGAGGATGGCAAGAGTATTTCTTCGCCAGGCCGGTTCTCCCATTTGGGCATCATAAAGCACAGCAGGCTAATGAGAGTAATTGCCAGTGAGTGTTGGCTGAAGGCCAACCCACCCCAGCAACAAGATATTCAGAAGCTGGGCATTCAGGGGCAGGGTGAAGACAATGGTTTCTAATCCATTCATCTCCCTCCCCCCATCCCCTTAAAGATATTAGAGCCTGACTGAACTGCTTTTCTAATGGAGAGTGTGAGATGCAGGACCTGGTTTCAGCAAACAGGTGCATGGTGAGGACAGGGAATAAATAGCTATGTTATGCATCTGCTCTGGATCTAAAATGGTTAGGATGTGTTGTAATGTGTGATAGGACAAAGGTGGCAGAACCCCAGACACAACAAAAACCCCAGTGAGTTGGCACAGCACAGCGACTTCCCAGTGATTACTTTGGTGATAAAGAAGCAGAGCCCTTCACTGTTATGCTGCTACATTCCAAACTTAGCCCAGGATTAGAAACTGGGCAAGAGGGGAGGGAAGGGTAGGCGGCTGAAGTTTTCTGCCAAGCTGAAGAAATGCCTTTTCATCTATAGGCAAAGGTCCTGTTCCAAATTTGTTGTAATCAACAGACACATTGTTTGTGAAATATTCTTCTAGGAGTCAACAGTCTTATAAGTAAAGGAATTCAAAGTTGGAGGGGGCCAAGGAGCAACAAAAAGGGATAATGACATTAAAACAGAGGGAGAAAAACTGGCAAATTAGCAGAGGAAGAGATGTGCTTGACTTGGGATCTAGAGTCGTGCTGGATCTAATAATAGACCAAGTAATCTCTGGGCAAAATTCCATGGGAAAGATTCATTAAAGTCAGGCAGGCAAGGAATTGAGAGATGGACCATGGAGGACCTGTGTGCAAGAGCACAAATTTCTACCCTAATTGGTGCTTTCATCTCAGAAAGATAATAGAGCTGTACAGAGTTTATAGAAAGAGGAGGTGCTGAAGAAGGAGACAGAGATCTCTTGTAACATACATCTTTAGCACTTAGGGGAATATGAATGTAGCTGAGCATCTTCCAGAGACTATGAATATAGCTGAACATCTTTCCATTTCATTCAGCCTCAGTGACCTGTTTTGTAATCAAGAATTACTTGAAATGTATTCGCTCAAATGCAAAGTTTCTCACATTGTGTTAACTCTCTGTGGAATTTTATGCATGGAAATTCTGAATAGAAATTATTTCAGAATTATTGATATGCAGGAAACAGGGCCTCAGGGACTGCATTCACAGTGGAATGGAATGGTAGCAGTGACCAGAAGTCTATTATCTTTCAAGTGTCATTCATTATTTAAAGTGATCATCACTTTTTAAAAAAATGCAAAAACATAATGGATTCGATCAAGATTTAATGATGTTTCAAACAGACCAATAGAAATGGACATTAGTTTCAGTGAGCCTACTATAAGCACAGCTAAGCCTAACCACAGGGTCAAAATTCAGCTGAGTTAAATATTTACTCTGCCAAAGTATCCTAAAGGCACCAGATTCCCTTTGATTTTGGAAGCCAAACAGGGTCAACCCTGGATGGGAGACTATCAATGAATACCAGGTGCTGTAGGCTAGATTTCAGAGGAAGCAACTAGCAAAACCACCTCTGAGTATTCTTTGCCTTAAAAAAACCCTATGAAATTCCTGGGGTTGCCAGAAGTTGACTGGCAACTTGAAGGTTTGTGTGTGTATGTATGTGTATGTATGTATGTATGTGTGTGTGTGTGTGTGTGTGTGTGTGTGTGTATATATATATATATAGTGTGTGTGTTTGTGTACATATATATATATAGTGTATATACACACATACACACAAGTATTTACTAAACCCATCAATGTGCAACAAACTTCTCTCTTTGTTTTTGAGTTAGACATACTTAATTTCCCTAAACTGTAATACAGAAATCTTTGGCCCTGTAGATTTTACTAGATGTTTTAAAATTGTTTTTAAATGTTTTAATGTTTTAATTTGTTGTTGGAGGCCACCTTGGATCTCATGCCGGGAGAAAGGTGGCATACAAATATAATAAATAGATAGATAGAAAAATTTACTTATTCAACACATGGATTTTTATGCTGTAAATTTAACAGATTGCATAAACCTGTTAGATCTATCAGCTTCTTCTACAAGATACTAAGCTATAATATATGAAGGAATTAATTGGAAGATGCCATGGTGAGGCTACAAAATTAAGTAGCCACTTGTATGTTACCCCCCCCCCCATGACAAAAGAGGGCACAAGTTTGGCCAACAGAAGCATTATCTAATATATAAAAGTCAAAGTTTGTTAGTGTCAAGCAAAGACTTCATATGATTGGGTGAGTCAGGTGAAGACCTCATATGATTGGTTGCCTAAGAAGATCCTATGGGATCCTGGGGTTTGCAATTCAGGGAGGGGCCTTTAGAATTCTCAGCCAGAGAGCTCTTGGGCCTGGCTGGTTGCTGTGGAGATGAGGTCTAGCAGCAAGGAGGAGGGCAGTGTATTCCCACAGGAACCCAACCTCTATATGTTAATAACTCTGAATATGGATTGGATTGGGGAATATAGGGAAAAGTTACAGGTACCAGACAAGACAGTTTGGGGAATTAGAGACACAGGATCTCAAATCTTTCTAACAAGTATTACCTATGAGAGAAAAAATCCCAGGCAACTCCAGGTATATATGCTAGTGCTAATATATTTAGAAATGTATAAATAATTGCTATCACTTAAATAGAAATAAAACGCACCTCACTATAGAGGGAAAGCCTGTGGCTAGGTAAACTGTATACTTATACTGTCTGCTCATAAGAGGTAACTTCAAAGCCCAGATGCTCTCTTTGCTTATGGACTGGACAGGTCTTCAAAAAGAGGATGCTTTCAAGCAGAGGGCCACCCTATGTGCAGCAGGTCACATGGCCACCCCAGCCAGGCACCCAAGTAAGGCATTACAACTGCATTCACATCCTACTTGAGGGCTAGTGGGGGTGGGGTGGGGAGAAAATGACTCACATTTGAGTTGATTCTGAGATCTATAAATCTTCCCTGCCATTGTGGACTGCAGGAAAAATCAACATTTTTACTGGCCCAAGTCCCAACGTATTTCCTCTCCACCTCCTGTGCCTGAACCAGGTTTTAAACCTTTAAAATTGAGTAGTATTTCCTTTGCTAGACAGCAAAATAGAATACGCCTACCCCTTGTTTCAGGTTATTTTCTTTTTTTCTGCTTTAGGATTTAAGGGCATCCATGCAACTCCTAGCAAACTTCACAGGAAAGGGGAAAGAAAACAAAACGCACCACAGGGCCATGCACGTAAAATCTTTTCTGCTCCCTTGTCCTAATTTCAACACGCAGATAACTACCAAGGCATCAGTAGGGGACAGACTGGTAATCTATGTTACAGTTCTGACTACTAAAAAAAAGAAATTTTTAAAAAATGGATAATTAAGTAAACATAAATTCATGCTTAAAGAAAATAACTGAATCATGGCCATTCAACACTACATGTTACAATGCTATTATTCCATTTTCAACTTCTTATGGAATCCTGGGCCCTTTCCGAACCTTACCTTCTTCCGGCGCTGGGGTGCGGGGATCGCACAAGCAGCCTCTGGCAAGAGGCTCTCGTGTCCCTGCTGTTTCAGCTCCGCACGAGAGCCCCGTCTCTTCCTTCCACAGTGCAGCCTGGGACTGGGGCAGGAAGTGCGACCGGTGCGGCTCTGGAGGCTCCGCACGCCAGGTAAGTGCGCGTGGGGCCTGGGAGCAATGTGCAACCGTGCATCATTTTCGGCTTCTAGCCAAAAATGAAAAGTTGTGTGATAGGCGCCTGCTGGCCTGTGGAGCATCACATGATTGTGAGTGCGTCGTGCAGATTGCTCCTCACAATTGCACGATGCTCCAGGCGCCCTTTCACATGGAAAATGCCATGCGGAAAGGGCCCTGGGGTTGTAGTTTAGGGAGGTGCATTTAGAATTCTCAGCCAGAGAGCTCTTTGGCCTCGGTAAACTGCAAACCCCAGAATTTCATGGGATGTTGAAAGTAGAATAATAGCATGATAAAAAGTGCAGAAATGGCCCTTGAAGTATTCAGGTTTTTCTGTTCCAAAGCAAAATGACAGATCATGAACCATGGCATTTTCCTGATGTGGTAAGAGGTCCAGAAAGGCATTGACACCATGATAACAAAGCAAAAGAAAGCAAAAGAAACAAGAAAACAAGCTCTGGAATATTTTGCACAGCACACCTCTCTTGTGGAGACTGCTGCCTTCCTGACAATTTCTAGATGGCTCTGGGTGACAGCAGAAATTGTGAGGCAGGGGAAGAGGTTGAGATTTGGAACAGGTCCTTTTTAAAATCAGCTTGTTAGGGCAGGAAGGTGCGGCATATGCAGTGTCATAAAATAAAAGCAATCAGGAAAAATGGAGCTTGAGAGTCTTCTGTTGTTACTTGGCTGATATAAAGTGATTCAGATGATCATGTCACATAAATGAAATACCGCTTTCCTTCTTATGCTTAGCATTTTTCTTGCAGAATCGGTTTGATGTAAATTATTAGGTGGTTTCTAAGACCAATCAGTAGGTAGACTGGTAATACTAGTACTATGTTAAATTTGTGGGAATATTCCATGTCAAATAACCCAGAGATTAAGAGGCATATTAATATAAGAAAAGTAAAAGGTAACTGTTTAGGCTTTAGCCTAGTACTTGAATCATTTGTATGTATATGGTTGGTCCACCACATTTGCAAGTGTCACTGTCACGAACTTGATTATTTGTGAATTTCTCCAAACCTTGCCCGGGCACCTCAAGCACTTCTTTTCCAGGAGAACCTTCCCTCTCAGCAACCCCAAATCAGGCCATGCAGTCCTCCTCCTCCTCCTCTTCCTCTGGCCACTGCAGTTTTCATCAGGTCTTCTAAACATCTCAGATGTATTTGTGGGGCAGGAGTTTAGTTTGGTTTGTCCATTGTTTATAGTTCACCATAACTGATCATTTGTGGTTTGGCCCTGTCAAAGTTTCTCTTCTATTATATTTGTTGCTTTATGTCTTACTCATTGTAATTCTGCATCGCATCCAACCTTCAGGCATAAGGCATGCCCTAGTGCCTGTTCTAATATGCCCAAGTCTGCTTCAGTATGTTCCCAACATGAGTCATTGAAGCCAAGGGTAAACTGATCTATTATAGGACAGTCACTAGTAGCAACCTCTCTGCTTTTGTCTCTTTTCTTTCCAGCTTGTAACTGCAACCTGCATGCCAGAAGGTGTCGCTTTAATATGGAACTCTACAAATTATCTGGTCGCAAGAGTGGAGGTGTGTGCCTTAACTGTCGACACAACACAGCAGGTCGCCATTGCCACTACTGCAAGGAAGGCTACTATCGGGACATGACAAAGCCAATCACCCACAGAAAAGCATGCAAAGGTGTGTATGTCTGGAGAGCGAAAAAACAGAAAAAAAAAACTATAGGTCCACTCATTTCTTTCCTCCATGACCATACCAACAGGTACTTTTCTTCTCCCAGCCCGATCTTCTGTGTGTTTATTCAGAATTAATGAGTTCAGATGTGTATTCATGGGTAAATGCGCCTCAGGTTGCATCCACACTGCACAGTTATAGCACTTTGATTCCACTTTTAACTGCTATGGCTTCATTCTATTGAATTCTGGGATTTGTAGGTCTGGTGAGGGATTTAGGATTTTCTACTGCACCCCCTTGAATTATACCATTAGAGCTCTCTGAGAGAAAGTTCTAAGTGTCTCAGAAAACTATAGTTCCAAAGATTCCATAGTGTGGGACCAGGACAATTGAAGTGGTAGGAAAGTAATATACTTGTGTAGTGTAGCTATACCTTAGAACTGAACATTTCTTGTCTGCCCTCCAGCCTATTCATGTTCAAAAGTATAAGCCATGATAATTCTTTGCATTACCCCTTCTACCTTTGCTATTTTTTCTTCATTTCTTTATAGCCACACACAGGGGAGCGGTGGAGGTGGTGGTGGTTAAAAAAACAAGGGGGTACAAATAGAACCAGGCAGAAACATTAATGTCTGATTTGTCTCCTCACAGATGTATATGGTACTGGTAAAGGAGCAAGACCCTGGTACATCTGATGATACTAACAGGAACTTGTATTACATGTTATAGTAATAGGAACTGAAGATAAATAAGCCTATTCTTTATCTTCTGTATCCATCCATCCATCCATCCATCCATCCATCCATCCATCCATCCAGTAGTGTATGTATATGCAATTTTGCATTACTACCCTCGAAGAAAAGGTGTGCAGTATGTGTGGAGAGGTTCTTATATTCAACCTTACACTCTGCATGTGTAAAACATTGGACCACGACCTGTTGGCACAGCAACACAGTCTCTGCCATGAGGAAGAAGAATTCTGTAAATTGGATGAAAGGACACATTTTAAATTCTTGAGTTTAAAGTGGTTCCAGTATCAATCTACCTACCTTTACTTGCTGTATGTTATACAGTAAAGGACTACTTGTCTTGTGATAGCTAGTGTCTGGAACCTGGAGTCTTTACATCTTAGAGCTTATCCAGCTCAGAAGTGCTTGAAGTACAAGGTCAAAATTTTTGCTTAATTATTTTTTAAATAAAATTATTTGTAGAGTTGAGACACTAATTAGTTTATAAAATGGCACTTTGCCTGTTTTTTTTGCTTTCATGTGTTGGAGTAGATTCTGAAGTTGTGGGCACTGAATGGCTAATGTGTTGGGAATCTTGGCTCACAAGATTTCTCCATTCCCCCTGTGAGGTAGCCCCAGCTCTTGAGGAGGATTCCATTGCTTAGCTTTTAATAGCTACTTGACTAACAATCCCATTAGTAGAAGCTGTACATTTCCCCCATGACTGTGCTCTCTTGGGAGCTAGGAAATTCCCAAAAGGGGAGAAAGAAATCATAGGAAGCTGCGGTTGGGAGCATGGAAGTAGGGCTTCTGTTGTTATTGTGAGTGTGAGGAGGAATTGTACTACCATGTTCCTACTCCAACTATAGATGGCACTGTGTTCTGCTGAAGCAGTCAGTTGTGCTGCTGTTCTAAGCATCCATTTTGGTCTGGCTTCTGTCAGAAAAAGACCGTTGGAAGAAACCCTGTTTCATGTTAAAATTGCAACCTACTCTTTGGGTGAAGAAATTGTCCTTTTTCTGCCCCAATGTTTGCCTCTTGAGCTGTGGGAGAATTTGAACAGCACATGGAACTGATTCTCTCCATCTTCCAATGAGAGATATGTTGGATTTTACAGCTTTTTCAGGCCTCCCATCCTGTAGTGGTTTCTTGCTTTTTGAAGTAGCTTTTGGAAGGCACATAATTCACCCATTTGAGTCTCTCGGAACCTGGCCCTGAAACTATTTGAGGAAAGAGATCTGGGCAGTTTAATTCTGAAAGCTCCACTTGTCTGGACTGTCCACAATGTCCATGAAACCATAATGCTTTCAAGACTTTTAAAAGAAAGAAAAAAAAAGTTCAGAAGTTTGTTTTGTTCAACTTGCCACAGCTTATCAGCCATCTTTCATCTTCTTCCCCACCCTATCCCCCTTCAAACACATAAGCGCAGGAACACATACAGAAATGCTGAATGGCTTGGAGTAGCTATTCAGAACACGTGTGACTAGACAAGTAAAAACAAAGATGTGGAAAAGGGACCTCAGACATAAGAGAAGAAAGACAAAGGTGTGAATGGATTGGTGAGGTTATTCAGATCAGCAAATGGGCCTCTTACATCAAAAACAAAGGCTCGCCTTCCTTCCCCTTCCCACAGGTGTGCATACCAGCAAACACTGGGCTCCATTCAATAGGCTTAGCATCTGAGAGGACAAAGGCTATTTCGTTTGCATAGACGCAGATCTACCGTGTATACATACATACACACACACACACACACAGACCCAATGCATAAGCGTTTGCTCTCTGAACAAAACAATCACAGCCTAAAAACTTCTTTCATTGAATGGCTTATCATTGGATGAGAAAGAAAATCTGAGCAAAATACACTTATTTAAAATCAAGAATAACTATGATGTAAAAATGTGCAATTGTATAACCATTTGGGATAGCCCTGGTGATGATGTGATATCTATATCTACACCTATATCTTAGTTGCTAGAGGTACCCAGGATGATATACAACATAAAAGCATCATTATCAATATAAAATACAATGACAGTAATTAGCTTTTGAAAGCAATAAAAAGTATAATGCAACCAGCTCTTGAAAAGAAACAAAATACACATACATGAACATAAAAAGCAAACAGCAGCAAAGGTAAAAGATATTACACATTAAAACTGGCAACAATTAAATTAGGTGTTTTAAAATCTGTCAGAATAAAAAAGTTTCTTCATTTTCTGATGAAGGGGGGTGCAAAGGGGAAGTTCTGGTGGGGAGAGCATTCCTGAGTTGAATACCATAGAGAAAAGGCCCTCCTCTCCTGTCAAGGTCCCTGAAACTGTTTTTAAGGTGTGTAGGAGGGTTCACCATTGGCAGGTTGTTATTAATTTTGCCTACCTGTGAGTACATGCAGTGGGAAGGAAAATTACATATCCCATCTATTATCATTGAAACATCCTTAAGTATGAAGACTCTTACATGCACAATATGTACTGAGAAGGCCTCTCCAAGTGTTCAGTGTTGCTTATTACCAAGTAACTGTGCACAGCATAGATTACAGACAATCTTTATTATTCCTGCAGGACTCAGCAACGATAACTGTCTTAATACTCCTTGGTGCTTGTTCATTCAGTAACCTGATGATTGATAATTTCTGAAGATGCTCACCTACATAGGAGGCTTGGTGGACCAATTTTGATAAATCATTTTTGTGGAGTGCAGCCCCTCACAATCTAGTTTGGGGAGGGACTTGAGTCCACCATGCCTGTCCATTCTGGGATCCATGTTTTCTGCCTAGTTGGCAAATGTCTTGAGATAGCGTTATCCATAACAACCAAATAACTCGTACAAGATGTACATAGCTGAGTCCTTAAAAAAGAAAAAAAAAGACCAGATATCAATTTTGTTACCTATGTTCAGAAATTACCACATTATTAGTGGATGTTGTTTAGAGCAGGTATAATTGCATTGTCAGGAAAATTTAAAGGTGACAGCTGATGTCCTTTCAGCTAAGCACCAGTCACCTGTCAACACAGAATCTTACTACAAGTCAGAAATAAAAATTCTATAAAACAAGAAGTCAAAGTGGCCAAATTCATAATATGCATGCTCTTATTTTCATTCCCACTCCTCACCCTGTCTATTACTCAGGATCAGTGCCACACTGTTCTCTGTCTTGAGCCTTGTGCAGTGCTTTTCAAGGCTGCATATGTCTCTCTCACAGATTCTGGGATTTTTACATCAGTCTCTTTATACAAGGAGTACTTAGGATGCCCATTTGTTCCCTTTTAAACTGTGGCCATCAGTCATATCTTGAAACAAATTCACTGTCTCTTAAAATGTACCTTACCATACTTGAATGTGTTTTCTTCATATTTGGCTGCTGTCCTCTCCCTTGCAAATCTTGTCCAATGTTTATTCATTTTCCTTTTTGTTCAGCTCACTTTATACACTCTTTATTTCCCTTTCTGTTTCTTCTATGCATTCCTCTCCACTCTACATTTTAAAAGCTCCAAGTTTCCCCATTCCTTCATTTTACTTTTTATCTGTGCTTCAAACTCATATTAAGACTATTTCCCAAATGTATAGTTTTATGAATTTCTTATTCTAAGTTTAACTTATTTCTGCTGTCAGTCAGCAGGATGAATTATGCAGATTTTTTTAAAAAAAAATCTGTATGTGCTTCAAGTATACTAAAAAAAAAATAAATCTAATGTTGAATCCCTTTTGATATATGAGATGCAAACTCTGTTCAGCACTGGCAGAAGTGGTAATAGCTTACATTTTAAAAAAATGCCATCAGTGCTAAAGTTAAGCATGCCATTTTCTGTCCTAACAGCAAAGTAACACAAAAGTGCAGAGGGAAAGAGCAGTGGGGATACTAGCAGGTGAGGGGGGCAGAGTAAGTGCAGTAAACCAATTGAGAATGCGCTTTGTGTACGGAGAGAGGGAATGAAGAAGAGGGAAATGACAAGAACCTTGCTCACTGGAAACTCCTCTGAGACACCTCCCCTCCCATGCCTCCCCAGTGTCAAAGCTTTCAGCAGATGTTGCTTTTGCATATAAAATGTTGTATTTGGAACCATGAAGTCTAAAACTGAAAGATGAGCTCCTCAGGAATATGGCAATAGAAGCCAAATTTTGAAATTCATGGAATAATTGGAGCCATGTACAGTGACCCTGTTTATGCTCTCTAAACTCTGCCCCTCTGCGAGGGCAAGGCCTTGTATTTCAGCTAAGAGAGTGTCTGTGGGAGGCAGATGTATTGTGCGCCCACCTCATTCATCTGATAGAAAGGAAACATGCCCAACTAATGTGGGCCACTCAGAACAGCCTGAAGCTTTTGAATACACCAGGATTTCAGCTGCGGAGAGCAGTGGGGTTGGTGGGAGGGGGAGGGCGAAAGAGCCACACTACTGAATGTGGGCACAAAAGAGGGAGGGGAAATAAAAGATTGCTTGACATCATTGCTTGGCAAGTTGGAATCCACAAGAGCAGAGAGAGGGTTTGGAAAGACCAAGGCAATTCATGCCTGGAGTGGGAGGAGGGCAACTCTGACACAACAGTTTTAATATTTTTTCAAGCTGTTCAACCCTCCTGAGAGGAATAATGTGCTGATTAGTAAGGTGTTGGTAGAGGACAGAAGCAGATTGATTAGGTAGTGAAGTGGACACTCTCAGGTTGAGCCTAGAGTAACTAAGGTTGCAACTAAAAAAGATAAAGCTGAAAACAAATGGACCCCTGCCTGGTGGTGGTGGTGGTGGTGGTGGTGGTGATGATGATGATGATGATTAGAGAGACGTGGGGGAGAAGAAAAGGTAAGAGCTCCTTGAATGTTTTCTTGCCTTCCTTCCCCTTCATCCTAGGTTCAGATAACAGAATTTTACCAAGAGTTCGCTGCACATTCAAGAACTCTTCAACAAATATACAAAATCAGCAGCTATACCAAGAGATCTTTGCAATGTTCTTCCCGACCTTTTGCCAGTTTTTGTTCTGTCATGAGGAAACATCATGACTTACAGTCAATTGAGTATTATTTTGCAGTGTGCTCCATGTGACATTCAAGTGACCTTCAGACCAGCAAGACACGTTTCTTCCCTTGAACTTGGGTTCAAAGAAATCTTTCCCTCAAAATCTTTCAGTTTTGAGGTTAAGGTCATGGCAATACATGCATGGAATATAGGTGTCATTGTGTTAGTATTTTGTGCAAGACAAGACTTCTTAGACTTCAGCGCTAATACTTTTAGTGTTAGCTAGAACCAGGTAATTCAGAGGAAAAGAAACCTTCACTTCACAAGAAGGGAAAGACATTTTGAAAACCCAGCCAGTTGGCTGAGGCTATAAATGGCTCATAGATGTGTTCCACATATCCAAAGGACAGTTTCTCAGTTGTGGAATCTATAATATGATACGGAACTGAGCATATTGAGAAGTTCAGCATTTTTTAACCTGTGGAGAAACTTGATAGCATATAAATAATGGGCCTTCTCCACTTTAACAGTGTGTCATTTGCTTTAACTATGCTGTGGTAGATGAAGAGATACGGTAAGCCTGTTCTGTGGGCTATACCACTTCAGATTATAGGCTTACTTGATGGATTGGTCTTGTATATATGGTGGGCACAGGGGCAGTGGCCATTGGCGTGGGGAATCCACTCTGAGATTTAGCCCAGACTTTAAAGTAACAACCCAAGATATTGGGATCTATTCTCCCAAACAGGTTCAGTAACAAAGAACTGCAAGCCTGATACAAAACTGTAGATGAAAAATCCCAGCTCAGCGCTGATTCCATTCACATTTTAAAAAAGATCCAAATTCAAGATATAGAACAATGCTGCTTTTTAACTGCTTTCATGCTAAGGAACTAATGCAAAGTCTCCAAAACTTCTTCGTATTGAATTTTACTTGATAATTGTTCCCACTTCCCATCCTGAGCTTAGTGGCACTCACAAATGCACTATAGGTGCTTCCTGTCAACATAGTATCAACCTTGGTTTTTTTCCTGTGGATTATCAGAATAGATTCAATATATGACAGTGCAATTATTATTGTTACTACTACAGTTTTCAGCGAACTTTCTCCCTGCCCTACCAACAGAATCTATACACTCTTTATTTTGTACTGTCCCCTGGAGGAAGCATCATGTGTACAAAGTGTTCAAATTCTGCGTTTTGTTTCATTTCAATCTCGTGCAGGAGGACATTACCCAAGGTGTGAAGGTTAATGTGGGTGCTATTGCAGTGTGGATCAGCACTTAGAATACTGGCCAATGGGTATGAAACCAAAGTCCTGTTCCAACCTATTCTGTGTTTAGCCAACTCTGAGTGAAACCCCCACAGTGGGACAGCCTCTGTAAAAGACAGAGCAGATTTTGTTGCTCTATCCAAAGGTAAAGACTTTAGCATAGATGACAAGCAAAGCAGGATGGTTTAAACTAGGCTATCTGATGCAGGCAATTGGCAATTTTTCCCCAGTGTGTCAGGGCACTAAATTTGTGCCCATTGGGGAAATTATTTTTATTTATCTCCTGGAAACTTGCCAGGGACCAGCAGTCAATAGTTGAGAGACCAGCGCTGCTCCAGGAACCACCAGTTTGAGTAGCACTGGTTTGAACAACAAGTATTGGAGGAGAAACTCTATACATTGTTAATCCAGTCTCTGCCACTGACTCTGTTAAGGTCCCTCACCCTGCAAGACTTTTATCCCTAAGTTTTAAAAACATAATTGAAAGTTTAGCTTGTTTACATTCAATGGAATAATTGCTTTGTGATGATTGTTTTGTGGACTATGAAAAGGTCTCAAAAATGTTAATTTCTTTTCAAACAAATGGTTCTATTTTCCTGATTTCAGAATGTGAGAGAAAAACATTGGTGAATTTTTCTAAAGTTTTAGCCTTGGTAGACCATAATATACAAAGTGGACAAATCTAACAGATGGAAAGAGAATTTAAAAAGCTACAGGTTGGAAGCCTTTGGCTCAGTAGAAGTTCAGCACAGTGCAAATTGTTTAATATGGGATTTTGCATAAGGAGGACTTCTGGGATGCAACTTTGCCGAAGAGGTTTGTTAACAGGTTTGTTAAAGGTTACCATCTAACAAATTTCAGCTATTTCCCCATTAGTAACAATATTAATTTCTAGATAAGCAGATGATCTGACACTAAACTAGGCTGTTCTGAAATATCACGTGTCTGAATGCAATTCAGATTAAGACATTAACCCATTGTGTTTGTCATTTGCTTTACCAGCAACTCACCTTCCATTCTGTAGAGAAGAGAATGTTTCTCCATAAGACTTGATTCTTTCAACCATTTTTTTAGTGATTCATTTGCATTTGCACATAATACATTTCAACAAATATGTCTAATAAAATCTCAGTGCCTTGCAAGAATAAAAGTGATTTGACTGTCTATGTAGAAAGCATGCAACAAATCCAAATCATTCTTGTGAATTTATGTTGGCTGGTATCAACCTGTAACTCTTGCCATGCTGTTTAGTTTCCATGTGGGGTGTTTGTGTATAACAAGGCAGTTTCATCTATTCATTCTAACAAACATGCTGCGCTAAACTGCTTTCCTTCACTGTTGCGCTTGTGCTGTCTGTGCTGGTATTTCTGAATGGACAATACCATAACTACTGAGAAAACAGAGAGAGACTGACAGTTCTCTTTTGTACATGACTACTCAAAAGCAAGCCTCGTTGAGTTCAGTGGATTTATTTCAGGAAATAGGATTACAGCCTGAGTTACTTGAAGGTATACTGTCATAGCAGGTTTGACTCTGAAAATTATATTTTACTCTGAAGTTACATAGCATTCTTTTTTTAAAAATGTAAACAACTCTATTATGAGGTTACTTTCTTTCCCTTTCTTAAAAAAATGCACTGTGGAAATACACAATGGATTGTCAAATTTGAATATCTTTTTAGAACATGTTAATATAATCGGTGGTGTTCTTTTAAAAGTCCTAGTTGGCGGAAACATTAACGTTAATTTCAGATTTTGTTCTGAAAAGAACACTGTAATCTTTGTAGTTACAAAAGAAAAGAAAAGAAATGATGAAAGAAGAATAATTTGCTTTTAAAACTCTGTAAGTGAATAACAAATGAACAGAGCTCTGTTAGCTTTAAAAAAAAAAGTTCCAGAACATGTAAAAACTCAAATCCATGATGGACAGAGGAGAACGGTGCAATGCCTAATTTGCACGGCTTTATTTAAACATCAGCAGGGGAAAACCCACAAAGCAAAAACAGCAGAATGAATTACAATATGAATATTGTAACAGGAGCAAACAAAAGACAAACTGGTTGGTAATTTTTGCTTGACTCTAAAATTGTGCTAGAAAGAAGCAGAAAGGGGAAAAGATGACTTTAATAAGCTATAGAAGATTATGCATCCTTGCCTCTTGTTTGAAAATTTATTCAGCCCTGCTAAGCTTTTCATAAAGTTTTAACTGGTCCCCAACCCCCGTGCTGTATCATGTGGTGAACCCGATAAGAATAGAATCAAATGAAAAACTTTTGGTAGGCTAGCAAGCATGGTGACCCCTTTACTGCAACTTGGAAACAAGCCACACAACAGGAAAAGAGATGACAGATTGAGTAGGGATATCACATGAAGTGGCAGGGTTGGGATCATGCCAAGGTGTACTGGGGCACAGCCGGGAAGTAGGAAAGGAGCCAAGCTGCCATATGCTACTGGGTGGTCAAGGCAGAAATGAAATGCCAGTGATTCAAAAAAAAAAAAAAAGGCATCTTGATGAGAGGAGGAGGAAGAGGAGAATAGAAATCAGGTCACACAAATGAAAGCCAAAAATAATTGTTGCACTTGCAGTGGATTGATCATGGTGTGACTAGCAAGGACTGGGCCAGGGCTAGTGTTGTAATCCTCTCCCTTCTTTTCTCCCTCTCTACTGCCCAAGGTCTGTCCCTGCCCTAAGTCTGGAGGAGGCTTAACTGCTAGCAAATCTTTCATGTTCAGCTAAACTTAGTCCCTCTTTTCAAGCTGCGTTGTATTCTCAACAGTTCATTAAATCTTGCAGTGATATTTTAGGTGAGAACTCATTACATTACTTTTATCTGCAGTGTGTGTGAATGTTTGGCTACCAAGCAATACCACACACTCCAGGGCCAGCTGAAGGAATTTTTCTTGCTGAGGAAGAATACAAGACAGCACCCCCTTCCCTATTTATTGAAGCTAACTGGACGGTTGAATGTTTCTTTAAAACTGGCAATCCTCCACCATACCTGGAGGCAGCAGGCTAGTTTAACAGTGTAATGCACACACACAACTCTGCCCTCCAAGAAAGGAGAATACCCAAGGGGTCTTAGGACAAATGCCTTGGGAGGGGATGTCACTGCTGTACCCCAGCATCTTCCTCCTGAAGGGATTGCTTCACCTTTCCTATTAGTAGAACCAGCCTTGCACATCCCCACTTCCCATGATTCAGCATTCCAGGTTGTTATTCCTGGGTCAGCATTCCAGAATCCACCATTCCAGGAAGTTATCCCTATGTTGCTTCCTTTGCAAAGAAGGGTGGACTCTCGCAGCTTCTAGATGAAACTCTGGACATATTTCATTGGCAAGCAGCCATTTTGCCCTTTTCAGCGCATTCCAAAATCTCACTTAGGTGCAAATAGGATCTGTGGCTGTAATTTTCAAGGTTTGTGATGTTCTCTTTTATAGAAGCTGTTCCTTTTTACAGCTTGCTGATTTTACTGTCACAGACAATGGGTCCAGGGTCCCATTTGTTGTGTTTCTAATACCTGAGATTTTAGATGACAAAGGGAAGAGGGAAGGGGAGCGGGGAACCAGTGCTGCTTATCAGCAGTTCTCGTCCTCTTAAAGTCTTCCGTAGATAATGTATCTCCAAATATGCATCCCTTGCTCTGGCCACATAGATTTATATAGTTTTGATCTAGCAATGGCAACATCTTCAGATGCCAACCTATTCTGCTCAAGGGCTGGGCATGCTGAAGGGCAGCCAGCAGGCATGCAGCTGCAAAGACACAGACAAAGGCACACATACCCTTTCATGAAAAGGCAAATCAATATGGAGCATGAGTGTAAGGTTGCAAATATAATAACCTGCACTAAACAGTGCTTCTTGCTATATCTCTTGGATTTGTACCAGCAAATGTGCCAGGTGTTGTTAGGTTGTTGTGCACCTTCAACTGTGGCATTTCTGATTTTTGGTGACCCCAAGGTGAATCTATCATAGGGGTTTTTTGGGCAGAATTTGTTCAGAGGGAGTTTGTCCTTACTTTCCTCTGAGGTTGAGATGGTGACTTGCTCAATGCCAGCCAGTGGGTTTTCATGGCTGAGTGGAGATTCAAAGACAGATCTAGTCCAACACTCAAACATTATACTATGCTGGCTCTAGGTGTTGTTACACAGCATATAAATTATTGGTCTCATTATGAAAATGGGACTAACTTTCTAAAAGTAGGCCATATTGTAGCTTTGGATTTGTCTGTCAAAAATCTGAAACACAGTTTTCTTACATTTCTCACAGAGCCCCCCGAAGCAGAATATGTAACATGAGAGTCATCTTTTGTTTCTGACTAAATAAAACATTGCATGTATTTTGAATTCACTATATCCTTCCCTCATCCTGCTTCTGAAAGAGTTAGGCTGATAGGGAAGCTACAGATCTCTTTCGTGTAAGAAACCTGCTCTGTTATGTATCTGTTGTGCACTATATATGTGGAGTTGGTCCTCTAAGCCCTTTTGATTAATTTCAGCTCTGATATTTGCCAGGCTACTGATACTAATGTAATTCTATTGAAACAGAATCCCTCTCGGGTTTTATAGTATTACTGTAAAACTGCTCAGCACGCTGAGGAAAGGATTTCCATGCTTTTGATGAAAAAATGATGAACGATATGAACCATGAATGCACTCATGCTCCACTTGCCAATGTAAACCTAATGAGGAGCAGTGGAATTTAACATATGGAAAGGCGGCAAGTCAGCTTAACGCAGGCTAAATTTTTAAGAATGCCAATCTTCCTCCTAAATTTCTGTGCTAAAGATTCTCAGCCAAAATTCAGAACTTCAGCAAAGGGTCTCTGCTCCGCTTTCTCACTTTGAGATCAGTAGCCACTGCTGCCATTTTCACTTGAGCAGGAATCTGAGTTCTTCTTTTCTTTGCAAAAGAAAGTTAAGGGAAGCTTCCAACCAGTTCTCTGTTAAACGTATTGATCTCTAGATATTGTACATCATTCTGATATGTATAGATTAAATAGGATATATTGTACTGAGATTCAGTCATTTCTCTTTTTTCGTTTTGTTTCGTTTCGTTTCCTTTCTTTTCCCTTCCTTTCCAAAAGACCTTGGCAATTTCAAACTAAATCCCAATACAAAAATTAACTCTTGATTATTAAAATGATAGCAGCCATACCATCCTGTGCAGTGAATTCCACTGTATGAAAAAGTACTTCCTTTATTTGCACTGCATCTCCCACTATTTAGCTTCAGTGAATGACTGACCTCAAGATCTAAGATTATGAAAGGGTGAAAAGCTTCTTTCTCTCTACTTTCTCCATGCTAGGCACAATTGTGCAATTGAATAGGGACGGGGCGGGGGGGGCGATGGGGGTGGTTCGCCCTAGGTGGCAATTTTTTGGGGTATCCCAGCTCGTAGCCATGCCCCTGTGCGCCATAGCCACACCCCTCGTACTGTGGCCACACCCTCATGCACCATATCCTCACCCCCTGTAGCTCCACTGCTGCAGTTGTGTGAGCTGCCCTTCTATTTCACCTTATTTGCCTTTTCTAAACTAAGCTAAACTTTCCTCACTGGGCAGTTGCTCCAGTCCCTTGATCATTTTGTTTGCCCTTTTTTGAACCTTTTCCAGCTTTTTCAGATACAGTGAGCTGAACTGAACAGAGTATTCAAGCTTTGCTCTCACCAAGGGTTTGTATAAGGGCAGCATGATATTGACAGTTTCATTTTCAGTTCCCTTCCTTACCATATGGAATTTGCTTTGCCACACACTGGCTTGACATTTTGTGCAACCCATCTGTTATAGCATATCTTTCTTGGTCAGTCATTTTCAACTCAGATTCCATCAATGTATAGGTGAAGCTGGGAGTGGGGGAAACACTTTTGTTTCAATATGTATCACTTTTTACACCTGCTTCCATGGGATCTAATTTACCATTTTACTGCCTGCTTGTCCAGCTTGTAGAGATCCTTCTGGAGTTCTTTGCAATATGGTTTTGGTCTCACTGCTCGAAATAGTGTCATGAGCAAATATGTCCACCATGTTGCTCACCCCAACTCCTGATTTTTTTATGAACAAGACAAAAAGCACTGGTCCCAAGATAAATCTCTGATGAGAGCCAGTATTCATGTCCCTCCAGTATGAGAACAGACCATTTATTCCTGCTCTCAACTTTCTGTTCTTCAATGATTTTTTGATCCATAAGTGTACTTTACCTCTTAACCCACAACAACTTAGTCTTTTCTGGAGTCTTTGGAGTGGGACTTCATCAAAACCTTTTGGGAGATCCAGGTGGACAATGCATGCAATCTTACATCATGCTTTTGGAACATTATGCTCCTCCAGACCACTTCTGTGCAGCTGTGCCTCCCCTCCCATGAAGTCAGCTTGCAAATACTGCAGCACTCCCCCACGGCCCTATAAGCGGCTGAGGGAGGGCAATGGCTGTTCTCTTCTGCTGGCTGTAGAATTGTAGCGAAAAATCAGCTGGTCAGCCTTGCCTCTTTCCTGGCTCCTAAATAGCTTGGAAGGGTACCCTTCTGTGGAGGAAAAAGGAAAGTGTGCAAGGAGGTACTGAATACCTCAATGTAGCCAAAATGATGTATTGGTGTATATCTGTAACAGGGTTCCATCCAGTGTCAATCAGATCACACATGTCCACCTGTAAACTGACACTTTCACTAAAAGGTTATTGAGATGAGATAGGACTTACATTGTAAAAGCCATGTTTATTCTTGTCCTTCTATATATTTGATAATTTTATGCTTAGCAACACTTTCCACCTGGAACAGATATAAAGTTAACTGGCCTATTGTTTCCTGGATCGCCTCCCAATCTTTTTAAAATTGGCATTGTAGTTACCATTCTCTAGTCTTCTCCTGCTTGCAAGTACAGATGCTGATCTTATGGACATGATCCATGTTTTAGAAGATCAATGATTTCATTTTTCTTTATATAATTTTACATGGGTACCATCTACTCTGATAAATTGGTTGTCAGCAAGGTCAGTAAGGTCTTCATGCTAGGTGGGCCATTTACCAAGAGGTCTACATATTCATCATAAACCTCTCTGTTTCTAATGACTGAACCCTCACCATTACTGTAGAGCGTATACCTTCCCATTGGAGGTATATCCTCAGCTGGAGAGGATATCTATCCATGGAACCCTTCTTTTTCCATTTAACTTTCTACAAGGAGAAATAGAAAACTGTCCATATGAAACTCATATTTTCTATGTTCTTCTATACAAGTCATACATAAGAGTTAGTTGTTAATGCACCAGATCTTTCCATAAATTTAAGACTTTGGTATACTAAATTCATCTGTCCTGCTATTAGCATAAAAGATATATGGGTGCCATTTTGTATAAATGTTTTTGTTATATATGTCAACATTTCTTGAAGAATATACATAGAAAATGAGTTTTTCCTAAAGTGCAACAGACCATAATTAGTTTCTCCATTGTGAAATGGACAGAGCCTTTTAGCCTTTCCAGTTTTGTGCAACAATTCAACTTCCTGTTGAACAATAAAAACTGATCAGATCTTCAGGTAGGATGAGATCCTCCTAAAGTATCAGTTCCTTTTCCCTTCAAGTTATGGCCTGGGGTCACGCCCTGCTTCCAGAGCATAGACTCTGTCTCAGAGTCTGAAGCAGAGGGCACGCCAGAGGCTGAAACAGAAGGCATGCCAGGGCCTGTTGTACAGAGAGAGGTTGCAGTGCCAAAAACAGAACAGAAGGGGGTACCAGCTCCAACAGAGAGTCCTGCCTCTTCAGATATAGAGAAACACTTATCTCAACCCAATTTCGCAGTGCAAAGGCAGCAAAGAGAGACCCAGTGTTGCTCTCTCAGAATTTATAACCGGCAATAATCAATCAAGTCTCAGCTGCACTAGGCTTGGGACCTATTTAGCTGACATCCTTCCCCTCCAGGAGTTGTCAGAGCTTATCTGACCTGCTACCTTGTTGGATGCCTTGACAAATGCTTAGATTGACCTTGGACACTCCATTGCCATGAAACCCTGCTGGACTTTATGTTGGACTTTATTTATGACTCCTTGCTTACTGTCTGGAAGTAAGTAACAAGCTGGGAGATATTCAGTTTGTTTTGTTTGATTTATCAGCTGTGCTAGGACTGAGATAGGACACCTCCTTCCTTGAGACCCTCCTTCTATGTGACTAAAAGAGTCATTACCTTGGGAGTGGGATGATGCTACCACATCCCGAAGACCTCACCCACTAACCTCTCTACATTTATCAGCTTCTCCATCTCAGCTTCCTTGTCCTTAAGAGAATCAACTTGCTCTCTGAGAATCAGCCTGGAGAATCATTGCACCAGAAATACACTCACAATTTCAATTTAGCAAGCAGATAGTCATAACTGGAGTAGCATTTGCAATAAACCAGTTTGCCAGTATCAGTTATCCATTAGCAAAACATGGAGAAGGGCTGTTTGCTTCACCCTTCTTAACCTGTTATTAAACCCACACAGATGCTGTCCCTCTCTTCATCCAGTATTGCTTCGTTTCTAGGTCCATACCTTTGTCCTAGTTTAGCAGGTACAGTCCTGTCATCCCACTTTTTCAGCTGCTTTTCAAATGTCCCAGTTTCTTTCTCCTCCTTCCACTTTCCCCCTGTGTCCCCAGCACACTTGCATTGCTACAAACTGAGTTCCAAATCAGAAACGGAGTTTGCACTCCACTAACTCAGCAAAGGATAGACTACAGGAACAGGCAGAGCCCTTCCCAGTAGGCTCAGATGAAAGCAAACTGCTGCAGACTTTTCTAGCTTGTGTTTCTAATAACTGTTGTCATCTTGACCACATTCTGAACTTGCTTGGTCTCTTTGGAAATATTGGAGATATTTGGGTCTGGAACTCTTTGTCACTGAGCCTCTCCTTTCGCTCACTATGACACTTCCACAGGTCAGTGTTGTTTTAAAGATCAGCTTTACAATTTGTCTTGGAACCAAAATCAGTATCTGTCATTGTGATTGATAACTAAGAGAGAAGGGCCAAATACTTATTTGCATTATTCATTTATTTGTTTATTAAATAAATAAATATCATTTGTATAACTAGTAATAGGAATGCCCTTATCTTTTCTTCATCCCATGCCCTAGTCATTCCACAAGCTTAGTTCTTCTGCAGAGATATCATGCATTGGGGGTCAGGGTATATCTGCCTTCAGGTCACCTGTCAGATGTGGTTTTGCAAGTTCCTTCCTCTGAAGTACTTTGGACAAAGTCCTAACTACCATGCAAGGACAGATATTCCACCACTGCCACTAGCCTACCAAGAAGAAATATTGAAGGGCAAAACATCTGATTTATTTTACATTAGGAATTTTACTATGTTCATAACTTGCGTTTTAGTCCTGTACATACTTATTCATAATTAAACCCCATTGAAGCCAACAGGACCTACAGCTGTTCCTAAGACTACTGGTATTTTACCCAATATACATCATAGTACTGATTCACTAGTATTAGTTCCCAATGCACTTGAAAACTGAAGAAAAAGGCCAAGAGAGACAAAGCAGAAGAAAGGGGGAAGACAAAGGAGGAAGAAGTAAAAATTCTTGTCTTTTTTTTTCTTTTGGAAAGGTTGGAAAGTTTTGTTGTTCATCTGTCATCTGTGTGAACTTGTACAGCAGAGGTCTCAGCCCTGGCTCCTTGAATATTAGTTCAGTAAACTACAAGTCTTTCTACATGCAGTGATAACAGTACACTGAAGTCACGCTGATGCCAAAAATCCTCTCATGTTGCAGATGTCTTAAAGCTCTAGAGAAGCCAATAGTTTCACACACTTCCACCCAGATTACATCTAGTACAGTTTTGTGTCCAAGAAAGGATCAAGCCATTTCTCTTTCCCTTTAGGCCTTTTATGCTTCAGATGGTGATGTTCCGGAACTTCAATTCTGGCAGGTGGTTTCTTCCCCAATAACTCCCCACTCTTGTCCCCTCAAACTGAAGGCTCTAGCCTTCTGTTTCTATAAAGGGATGAGAAGCCACAAGGCAGTGAATTTCCTCCTTAGGCTTTATACTATTCCATAAGATTAGGTTGCACATAAAGCTGTTCCCCCCACCCCCACCCCGGTCAAAGAATTGGGGACATCATCTCTTGGATGTTTAGAAATTTATGAAAGCCTGACCCTTGCATGTCAAATGTAAAACAGAAAGGTCTTTGGGGGAGATAAACAAGGAGGAGTCTTTTCACAGTCCTTCCTAAAGGCCAGAAAGACATCTGGACATAAATAGGACAAGGATTTCTTGGAATCAAATCGGATCTCCGGTGTGATTCCCAGAACATGGTGCTGGCATGTCTGCTTAGACTTCCCCTGTGACACAGCCCAGTCAGAAAATGGTTGAGAAATATTCAGGGGTTCCCTGCTTTGTGACTGTATCTTAATGCACGTGTTTGTAGCTCCTGGAGTGCAGGAGCTCTGCACTTGCACAGATGCTCTTGTTTGTCATAACTTTGGAATTTGGTGTCAGGAAACAAATGATTTTAGAAAAGAAAATGTTAGCAGGACCCAGATTAGCAGCCATCTGAGAAGAGCTATGGTGGAAAAGGAGAGGAAAAACACAAAAGTGTAGTTGTGGTTCATAGATCTGAGATATTATTTTATCTATTTATCTGTATATAAGACCTTATTTACAACCATGTTCATATCCATCATATTCAGCTGAGTCAAATGATCAGATCTTGGTACCCAATGTTATCCAATTTCTGAGCTTCTTGTGGAATAAAATTATACAATGGACCAGATGGAATTGATGAGCCATTGAACAAAAGTAGCAACAGCAAAACAAATCCACCTGGGTGATACCAATAATTGGAAACATTGTACGTTGTCACAGTGCAGCAAGCCATCAGAAAAACAATAACAGAAGTCAAGATAAGATCAAAGTAGCTGAAATTCTGAAGCATGTCGTATTACAAATGATAATATTCAGCGAAGGGACTGAAAATATAAATACTGCTGAACCCTATTTAGCTTATCTCTGAAAAGAAAAACAAAACACAAACAGACCAACCAAGATATTACAACAAGCAGTCTGGCGTAACACTCAGTGATTCTGCATGCAAAATGAAGACAATTTAATAATAGAAAGCCTTGCAGAGGAAGAAGCATGTCAATCTAACAGGAAACTAAAAGATGAAAATCAAGTCAAATAAAATGCACAGACTTGTATTAACTCACACAAGAACCCTAATGTGCAATTTTAAGAGCAGTGAGAAAGGCAGGGAGACTTCATGAAGAAACAGATACTTCTATAGTTATAATTCTGCACACACTTTCTTGGATGTATGTTACATTGAATTCAGTACATTCCAAAAGTGGAACAAGACATACATTTGACAACTCCAAAAAACAATATTGAGGTACCAGTGTTACACACTGTATGAAAAAAGACAGTGACCCATAATGGTTCCTTTCATCAGCCCACCACACATGGTCAAGGAATCATAGAATCATAGAAATGTAGAGTTGGAAGAGACCACAGGGGCCATCCAGTCCAACCCCCTGCCATGCAGGAACACCCTCAAAGCACTCCCAACAGATGGCCATCAAGCCTCTGCTTAAAAACCTCCAAGGAAGGAGACTCCACTACACTCCGAGGCAGCATATTCCACTGCCGGACAGCCCTGACTGTCAGGAAGTTCTTCCTGAGGTTCAGGTGGAATCTCCTCTCCTTTCAGTTTGAATCCATTGCTCCTTGTCCTGGTCTCTGGAGCAGCAGAAAACAAGCCCTCTCCCTCCTCTACGTGGCATCCCTTCAAATATTTAAACAGGGCTATCATGTCCCCTCTTAACCTTCTCTTCTGTAGACTAAACATACCCAGCTCTCTAAGTCTGTCCTCATAGGGCATGGCTTCCAGGCCTCTCACTATTTTGGTCGCCCTCCTCTGGACTTGCTCCAGCTTGTCAATATCCCTCTTGAATTGGGGTGCCCTGTAACTATCTGCACATCTCATGACATATCTGTAACATAAAGCACAATATGGATTGTATGTATGTGCATAAATGTGAATGTTCTTCATACACATACCCATTTCAGGAGGAAAAGCTGAGCAAGTGTTCTAGCTAAAAACTTTAAAATCAGGTTATAATAAAATCAATGGAATAAGTTAAGAAATTAGAATCTTTAGTTGCTGCACAGCCATTTAGACAATATCTTCAGAAATATTATACATTAAATAATATAGAACTGAATGAGATACACACATAATCTAGATGCCAAAAGCTCAACAAGCCAACATGATCTTAATTAAAGAAATAGGCTTGGGCACTTATGAATGTGTAACTTAGAATCACACATTCCTGACTGTTTTGTATCCACAATTCCCATCTAGTACCTAATTTAGGGGATATGTAGGGACCCTGAGTGCCCACTCACAAGGCAGCAGCCACTGCGATTGATGGAGGCTTGAGTAGACGAGTGATGTTTTCATACACCCCATTGTGTGAGCAATCAGGAATTGCAATCAGGACCCTGCTTCTGCCTGTTGCAATGGAGTTTGCTTGCAGGAGGGGATGAGAATGTCAGTCAACTGGTTCCCAGTTGGCATGGGAACAGACCCATGTTGATCTCTATAGCTACTGCCCAGTAAGTGGGACTTGGCAGGGGGTGAGACCAGGAATCATTGTATAGCTACAGAACTACCGTGATTACACATTTGTAACTGCCCAAGTGAATTCTGGCCATAGTAATATAAATTGTAGGTGACTGAACTCAGAAGAAGTCAATGCAAGGTTGTGATTTCCATGTTCATGGTATAGTAACTGCATATTGGGTTTTTATTCTCAACTTTAAAGGAGCTATCCAAGGCTATAAAATCTATCCTCAAAATGGTTCAACACCTTGAATAACTCTTATAGTCTGAGATCCAGTAAGCATGCTGATGGAGTGTGTCTTATGCTTCTGGTTTCATAGTAGCGGAAGAGGGGGAGCTCTATTGTCCCCACTTCCTATTTAGTTGAGCAACAGCAATGGGTGGGTGGGTGGCTCCCAGGTGCGGTTCTATTCCTTTGGCTATTGCCTAGCTGCAGGGGTGGATTCAGCTATCCTTGAGAAGAACCAGATTCTATCCCTAGTTTAAGGCTTCTCCATCTTCCCTTTGTGTGTGAAGGCAGGTGTAATATGACGGGGCACACCTTCACAACTAGTAAGTAGATAGAGGGACAGAGCTGCCCTGGGAAGTCCCTCCCCCACTGCAGTTGTGCAGCCAGAACAAGTAGTGAAAACCTCCTTGCAAAACACCTCTTATGCCGGTGTAATCAGGGGTTATGTTACTTACAGATTCTATCCTTAAAGTTCAGACCAAACCCCAGCATGAATTCACCAACCCACGGACATTGGTTTGATCAAGCAAAATTGCCCTTGTGTAGCTAATGGTGTGAGCTCTTCAGCAGGCATTTCACTAGGATGACTGATCACAAACTCAGTTGAGAGAACGTTGCAGCTTTATGCTAAACTGTGACTAGTGTTTCAGTGACGTGGAGAGATAAGTGAGCTATTCCTTCTCTTCCAACTTCCATCAGTTGTGATGTCTGGAAGCAAATTGTGAGGGTGGAAGAGGCAGTTTTCTGCTGCCACTGAGGAAGCACTGAATACATACCGGAGATGCAGAACTGAACTGTGGTGAAGTAATTCTGGGTGCAAAAAAGTGTGGTATTGGCATCCACTGGGCCATGGATAGTAAATGTCTGCCATAAAACTGTTAATAGTACTATACCTCTCAGATGGTCTGATGTAAGTGCTGACATTGATCAGCCATTGCTTTTTCTACAGACTGTGTAGGGAAGAATGGCTGGTGTCTAAAATGCTCACATAGGCTGAGATGTTGGCTGTAATGAAGGAGTGAAGCCTGAACAGCAACAGCTGTTCTCACACAACTCTTCCTTGTAGATCGATCCCTTCCTGCTGTCTTGGGATATTGTTTCTCACTGATAATGCATATTTTCTGTAGAAAAATCCTTCCTTCCTTTCTCCCTTCCTTCCCAACCCCTCACCTCTGATCCTCTTGTTATGTGTTCCCCCCACAGCATGTGATTGCCATCCCGTGGGTGCAGCTGGAAAAACCTGTAATCAAACTACAGGGCAATGTCCCTGCAAAGATGGCGTGACAGGCATCACTTGCAACCGATGTGCCAAAGGTTACCAGCAAAGCAGATCTCCCATTGCCCCCTGCATAAGTAGGTGGATGCTCTTTCTGACGTCTGTACCATAACAGAATTAATCTTGACTGAGTCTGGCCTGTTTACTAACATTTAATAAGATAGACTCACTGTCTAGTCTGCTAACTTAGATGGACTGTCAGCCACTCGCACATTACAGTTTTGATGGGTACTTGTTGTACTTTTGTGTTGTGACCCCACTAAAAGTGCATTTAAAAAACAACACATACATTTTCTTTTTCCATTTCACCTTCACAAAGGCAATATACAGCGGAGGCCAGGTACAAGTGACAAAGACATAACTATGATACTTTCAACAAGTACATAATGTGACTCTGTAATGTGTACCTATTAAAGCTGTAACATGTGCAGTGGCCCTGTGTGTCATGTGTCTGGGTTGCATTGTACATTTTGCATGCATTTATGTATATAAATATTTCAGAGTTTATTTCAGACTCATTAGATTATGTGCCTATAAACAAATGCTGACATAAACAAAAGGTTGCAAGGTTCAATTATGTGATACCTTCTTCAATGCTTCACCCACTCCCCTTTTCAGTGCTTGAGACACCTTGTCAGTACTTAAATTCCCCCCCTAGCAACACCAGAAATAAATTGCTACTATTTTTAATTATGCCTGAGACCTTAGTCAACATCTTTCCTCTAAAGGCATTGTATAACTTGGATTCTGTTATCATTAAGAGCTACTGTCACACCAAATAGTAGCAGCAGACTATGTCAACTTAATCTACCAGTTCATGTAATCACATACCCTTGGCCCAGTGCCAAACTGGTACAAGGAACTGGTGATTTCCACACCCTGGTTTTAAAACGTGCTATACCTAATTAGGTCTTTTTGGATGAAAGAAAGAAAGAAAGAAAGAAAGAAAGAAAGAAAGAAAGGAAGGAAGAAAGAGCAAGCAAGCAAGCAGATTTGTTTCATGCAGGTCTCTTGGCTTCAAACATATCTAATAAAACAACAATGGCAGCAAAGTGCAGATTAAATTCCTGTAAAATTTTCTATCTTACAATGAATAGGTTCGAACTTCTTTGAGTGCTTATACAACCAGCATTATCATCAGAATGGGACTCAGGACTACTCTGTGAGCTGGGTATGATATAAAAGGAGAGAAGGATAGATAGATGCTCATTGTGGCTACCAATGATGTTAGGGAATCCAAAAGGCCAGGCATGAGTTGAGTGAGAAAATAAGACTTGAAAACAAACACTAAAACCACATATTAAGGTTCTCAGGTGGCTGCCAGCCATAGTGCAATCCTAAAAGCACAACAACCATTCTCTGCTCACTTTTCCTGTTCCTGCTGCTGCCTATTTTCTCTGCTTTTAGGTTTATGATGCTGCAAATGGATCTTCACAATCCTGTCTTCTTCTTAACAATACTTTATTGAAATCTGCCTCTATCTGCCATCGAAGAATATTGTCATTCAGAGCCAAACATGATCTACAGTGGCTCTGGAAAGTAACATTAGAAAAGGAAAAGCCATATCAGGCCCACTATGTGGTTTTATTAACACTCATGGTTGAAAGAATCAAGTCTTTGCAGTGAGATCTATAAGACATCGTGAGAATGCATTTTTAATTCTAATTTGGAATAGATATCTGGTATAGTTGTAAAATAAATTGTATATAGTCTGAAGGCATACAGTGCAACAAACTTGCTGAAGCTAATCATGTATGATCAATGCCCGATTGGGAGGACCTAATGGACACTGTCTTGAGCTTCCTGAATATACTGACTTAGAATTGCCATTCCTACCAGGTATGCTTTGATGAGGCAACACCAAGGTCATGTAGGAACAATCCATAACATCCCTTTGTTGCCATTTTGTCCATGTGAACCACAGAATAAAAAACAGTCATCCATACACTTTACACACATACTTAATTTTTTTAAAAAATCCATCTTGCCATTTGTGTGGATGGTATAGTTCTTTTCGGACATGCCCAAAGTGGGCATGGCTTTCCTTTGTGAAGGGCATTAGGGCTTCAGGAATAGGCTCCACCTCTGCTCTTAGCCCACTTTTTGCACAGAATTGACACAGATATATGGAGCTTCCATGTGCACAAGCTCTGTGTGACCTGTGCACAATAAAATTTAGACAACAGATCACCTGTACATCTTGTTAGCCCACAATCACTGTGTTCAAAGAACAGACATTGTCACTGCACTTGAGGTGGTACATTTTACAAATCTGTAAAATATAGCTCTAACATGAGGAGCAGTTTGACCTCTAACAGCATTGTACCATGAACTGGTGGTTTAAATTCTTTTATTTATTATTGGCCATAATTTTTTGCCTAAACCCACATTCAAAGAAATTTCATTTGTTTTCACCAGCCAGACCACATGTTTTGTGACAAATCAGTGGCTGAGTCACCTGAATTTTTGTGTATACTTCAAAGCACTTGGGAGACTGTGCTGGTTTAAAATCCTTTTTTTAAAAAGCTGCCAGGATCATGGGATCTGCTACATCATCTACAGTGTGTGACCACAACACTCACCACAAGGAAATGAAAGGAGGTTATTCCTCAAACAGATATGGCTTCAAGAAACACACACCTTGTTCTTCTTTGATAACAATCCTGTTTCACCAGAATCAATCGAGACACTGGGTTTGAAAGCCAGGTGGCAGGCTCTGTTGAAAACAAGATTGCAGAATATCCCCTCTGGGCATTCAATATTTATTTACACATTCACTTTTATTCCACAGCCTTATGACTTCACAGAGCTTGGAAAGTTATTTTACAAAGGTAATAGGTTACAGTTAATAGTATCAAGGCCACCAAAGATACTTAGTTACTGGTATAGATACAGTTTAAAAAAGCTAGAAACTTTACCATTTCTCAAAAGTACCCAAATTACTTTCTGTAAAAGAAAAACAAATCTGCTGCAAGCTGCTAGGCCATGGCCCCAAAACCCTCTCCTCCCAAGAAGCTCACCACACCATGGCTTCAACACCTATAACACAGCAAAAAGCAACAGCACCAGGTACAGCGTGAACCAGCAAGTGAACTCTGCGATATTCTTCCTGAGGCCACAACCCAGAACTGTAAGAATAATTAAAGAGTGACTAAAATATGAGGGAAGGACACTAATTGCAAGTAACTGTAGTTGTAACTAGTTACTTCAAAGCTCTGCTTTGGCTGTCATTCATCTTTTTCTGTGAAAGTGTCCTGTGTATATTCCTTATCTGGAGAAAAACAGCAGCTTCCTCCTTTCTTGTTAATTGTTTCCTTTTGCTGTCCACTTTTATTTCTGTTGCACAGAGATTCCTGTTGCTCCTCCCACCACTGTGGCCAGCAGCACAGAAGAACCCTCAGGTAAATTCGTCTTTTTTTTCTTTCCTTTTTTTGCCAAACATTTCAGCTCTCTTGACAAGATACGTTTGCCGTTAAACTTATTGTGCTTAGAATTACTCCATTTAGAGCAGATTTATTTAAATCAATGGGGCAACTCATGAGTTAACACTGATGTCATGCTGTATTTATATTATCATCTGTTCATTATATTTTGTAATCTTTTTTTTTTTTACATTTTATTGCTTTTTACTGCTGTTAACTGTCTTGAGTAAATACTAGAAGGGCAGGATATAGATTTTTGTATAAATAATGAAAAAAAAAACCCTCTCTATCCAACCATCTGAGGTTGAAAATGATTCAAAGCTTTTTACTGTATTGGACCTTGGTAAATATTGCTGTACATCTGTCATTCCGGAATAAAATTAATTCCCCCCTCCACAACCAAATTGTAACCTGATTTATAAATAAAAACAAATATATCTATATCTAGCTACCTAACTGAAATATTAAAAAGGTTAAAATTGAAATTTAAACTGTCAGTAATGTTAAAATAATTTAAGACATAATAACTAAAAATAACTAAAAGGCAATTTAAAAACAGTGCAGTTCTAAGCAGCACAATACACTATTAAAAGCCCTTCCATTCAAAACATTGACCTCAAAAGGGGATTCTAGCCTCTCAACTAAAGGAGTCCCAGGGGCTGGGCTCCACCACCAAAAAGCTTCTGACTTCTTGTCTACTATATAAAAATCAAAGTTTATGAGTTTGTCTGTTTGTCTGTATCATGGCAGGCAAAGACCTCATACCATTGGCTGTGTGAGGCAAGAAGACCTCACACGATTGGCTGGCTGTGAAGATTCTATGGAATCCTGGGCTTGGCAGTTTGAGGAGAGGCCTTTAGAATTCTCAGCCAAGAGCTCTTGGGCCTCAGGCTGGTTGCTGTGGAGACGAGGCCTAGCAGTAAGAAGAAGAGCAGTGTATTCCCCCAGGAGCCCAACCTCTATATGTTAACAACTCTGAATGCAGATTGGATTGGGGAATATGGGGAAAAGTTACAGGTACTGGAATAGGCTGGTTGCTATGGTGATGAGGCCTAGCAGCAAGGAGGAGGACAATGTATTCCTCAAGAACCCAAACTCTGAATGTTAGCAATTCTGAATATGGATTGCATTGGAAAATACGAGGAAAAGTTACAGGTACTGGAGAAGACAGTTTGGTGAGTTCT
The DNA here is from genome assembly GCA_948474755.1 of Ctenosaura bakeri. Lineage (NCBI taxonomy): Eukaryota > Metazoa > Chordata > Lepidosauria > Squamata > Iguanidae > Ctenosaura > Ctenosaura bakeri. The sequence continues at coordinate 395,660 of CAOLHI010000970.1, forward strand.
TAAGAGGAAAATAAAATCCAGGGCAACACAGGGTAAATACACTCGTGCTGTATAAAAAGATGGTTGCTGTCCTTTGCTGTCCCAGAATGTGTAGATGTCTGCCTGGGTATAATGCAGGGGCACCCTGCCCTGTGGGAGTATCAGCTGATTCAACGTATAGCCAGCTGATTTACAAGAGCTTCATATGACTCAATGTAGAGTGCTTATGATACCTGTTAAGATAGGAGAGGGAGGTCAGTCCTATGACTAGGCTTCTGTTTTGAGACCATTTCCTATACAGCTGCCTAGGAAGAAAGGGTGACATGCCAAGCAAAGTAAGCTCTCATGCATGTATCATATAAGGCTATGCTGTACTCTTTTGCAGTATTTGCTGGCTGAGACAGTGGCAGAGTTGAAAAGCGAAGGGACAAACTATTTCTAATAATATTGTCATGTGTATATTGTCATGCATAAGGGACTTGCATAAGGAACTCTTCTCTAGATCCTTTCAGATTACAATCCCATATCCTAGTATGCATAAGCAAGATGAGTTTGGTCTGGTGAACCTTTTACTTTAGCCTTCAGTGTAGAAGATAAAACTAAACGTTTGAAGTTCAAGAGAGGGCTGTGCTACCATTTGGCAGAATGAAGTAGCCACTGATTTTGAGCACCATGAAAGGGACACAAATGGGTAGTTATTTAATTTAGTATTGTTGTGTTTGGAAGTTGCAGGGTGCTTGCAGGATTTTCTGCCACAGATTCCAAAATAACTTGACTGGCTTTGCGTTCTGTAACTTGACTGTGGGTAGGGGTGCTATTTGCTGCCACTACTCAGGCAGGAAAATGTTTAGTGCTATATAAAGGTGCAGTAAAAGACCACAAATAAAACACAATAGGCGAAGATGCCTGAAATATTGGTAACTAGGATCATGTCAGGCTGGATAGTAGGTGAAATGGGCTGGGCTGGGAAACCTTTCCCCGGCCAGTTCCTTGTCTCCACTGGCACAGGGCATAAAGGTTCTAGGACCCGGACTCCAGTGTGAATGAGGTTTCTGCACATCTGTGTCAAAGTAAGTCACCTTTCATAATAAGATACTGTAAATGCACAGAATAGAAAAGAAGAGAAGAGGATTCTGAGTGCTTAATCTGTGATTAGTAAATAGGAATGCATAGCTTCCGCTTTGTCTTCACCATGATGAAACATGACAAGCAGAAACCAATAGTCTAATGTCATGTTTTTAAATGGATAATTAGTAAATGAAATGAAAAACTCACTCACACATTCATTTACACACACACACAAAAGACATATTTTTAAAGCACTACTAGTAACATCACGATTGTGAACATTGTTCAGTATCATAGTCATCTGCTACTTTCAGTTTCATCTAAAAAGCGATAGAAATTAAGTTTTTTTATTCTTGGTGAGGATTTATTCACAGGCTGGAGTGGGAGCGGCAAAGACTCAAATTTGCAACCCATGAATAATGTCCCTGACAGTATCTCCTGAATTCCTAAATTTGAAATATTATTATTTATCTATTCTCCTTCATGTATCATTTACATTAGAACAGTTCATATTTTCAGAAATAGATTGTATCAGATGGGACCTTCTCTTTAAAAGCAGAGGGAAACTTCAGCCCAACTGAGCAATCTGACTGGCAGTGAGACTCAAAGTATATGACATAGCATGTCAGAAACAGCTTTACTGGGCTTCTTAAGCACCACTTTAGTCAGGGAGACTGAGCTCCTGTATTATCATTTTGATTTGACTGCTCATGCATAGTATGGTTAGCTAGATAGTATGGCACGTTACAGATTCCATCACCTTGCTCTCTCCTTAAAGTTGTCCTGGGGACCCTTTGGCCCTTTGACTGGAATACCCTCTCTACTTTTCCATTGAGAGTGCTGGCTTGGACTTCTTGGAGATAAAGCCCAAAACATCTTTAGGGCCAAGATCTTCCCAGTCCTAATACACTATGTTGCTCTCAGTCAGCCATGAGTGAAGCTGTCTCCTGTGAGTACTGTCTACACTGTGCTATCGGGTATCTCTGAACTCTGCAACCCAAGAGGAGAAATCAAGATGGAATCTCTTTAATGTAGCTGGTCACTGGACTAAGCCACTTTGCTATACATACTAAGAGAAAGTATGGAGTAGTGGTAGGGCCTAAATACCTTCAAGGTACCAGATTTGGTCTAATCTTGGAAACTAAGCAGGGTCAGCCCTGGTTATTACTTGGGCGGGAGACTGCCCAGGGGATACCAGGTGCTGTAAGCTATATATTTTTCGTGTGTGTCCCGCCTCTCCATATGGATCGAGGTGGCGAACAACTTACAAATAGCATGTATTTCGAAACATTTCTATACATGCCCCCAACAAGCTGGGTACTCATTTTACCGACCTGTGAAAGGATGGAAGGCTGAGTCAACCTTGGAGCCCGGCAGGATCGAACTCACAACCTTGTGGCTTACAGTACTGGCATTTAACCACTGCTCCACCAGGGCTCCTATTTCAGAGGAAGGAAGTGGCAAAACTACCTCTGCATGTTCCTTTCCTAATAAAACCCTATGAAATTAATGGGGTTGCCATAAGTTAGCAGGTCACACACACACACACACACACACACACTCCTGCCTGGAGATGACCGATGAAAACTGGATTCAGGGCCAGCCTTGAGATCTTTGTATTCCTAGTAGGGTCAGTGTCTAGTTCAAAGGACTGGTGGTGATTTTTAAAGCTGTGCAGCGGCCTTCTCCAATTTGGTCCCCTTTGATGGTTTGGACTGTGTCACCCATTAGTTCAAGCCAGGGGTGATGGCAACTGTAGCCTAAAACATCCAGAGAATACCTGCTTGGAGAGAGCTATTGCTTATAGTTTGCCCCCTGCATATCATAGAGAATTCTACCACAATAATTTTTTCCCCTCTGAGTTCAGATCACCAGGAAAGATTCTGTAACATGAGAATGCTGCATTGTCTCCACTGTGGCAGCAGGTAGTAGCTATGGAGTCTGTGGGAGTGGTGCTCTTTTTCTTCTGCTCTTTGGATACAGTGTTTTCGTTGAGTTTTAGCTTGCTGTCATCATGGTTTTAGATGTTTTCCCTTAGGCCTAATTAGTGCCTTCCAGCTATGATTATGGAAATTGACTTTTTTTCAGTTCACAGCTTCGGTGGCATAAACTGATTGTTCCATGAGATAATCCTGGTGTGTGAACCATGGTATGACATCCAGGATGACCCTGCCTCTGGAAGGAATCCTTCTTCGCTGCCTTTCCCCTCCCATTTACTGTTAGTGTCAATCCACCCTGACCACAGATTCTTTCCTGTAGTGCAGAACAGCTGCTGTTCAAAAGGCCAATCTGCAAACTCTGGAGAGGCACTGGAAATATTAACTGGAACAATTCTTTGCCGTGCGGTAGGGCCAGGGCTTCCTGTATGTCTTATCAGGTTCCTAACCTTTCCCACAAAGCATAGGAGCAGAATGCTATAAGATATGACACATTCTATCTTGGCTATCATGATGCTTCATTTGCAGCTGCGATACAATACAATTACGCAAATGCTTGAGCTGATCAGAGCTGGACAGGACAACAGCCCAGGGGACACGCTGCAGGCAACATTCTTGCTCTTCCCTTAGAGATGAACTGCGCTTAGATTTCCTTTTTCCTTGTTTTGGAATTTCAGATACATATGAACTTAATCTGAGAGAAGCAGGCAGGAGAGAAGATGAAGAGAGGATTTAGGTAATTTTCCTGATGATCAGGAATGGCTGTATTAAATAGCATTGCTAATAATAGTATTATACTTTGTAAAACACAGAATTATGCCCTGTGTTGTATGTGTGACATGTTAGGTTTAGGAACAATATTGCAGCATGCTGTTTGGTGTGAATTTCAGATGGCATACCATCAGCCCAAATGCAAGTGGGGAACCCCAACCCAGTGTTACAGTAAGTGCCACTTGTTATACTTGGGCTTCTCTAAGTAAATGGTTATAAGACACATTCAGACATTCTTAAGAAATACATGTATATAAGACATTTTTCAGAAAATATTTACCAGAAGACATGAAGAAGACAGACAGCTCACCTGTCACAGAATTATAGAATTGTGGAGTTGGAAGAAACCACAAGCGCCATCGAGTCCAACTTGCTGCCATGCAGAAATATACCATCAAAACGTTCCTGACAGATGGCCATACAGACTCCATTTAAAAACCTCCAAAGAAGGAGACTCTACCATACTCCGAGGCAGCATATTCCACGATCAAACTGGTCTTACTGTCAGGAAGTTCTTCCTAACATTTAGACAGAATCTCTCTTCCTGAAGTGTGACTCTATTGCTCTGTGTCCTAGTCTCTGGAGCAGCAAAAAACATGTTTGTTCCGACCTCCATATGCCATTCCTTCAAATATTTAAATACAACTGTCATGTAACCTCTTAACCTTCTTTTCTCTAAGCTAAACATCAACAGTTCCCTAAGCCACTCCTCATAGGGCAGGGTTTCCAAGCCTTCTACAATTTGGTTGTCCTCCTCTGGACACATTCCAGCTTGTCAATATCCCTCCTGAACTGTGGTGCCCAGAACTAGACACAGTATTCCAGATGAGATCTAACTAAAGCAGAATAAAGTGATATTATTACTTCCCTTGATCTCGACACTATACTTTTATTGAGGCAGCCCAGAATCACATGGGCTTTTTTAGCTGCTGCTTCACGCTGCTGACTCAAGTCTAGCTTTTGAATCATTGGCCCAGCTCATTCATGGCTTAATTCCTGGAAGCTGCTGGTTGAAACAATATTGCCAAGAAAACCAGGAGGGTTGTCATTTGGTAGCTGTGGTGCTTTTCATAGCCCATACTCAGTCCATATATAAAGCTGCCTTATACCAAGTCAGACCCATCTGATTGGTACCAGCTTTTGAAGGTTTCAGGCAGGATTCTGTCCTTGCCCTATCTGGAAATTACATGATATTCCCTGCTAGTTCCTGCTCTGAATAATAACTAGGCCTGACCCTGGTGAACTTCAAAAATCAGAAGATATCAGGAGTGTTCAGGGTGGTTTCAGCTCTGACATGGACTTGAAACGAAAGATCCAAATAGAAGTTCAGAAAATTCCCTTACGTGACCACTTTGCTGGAACCTAAAGGGGTATCTGCTGTCTGAAATGCAAAGTGCCTTGACATTTCTCCCTTTTGAGCCCTTATTCTGAGGACATACCCTCCACCATTTCACAAATGACAAGTGGGCTGATGAGGCCAGGCAATATCAGAGTGTGGTCAAGATGGCAAGAGTTATTAATGAGAAAAAAAACCCACACAAGCTAGGGGAGGTTGCAGGAGTTTGATTTTGCCTAACCCTACAAAGAAAGGTAAGATTCCTCTTATCGTTTCTCTCATTTCACTTAATTAATGGAGTGCAAACTACTTTTGCACTTTGAACGCAGTTTGTACCAATTCAAGTAGGCAGGGGGCAAAGGGGGAAAGTGGGAGAAGGAGAGAAACTGGGACATTTTAACATGTAAAAGTGGGATGTCAGTGTGTTATCCTGTATGTTGGAGGTTCCGGGAGGGGTGCCCAAATAACCAAACAACAACACAAGATGGGGAAGTTAAGCTCAAGCATTCTCTTAAGCTAACAAGAGGTAGGGTGACTTAGCTAGGATCTTTTACCCTATGTATACAGTGTCAGGTCAGAGAGCGGCTAGACAAGGTTTTAAAGTAAACAAATAATATTTTATTGAGGACAAACAACACAAAAGACATGACATACACTAACTAACTGAGAAATAGAAATAGAGAGTTTTTGGGGAATGGGCAATACAACACCTGGTCTCGTAGTCCTGGAGAGAAGCGGAGGTTGCAGGGGAGGAAACTCAGCACGGTTCACTGGGGGGGGCTCACTGGACAAACCGACAGCAAGGCGGGATGGAAGTCCAAAGTAGTCCAAGAAGGGAGGCAGACTCAGTTATTAGAAACTGAGGGGACAGCTTGCCATACACAGCAGCAGCAAGGCTGGATGGAATTCAGGAGCAATCCGAGGAGGACTTGAAAATGGGGACTTTTTATAGGGTGGATTTTACCTACAGGCCATGCCATGCTCGGTGAGAACAAAAGGGAATTTGGAGCTGGACAAAGGAGTTGGAAAAGGTCAAGTTCACATGATGAGCTTAGCGCTTGATGACAATAGTATAGCCAGTATGCAGATGGCCCAACATAAAGGAATGGCTCGGCACTCGGCCGTGCATCTTTGTATAGATTTGCGCTGAGCAAGAAGGTTTTTACCTGAAGCATCGGAGAGGCTTAAGTTGCCTGCCTAAATGAGGTTTGGCATGTACAACCATTAACGGCCGCGCCTAATACGTGCTTGTCCGGTGGACCTCTGCAAACACGTGGAGCGGGGTGGCAGAGAAATGTCACGTAAAGGCCAAATTATTTGATATCAAAAGAATATCTAGTGCGCTCACCAGACATATCATAACCATGGTAGCAAGTGGATTAATTGTGACTGTCCCTGCCAAATTGGGACGGTTGAAGGGTATGTGATGAAACAGCAAAATGGCAGACACAGAGTGCTACTATAGTGGATGTAGTGAGGCCTGGATGGTATTCTCAACCTCCAATCTGGAGAGGAATGAAGCATCTAGCAGTACCTTCCCCCCACCGCCCCGGTTACTGTCTTTAACTGGAGATAGCCCAAAAGAGCACTCAGCAAGTTAACATTGTCCCCTTGCTTGCAACAAGAGTGTTTCACAATGGGGCCCCTTTACAATGGAGAAAGCCAAAGGTCATGCCAAAGGTTAGAAAGCACCCACTAGGGGCTATGACTTGCTGTCAAATGCAAAACAAAGTTCTTCACACACCCTGCTTTTGGGTTTGAGCCCTTTTATTCTGTTTTGGTTTTGTGGGTGGACATGGTTACTTGGCAAACAACAGAACATCTTGATAGGAGCTTGAAGGCAAGGAAGCAGGTGTGGCTGCCCTTGACAACTGCATTCCATTCTCCTTCCAAACACTACCGCCTGGTAGACATTCTGCTTTTCTTTACTTTGATTTCAGATGGATAATGCATTTTGATATGTCACTTTCCCCATTATTTCACAACAGGTTTCCAATGTCCAATAATTGTGACTTTCTCTAGGAGGTAAAGAATGTCTGTATATGATGCAAAATAAATAAATAAAATAAAATAAAAAAAAAGGTCCAAAATGGGAGGTCCCACATGTAAATGAGCTCTCTGTCCACTTCCAGAAAAAAAAAAGTGAGGCCCAAATGGTGTAATAATTTTACCTTAAGACTGAATCTGAGAAATCCACAGTACAGATGGCCAGTGGCCTTACTGCCTAGGGGACAGTCCAAAGAAGTAAATTTTCCAAGCTGTGATACACGCGCGTGCACACACACACACACACACACACACACAAACAGAATTAAATGAAAAAGCAAAATAATATGGAGTGTTATAGATGTGGAGTAAACCAAGGCACAAAATGAATAGAAACATTCATTAATGAAAATCTCTCTCTCTCTCTCCCCCCCCCCCGTACATTTTCATAGTGGTAGAATTACTTTGGGTTTGCAAAACTCTTTGGCAGCTACAACACAGATATGTATTTTAATGGCTTTTAGACATACTGGGTACAATTTAAAAATAAACACTGAGCACATCCATGCTGACTGGAGCAGTCATGAAATAGTATCATTGTAATTCTAGATGAGATTTTTCTGCCTTAAATTGTCTACATTTTGCCATGCCATCACTAACTCTCTCTGGGAAGCATTTTCTGCATGAGCTGCAAATGCGTCCACATATTTCCTATTACTGTGAGCTGATGGTCATATATTATGAAGCTTAGTTGATTGAGAGAGCAGAATGTTTTCCTTGGTTGGGGCCAGCAGCAAAATGCCCCAATCTCTCTTCCCAGGCAGCCCTTCACCTTTGCAGGGTTACCAGGTTGTAAGACTTGTGCAGGGTTGCAAAACATAGCAGGATAACAGGTCCTTCTACTCCCAGACTTTCCCCAGTAATGCCTCTGAAAAATGCCTAGAGTGAGCTCTCTTTTATTTTCTGTTCTGCTTTTACAGCACTCCTTCACTTCTAAGATCCCAGTGAAATCTCTATCATACGCTCTCGACTTGCTCTCAAAAAATGATTTTCATGGAGTTGTAGGCCTCACAGAGTTACAGGACCATATTCTTATGTTCAGTGGACATGCACACAGTGACTGAGAGCCTGCATCAGACTGTGGAGAACATAATGTTCCATGTGCACAACTGTGTGGTACTCCCACCCGCAGAGGGCAGCTTTCAAGCCCTGCAGGTGATGCCTGCTAAGCCCCACAGGAGAGAGGGAGGGAAAGGACAGTGCCTGTCCTGGCTGCAGTTCTGTATTCAGATGCTTCCATACTCTCCATCTGTTCTAATTTAGCAGGGAGAGTCTCAACCAATCATCTGTCACCCCACATTTTCAACTGCTTTTGAAATGCCCCAGTTTTCTTCTCCTCTTCCTACTTTCTCTACTTCAAGGTAAGTTAAAAGTGCAAAAGTAGTTTACACTCAATTAACTCAGCAGAGGTGGAGAAGAGAGGAGGCACTGCAGCATCTCTTAGCTTTTGTGTTTTTTCTCATTAATAACTTTAGCCACCTTGACCACACTGTGATACTGCTCGGCCATACAAGTCCCAATTTTAATCTATGAAGTGCTTCCTGGTCTCCTCCCCTCCCCACCACCCAGCCACTGAAGATGTTTCAACATTGTATGAGGAGCTAGTAAACAGGTCCTTGTGCAATGTACTAAAAAAGCTGTATGTTTCCTGCTCCAAGCTCTTCTTCCTGAGCGCTAATATGCCTATGTCAGTGACAATAAGTACATCTTCTGCTGCAGTTGCATAACTAATCTTAAAAGGACAGTCTCACTCCAAACTAATTTCCTAGGCTGTAATTTTGTCTTTAGCCTTCTTCTCCTTCTGCATTTTTAAAACTTTGAAAATAGTCATTGCTCCAAAATATAAAACTGTAGTAACCATGCAATCAAATCTTGCCAATTACCTTATATGGTGATCAGTTCTGTAACACAAGTGAGGCTAATACTAATATCCTAATACCACCTGCCACAGTAGTGTATCATAAGTATCATGATTATTATGTTCACAGTATTTGTGAACATATTTTGTTAAAAAAAAAACACCTGTCTGAAGCTCAGCTTAGAAAGAGAATTCAAAGCATAGCACAATAACTTGTTGTAGAAAGATGCAGATAGTATGAAGAAGTACCTTCTACTTTCTGAAGCAGAGGCTTCTTCATGTTGTGGTAATGTGAAAGTAGGAGTGTTCAACAAAGCTAGTGTACATGACCCAATTTCTGTTTCTGTAGAAGATGGTGAGAGTTCTTCCACCAATGAGACCTGCTGCAATAGGACAACAACAACAAATCCCAACTTACAATACCATACCTTCCATCTGTCCCAGTCTGGCAGGAACAGCTCTGGTTTATCCTATGTCATCCCACTTTTCTTTTTCAGATGCTTTAAATTGTCCAAGTTTCTTTCTCCTCCTTCCACTTACCCCCTCCATCCACAGCTTACTTCAATTGCTGCAAAGTGAGTTGAAATTGCACTAGTAATCCATACTCAATTAACTCAGCAGCAGAAGAGGAGAGTAGGGGGCAGAACCTTGTCCTTCCCGTTAGGCTCAGCCAAAAGCAAACTGCTGCAGCTTCTCCCAGATTGTGTCTTCTTCCTCATGAATAACTTTTGCCATCTTGATCACGCTCTGATGTAGGCTGGCCACCTATATCCCAGTTTTCCTTTGTGAAATGTTGGATGTATCTATTAGCAGTACAGTAGCCAGTTTTAATAGGTTACTGAGATCTGGCAAAATCTGTGAAGTCCTAGGGTTCTGTGCCACAGCAATCTCTACTGTCACTTAGGCCATTACCACACTATACTGTTATAGTGTTATTATCCCGTTTTCAGCATCTTGTGGAATTCTGGGCCAAAGAGCTCACTGGCTGAGAATTCTAAATGCCTCTCCCTAAACTGCAAGCCCCAGGATTCATAGGATGTTGAAAGTGGAATGATAGCACTATAACAGTGTAATGAGTAAATGGCCTCACTTTGCATTTGAGTACCACCTGAGCCGTCCTGCCTAATGCAAAATTCTTAGGCTATTTGCTCTGTGGGTTGTCTGGGTCCATCCAGATCAGCCCTATACTAATATAAATAAGCTTCCACTTGCTTCTTCCCAGACATCTGTATTATGACTGCCTTCAAAATGGAACCAAACCACTCACTGGGCTTTCTTCCTTGCACCTTAGTGGTAGTCCCTTCTCCACTTCTAAAACCAGGGGTCAACAACCACCTGACATCTGAGGACTACACATACCCCTCACAAGAACTTTGAGAACTGCACTTGCCATATTTTTAATTGCTGGTATTTTGTTTTCTACCTTGACTGGGCAAAACAGAGATGAAATTGCCCTCTGTCTAGTGGAGACAGTGGAACATTTTTAGGTGTTTTTAATGAAAGAGATGGGGTGGGGAACCTTGAAGCAGCAAAGATGGCCTTGGGGAGAACATGCAGCCTATGGAGTGCACTTCCCCTACATCCGTGATTCCCAATCCAGGGTACATGTTTCCTAAGAGTATGAATAAGAGCATTTAAGGATACATGAAAAAAGCATTAATAATGGTGAAAAAAGTATAAAGTATAAGCCATTCTTGGAAGACATCACAACTCAGTGTGGCTCTTGATTGCTTACAGGGTTGGCATTTCTTTCCCAAGCCTTAAGGGATGATGGAAGGGTGGGGGATCATAGAAATAAAGAGAAGAGTGATATATAAGCCGAACTTCCAGCTGCCACTGGCCCCAAACTGTTTTTTTTAAAAGAGTCTTTCTCATATATGCACACACTGCCTTCTATTTAAGTTTCTGAAACTTTAACCCCACCAACACCTGGTGGTTTTTTGAGTCTTGTGCACATGCGCTCTTCTCTCCCTCTTCCTTGTGTCTCTTTCCACAAGGACAGAGCACACTTGATGGAGACATCCAGTTCTACCACAAATCCATCTGAGGGAGAGATGTGCAGCACCAGTTGCTCCTCCCCATGTCTTTGGTCAGGATTAAACTGGACCCTTCAACGGCAGAGAATGTCTAGGTAGGTAACAGGGCATGATGGGATGGAGAGACCTGGGCAGGTTGGCTGGCCTGACACCCTTCCTTTCCTTTCATGGGTGCGAGGACATCTCAGAGCTTAGAGAAACTTTCTGATGAGGTTTTTTTTTTCCCCTCAAAGAAAGGACACAGTAGCGGTTGGGGGCGTACAATTTAGGGAAATAGGATGCCAAGGGGTATGTAAGTAAAAAAAAAAGGTTGTGAAGTACTACCCCACACCATCTAAAGTGCTTAGAAAGGTAGAGAAGAATGAGAGATTGCTACCACTGAAAAAGCACAGCAAATCCATTTATGACTGGGCTGGTCAGTTAAAAAGGTGGAAATAGGTTTTTTTAAGGCCCTGCTACTGGGAGGTTGAACTGGATGTATCTGGCAGTTATTCTTTGTTGAAAGTATCGGAGGCCTTGCAGTGTTTCTAAAGCAGGAGTAGAGAAAATAGGGCCCCTGATTCCTTTTTGCAGTTCCTCCAAAAATTCACCAACCTCTCCCATTCAGATTTTGACCCTGAAGAAGTAAAAACACAAGAACCACTACAAAATGCATCTCCAATCCCTCTCCCAAAATACATACCACAGAGAGAGAGAGAGAGAGAGAGAGAGAGAGATTAAAATCAGCCAAAAACTAGACAGGAAGTAATGTCGCCTCACCTCCAGTTTTACTTCAGTGCAGAGTAAGGATGAAAATAAATGTCTCCTTCTCAGTACAAATGCTTACCCCAGTTTTAAAGTACACATTTTCATTTTGTTCTTCTTTGTCTTCTGCAAATGGATGGACATGATCGATTATCTGATTGTGTGGAAAGAGAAAAAATCCCATTAGGCTAATTCCTTGTTCATGCTTTTAATTGGTCAGATTGGAAGTTCTCTGGAAGTCTGTATTCTTCAGGGTAATAATAATCCAGAATGCTTGAGTCTGCCAGCTGTCTGCTCTTCATGAGCACAATCTCATGAGCCATCACTTGGCAATTTGCGAGCAGGAAGCAAACATAGTGAGAAGCCTTCCTGCTTGTTTATAATGATGTCATGTCATGGCCCAGAGTACATTCTCTTGGGTTGTAAGACTGTGGGGACAAGGAAGGGCCACAGGCAGGTTTATTAATGGTGCCTCCTCAGCTCCCACAGAAGCCTGCCCAAGTCTTAGTTTCTATCCTGGCAGCATCAACCGAGAGGATTTAATCTAATTTCATGCTTTATTTGCGCCAATTTGTTTTTCAATCAATCTTGCTCAGCAAGAAGAAAGGATATTGCTGGGGGCTCATTTGTTCAATCTTGTTCCAAGGGTGAGGTTAATAGCAGTTATGCCTTGCTGGAATTGCTGCAGGATTCATGGAGCTTTAGTTGTTTATTCCCCATTTGCAGCAGCCACATCCTTCAGTGTCCTGACTTTCCATCCCAACCACATCTTATCCTTGAAATACTTTGTGCAGCAGTCTGTAGCTTAGCTTCAACAGGACCTTTGTTGTAAGACAGGATATAGGAAGCACTATAAAACAGATAAGTTGGCATAAGTCACCCAGACTAAGCACGACTCCAGAAGTGTATAAAGTTCTGTAGAAACAGAGTGCTTCTGCAGTGTTGCCCTCCCTCATGTTTCTAGGTGGTATCCAAGGGGATGAGATGTGCCTTCCATCCATAGGGAGGCAGAAGTTCTTCAAATGAAAAGATAAGGTTTTATTTATCTAGTGAAGAGACGTGCAGATTTGCCCCACTTTGCTTTGAGATGTTGTTGGCAGAGGAAGCTCAAGTTTAGACCCAGGCCAAGGTGTTTTGCTCTCTCTGCTGGGACAAGGAAATATACCCAAACCAGAGGAATGAATGAAGCTACTTTTTCTCTTCATCCCGATGTGAAGAACAAGTATAAAACCCTGTTGGGTGGTATTGTAGGATGAAAAGCATCCTCACAGAAGGGACATGCAGTCCTCTACATATATTATATCTCATGAATTGCATAGGACCTTTATGTTTTTCCTCACTGTGAAACACCTTCTCTGGTGGAATTCTGTTGTGTTAGAGTAGTTCTTGTGGAACACAAGGTTGGCCGTGCTTGAGCAAAATAGCCTGGGTAAATCAACCCAAGAGATTCGCCTAGGCTTTATGCTGAAGTATGTTTCCAAGTCAGAACTATTGCTTACAGTTTCCTGCATGGGAACTCTTAACTGCATCCTCACCCCCTCTGTGACCAGTCACCCTGAGGTTGCAAAGATAAAGGCAGGATCAGTCAATGAAATGCTTAATGCAGCAAACATTTGGAGGAAATTGTACTTAATTGGCACAGAAAGCAGACACTGGCTCTGTAAAAACATTTTTACAGTCACCCGTGGAACCATTTGCTGCTCAGAAGTTGATCTTGAAGATATTAAAACCAATAAACTCACTCTAGGGACAGACCGAGCCTGAGCATAAAATTGTAGAATTATAGGATTGGGTGGAACCGAACCCAAATATCACCAAGTTCAACATCTTGTACCAAAGGAAGGAAACATTGCTAATGGACTGGCCCATTTTATCTGAATTGCATTTTAACATAGGAGAGAAGAAATGATTATGCCAACACTTCTGTTAGAGAAATACCAGGTTTAGCAAATTATATCCCAGGGAGCAGGTTTCCTTGTCTATTGCAATCTTTCTCTTCAGTCCTGGTTCCATGGCCACCGAGGACCATGAGGTTTACTTGTTTTCTGGAATCTTCTGGAAAATTTCAGCTGATTTAACTTTAAAATAGCTATCCTTTATTGTGGGGCACAGGGAAACCTGCAGGTGTCTGTTTCGCCTCTTTGTTGTATAACCCTCTTCTGTGAACACTGGCAGAGAACAGTAAATCACTAGTCTCCTTCCCCATTCTTTTTCTTATTCCTGAAGATGTATTTTTTTTTTTTGCCCTCATAACATCAGTGACCCTCTTCCTTCATGCACTTTCCCTTCCATTGTATGCATCACACTGAAGTTGTGGCCTGCTGCAGGGTTTGGGATCAAGATGCTTCTTGTAAAGGGGCTTGGGGAGCTGGCTCTGCAGCTGGAGAACAAAGCAGATGGAGCATGTGGGTCTTCAGGGACAAGATTAACTCAAAGCTCTGTTGTCTGTTGACTTGTTGGCCGGTGCTTTCACTATGTGAGTTATATACAGCACAGTGGCTATCCAAGCAGAAACACTGATCCTCATGTAATGAAGTGTATCCAGTGGTACTGAGTTTCCAGTTCTTCCCCTCTCTCTATCAACTTTTGGACTTTCCCTGGAGACCACTAACTTCTACATGCAAGGTGTGATGTAGTGAAAAAGAACTATGGATTTGGCAGGAGTGGGCTATGCTGCTGCTGCTGCTCTGTTAGGAAAACCCTGAAAACATTCTGATTCACAAGCTTTGTTTGTCAAGTTGCAGGAAAACAGCTGTTTCAGAACAGACCTGAAGTTCTATTGCAGATAATGTAGTTATGTGTAACATGGAAATCATGTGTAGCCATTAGTGATCTTCATTGGATTTTAATAATGATAATATTATCATGTTACTCAGGTTAAAACTGTACAGGTTTGAAGAATAAGTAAGCAGCTATAGCAGTGCTCCCCCAGGACCCGATAGCTGCCAGGAGAGAGATTTTTGACGGTGCGCAAGGGGTTAGTGAATGGCTCCTTGTGATCTATCCAAACAAAAACATATATCCAAAACAAAAACATATATGCCCCTCATCAGCTTAGATGATGAAGCAGCAGCTGCCTCAGCTGCAAGGGGAGAGAAATAGGGAAATAATAATCTGGGAGAGCAACCTCATTTCTCTTCCCCTCACAGTAGACATGACTGCTTCTTTGTTGCCTGTATCACATTTCCCCTTCCTTCGCTACCTGGACCAGTAAGCAGCCATAGCAGTAACCTGTGGGACTTGACATCCACCAGGGGAAAGGTTTTGGGTGGTGTGCCAGGGGCTAGAGACTGGCTCTTTGCGCCCTATTCAAAAGAAAACATATATGCATATGACCTAGAGTTACAGACAGGTGTGTCACCAAAAGGATTTCAACCAACATATCACAATAAAATTATCATATTACAAATTCAGTGGCAGTTTGTAATGAACAATACATAGGGGAGTAGCATGGGAAGCAGAAGAGGGAAAAAAGCAGATATATTGTGACAAGATGAACTCCTCTCCCACATATGAAAGTAAGAATATCATGTACTGCAAACATGGTCACTATGTATCTCATGCTTTTGGTATTCTGTCAAAGGCCCTTTCTGCACCAGACTATTAAAACGGTGCAGAGCAACCTCTGACGGAGGTCTTCTGCACCATGGAGTGAACTGGGTCGGACTACTTTTTGTAGTTCCGCACACCAGTCCGCTCTGGAGCAACCAGAACTGGTCGTGCAGCGCACTTTTAAAAAACCTCTTTTAAGAGGTTTTTCAAAAGCACGGAGTGTGCGACCCCGTGTCGCTCCATCGCCGCACTCCGGTGCAGATTTGCAGGCGCACACTAGTGCGTGCCTGCAGATCTGCCGGGGGTGGGCTTTAGGCTGGCAAGCTTCTCCGGTTGGTGGAGAGCCTCCGCCAACCGGAAGCCGCCATTTTGGACGCCAGAGCAGTGCAGAGCGACGAGCTCGCACTGCTCCTCGTCCCGACGGACTTGATCGGACGGAGAAGAAATCCAGTGAGTCTCGTTTCTGCCTGATTCACACCCCACATGTGGAAAGGGCCTAAGATAAAGCATCTCAGCTAATGCAAGGAGCACACTGTATCATAGGCTCCAAATGTTTCTAGCACTGTTGTTTAAGAAGTGTTCTGTGGTATGTGGTGTCAGTGCCATTGAATCATAGAGACCACGGGGGCCATCCAGTCCAACCCCATGCTATGCAGGAACACACATCAAAGCACTCCTAACAGATGGCCATCCAGCCTTTGCTTAAAAACCTCCAAAGAAGGAGACTCCACCACACTCCCTGGCAGCATAGTCCACTTCCAGACAGCTCTGACTTTCAAGAAGTTCTTCCTGAAGTTCAGGTGGAATCTCCTTTCCTGCAGCTTGAATCCATTGCTCATTGTCCTAGTCTTTGGAGCAGCAGAAAACAAGCCCACTCCCTCCTCAACATGATATCCCCTCAAATATTTAAACATGGCTATCATGTCCCCTCTTAATCTTCTCTTCTGCAGACTCAATATACCCAACTCCCTAAGCTGTTCCTCATAGGGCATGGCTTCCAGACCTTTCACCATTTTGGTCACCCTCCTGTGGACACATTCCAGCTTGTCAATACCCTTCCTGAATTGAGCTCCAGATATTTGGACTACCTGTGATTTCTGTCTCTATATGAATACCATTCTGACAGCATAGGCAACGAACAGTGAGCTGACTAGTCTCTGTTCAAGGCTTAGGAGATCAGGAAGCACTGGAGGAATCATACTGTACATGCCATTTGCCATCCAGCACATAGGAGCACTAGTGGTTTTTTTGTTTTGTTTTTTTGCAAGGCATAATATTGCTCACACTCACTTCCGTATAAATACAAGAAGTGTTAAAAGGTGGAGGAGGTCAGTGGGTTATTGATTTGTTAAAGGACCTTGAGAAAATAAATTTACTAAACAAACAGACTGGCAAGTTGTTTAGCTGTCAAATAGCTCCTGACATGTGCCTAAACTGTCAATGAGACAAAACAGCTGCCCCACATTTTATTTTGGTTTAAGGATTTTAAAATGCTGTATTATTTAACATACTGCTTCCTAAATCCCTCTTGTTTTGACTTGGAGTGAAATGCAGGGTTACAGCTTGCCAAAATCTTTTAAACACAATATCACTCAAGAAGACAAGATTTTCTCTGTGCTTGGAAGGCATGGTTGCATCTTTTTATGGCTGGGCAGTTCACAACTGCACCTCTGTTACTGATCATGCAGGCCACTCCTGCTGGGCACCAGTAGGCTTCTACCTGCTGAGGTCTAATACTATGATTCCTTCCTGCCCCACAGCTTCTCAGGATTGTGGAGAAGCTCCATGCGGCTTTCTCCAGTTTGGCTTTACCCTTCTAGAAACACACACGTGCTTATCCTAAATGCAGAGCCTATATGAAAGTACAGTTGGTCCTCTGCATTACCTAGGGTTAGGAGCACAGGTCCCCCACAAAAGTGGGAAATGACAAAAATCAAAGTGTGTGTGTGTGTGTGTGGTGGGAAGGGGGCTGAGGCATGGTGGGGAGAACTGGCACTCAAGGTCCAAACCAGATCAGAGAAAGGAGAGAGAAGGGGGGAGTCAGCATGGTGGCCCTATACTTCCTCTTACATGCCCATCACCTTCCTTGAATGTGTGTGGGACATTAGGAGAGGTTTTGTGGTACTGTGAAATCAGGCTGTGAACTGGCCTTAGCTGCCAGGCAGCAGCTGGTGAAAGAGGAGGAGGCCCAGAGATGGGTTTTTAAAGGGCTCTGTAGCCTAATAGGAGCTACCAAGAGGGAGGATCATCCCAAAAAAGAAGCACCTGTGGTGAGGGGGGCAAGGGTTGAAGAAATTTCAAATTCAAAACCACAAATGTCGAAGGCCACCTATAGATGCTTGCTTGAATATCCTGCATGTGCTGTGTCTTCTAGTGAGAGAAGGGAAAGGAAACAAAGGCATCATCCATTCCACAGATATATCTTTTTTCCACTCTGTGCATAACTGCTGGCTGTGCTCTAAACCTCAGCAGCTAAAAGTGCACAGGATGCAATTACTTACTCTTTCCTGTCTGATACTGGTTGCTGCTAGAGATAGCATGGTGGCAATAGAACATCTCCACATGCCAGCAAGATTACAGATTGCTGGCTTCTTTCTGGAACAATTCTGAAAGGGTATTTATATGTGTGTACATGCATATGCCTGCTCGTGGGCATTCAAGCAGGTGAGAAGAAAAGAGCAGAGCTCTGGCCTGAGAAAGACAGAAAGTGATTTGAGGCGAACTCTTGCACCCTTTTCAAGGGCTACATCTAGTTAGCAACTTTCCCTGAAGATGTTAAAGGAGGACACGTCCTGGCAGTAGGGCAAGCAGCTGCCATAAGGGTTTTAGTACTGATGATAATGATGATGATTCTGATTGTGTTGTCCACGTTACTAATCTATTTCACAAAGCAGTCATTAGCATGGAGAGGGCAACAGTTTCTTGTGTGGCTTGTGGAATGTCAGGATGTCAGTGGATTCTGCCCTTCTGATATTTGCAATAACCTCGCCTGGCATATGCTATAGATTTGGCTTGTGCCTGCCATGATCCCACACAGTAGTAAAATGAAGATGAAGATGGACAAGGAATAGATGGATATAGACCTGAAATCATTTATATTAATTTCCTTTCAGTGCAATGTTTCCAAGTCTCTGAATTTCCCAAACTTGAAATGTAATTTTATAATTCAATATTCGTATTCTGGGAGTGCAATTTGGCACCAGAATTGAAATTTCTCTGTTTTGTTTAGCAGCATGAAGTTAAAATTGTTAATCTCATTGGCAAGTCAGTTGCCAAATACCGACCGCTATTGTGTGCCTTTTATCAGATACTGACAATTGATATACAATCTAAATGCAGATTGATGTTGCAGCCCTCTCTTTACAGGTAATTAGGCTTATGAACAGACATGTTTAGGATTGCCCTGATAATATAACAAATACTCAGAGAATATTTACATCTCCGGAAAATATTGCAATATTGCAAAAGAAACCTAATTAGAGAGAGTAGGCAGATTTTTGGATTTATCATTCTCTGTCCTGCTGTAAATTATATTCCCAGCCTATGGATAACTGCAAAAAAGGAAGCTCTCTATGGATGGGCTAAATTTTAAAAGTAGCTTAGAATTCTAGAACTGTCATATGAACATCTCTTCTTTGTGTTAGAAATGATAGTCCCAAATCTGTATGCAGAGACTAAGTGTTGCTGGGCTGCTACTTCCAGCTTTCCTCCATTTTCTCATGCAGCACTTTGAACCCAAAGGCTTGGGAAATCAGGCAGAGTTTTCTGTGTAGTACTGTGTCTCGTATACTGGGGAATCTACCAGAAATATTAGTGATTTATCAGCTCCATTAATACGATGTACTGAAGAGTTATTGCAGGAGCACCGGTGGCGCAGTGGTTAAATGCTGGTACTGCAGCCACAAGGTTGTGAGTTTGATCCTGCTGGGCTCCAGGTTGACTCAGCCTTCCATCCTTCCGCAGGTCGGTAAAATGAGTACCCAGCTTGTTGGGGGAATTAGCTAACACATTGTAAACTGTTTAGAGAGCACTTAGCTGATAAGCAGTATCAAAATACAGATTATTGCTATTGCGTAACTGGTTTTCTCCTCACAACAAAGAGGGCAGCAGATAGAGGGCAAATGAAGTATAATTAAAAAGAAAAAGAAAATAAATTTACTTAGGAAGATAAAAAGCACTGTATATTTAGTAAAGGTAAAAATATAGTGACCAAGAGAATACTGAAGTTAAATAACAATATATATTTACCATCTAAATGAAAATTTAAGCAATCTGTGCCATCATGTCTTTCCCCTTTAAAAACTGACTTATGGAAACCCTAAGGCAAATGTATCATGAGGATTTTCCTGCCAAGATTTGTTTCCTTTGCCTTTCTCTGAGGCTGAAAAAATGTGACTTGCCTGAGGTCATCTAGTGGGTTTCCATGGCCGAGTGGGGATTCAAATCCTGGTCTCCAGAGTCATAGTTTGGGTGTGTGCACGTGCCTCCTGCTGTGTCCCTTTCATTAAGGATGTGGCAGCAGGAGCATGTGTGCACATGCCCAAACTGCTCCCTCATTTGTAAATGAGGGAGCAGTTTCAGCACCTGCAAATTACTCCCTCTGCCACGTCCCTATTGCTGCTGGTGGTGTCCAGCAGCAGGGCTGTGCAAACCTGGCCCAGGTTAAGAACCACTGGCATGGGTGATTGTCCAAGGCATCTCTCCCATACTGCTTGGCTCTATGGACCTCTGGAAGCCAGGCATTCAGCTGGCAACCTTCTCCTCCTGCAACCAGTACCTCAGTCTTGTGTGAGAATAAAGAAAGTGGCACTACTAGCATAACAGACTGTGTTGTATTGCAGCAGGATCCCAGTCTCAATGTGCTATAGCAATAAAAAGGCCATATAAGTTGTCACTGTGGCTGACTCCCCTCTCAATTTAAGTTCTGTCCAAATATGACTTACTTGATGCCTTTCCCAGAAGAGACACAATAAATCTTATGCAGAATAAAAGCTGTTGAAATTGTGCTGGCTGAGCTGTACTGAATTATTTCTAATTATTAGGAAAACCTGGGTAACAGCCTTCAGTCTCCTAACTGGGAGACAAGTCATATTTCTGTACTATTTGTGGGTTTTTCCCTATGTTGTTATAACCAGAGGGTTTCTTCATTTCTGTCTCTCTCATAACTATTCTAAGGATGCAAAAGATGGTGAAACATGTTAGAAATAACAGTGTAGAAGCAAAAATACCATTAAACTAAAACCATATTGATTTTATTTCAGTCATAAAATTTCAATCCAGATAATAAACATATGTTATGTCAAACTTCTGGAAAATGGAGATTCATTTCTTGTATTATAGCTGGTAGCATTTTCTAACAATGTACCTCTTTGTGGCTGTGCCATTCTTTTTATGGCATTTACATAGGCACATAGATGGTACCAGCAAGAAATTGTCACTAGGATATCGTAGCAGGAAATTACTACTGCAGGCTTCCCCTACTTGCCTGACAGGTGAGAGACCACAGTGCAGTCAGAAAACAGAATTGGTTGAAAAGCAGACCCCCTACATTGTACTGTAGGGAGCATGAAAGACTTATGGGGACTTATTTGATACACACCATGTACCTGCTGCTTCCAAAGTCTCTTAGCTGGTTTAGTGTCTTTTCCCCCCTGAGCTCACTTTGCAAGCAGTGTGAATGTGTGAGCACTTCCAAGTGAGACTCCACAGACAAGAAGAACTGATGAAAGAGTAAGAATTAATGGAACTTGTCTTTAATTTGGAAGCATCCAAAGAGCAAGCTGTTAAATAAAGGAGCATCAAAAGGTGCAGGCTTCCTGTATCAGCAATATCCAGGCAAATACATATTTATACTAATAAAGTCCTGTAAAGTCAAAACTATCCTTACATGAATATATGGAAGCATTTGCGTGTTCATGTTAACAGATAATATGAACATGAAAATGCAGAAGTGGCAGAAGAAGCGTGAGTCAGTTGTCAGTCTTGGGCCATTTCCGCACTAGCCTGTTATAGCGCTATGATTCCACTTGCAACATCCTATGGAATCCTGGGGTTTGCAGTTTCAGGAGGGGCCAGACGGATTCCATAGGATTCCATAGGATGTTGCAAGTGGAATCATAGTGCTATAAGAGGCTAGTGTGGAAATGGCTTTGGTTTTGTGTACGGGGATATAGATGTCTGTCCTTCTAGTATAAAGAAACAGAGTACACACTGCCTAAGGTGTGGTAAGGAGACATGTATCTATTTCAAACAAGACCCAGAGGCTGCAGCTGAGGGAGCCTGTCACACAAGCTTCATTTATGTGGAATGTGTGAGGTAATATGGGGCTGTACCACTTTAACACTAATTAAATCCAAATAAACTGAGACAGTAGCCACAATCCAATTAAAGATTATGGGATTAATCCACGGTTATAAGAAATGTTTTAATCAACCCACTGATAGTGCTTTGATCTCTTCAACTCTGATATAGCCAAAAGCGTGGGGGGGGGATTATTTATTTATTTATTTAAAAAAGAAGGAATAGGATTACCATGTCTTTCAAAGTCACACATTTATTCTGTCTCATTCTCTTAACATTCAAGTCTCGTACTAAGAAGAATGGATCTACACAGGTGGAGGCTGGTCATGTTTTTAGTAGCACCCATTTACAGTGGAGGAGATAGGTGTGGAAAAAGTAGTCTTAGCTCTGCCTATTGAATTGCCCCGGGGCAGTGGCTTCAGTGGTGTGGAAGAGGCACAGAATAGAGGCTGGAAAGTCAAGCTTAAATATGCAAGTGTGGTGCAGCTGGATCTTGATGACTTCCTCTTAATTTCTGCTGCCCAAGAAACCTGAAAGACCTATATATTGATAATATTATTTTTTTAAAAAACAAACAAACTGTATTTGATTGACTTTATCTTATACATCTCTGTCAGAACCCAGTGATGTAAGTAATTTATATATGTACTGTTAGTAATTACATATATTCTATGTGTATGTATGTATGTATCTCTCTCCCTCCCTATCTATCTGTTGCATTATACTGTTCTAGGTGTTTTTAGTAGAAAAGCATGATCTAAATAGATCCCTCGTCGCTTCTCCTCCTGTTTTGTGGCGCTCACATGATTGTGGTGGCTCAAGTTGGTGAGCGCACACATTGTAGAGAAGTAAGATATGTACACCATCAGCCTGGGATAAGAGGTCATTTGGGAACTCCCTGTGAGCTGTTACGAATTTTCCAAAATGCAGGATATATGCATAATGAATCACAATCTTTGTTAAGAACTATGGAGAAGAACGTTGCCTGCATCACACATGATACTTTCCTCAGTGCAAAATAGAATATCCAGATCACCTGCCCCTGACTCATTCAGCTGTGGATAAGGATGGATCTTGTTGGAGAAGATGGTGCTCTGGCATATCCATAAGAGTGGGCAAAGCAGGAGTACATACAGCTCAGCTCAGTTGAGTCCCTGGAAAAAGAGAGTAAAATGTGAACAGCAAAGAAGAGCCTTTCATCCCCTGGGGATAACTGTACTTGCTGTGTTCCAAGCGACATGAAATGGCTCCAACATGGCCAAAGCAGGAGGTGGGAGGCAGTGCCAAAGCAGCAGTGCCGCATCACACTAGAAGCACTGGAACACAGGATGATGTTTAGAAGGAGGAAAAACCATCGTATCACAGCAGTAGGGCCCATTAGAACTGAAGCAGTCCCACTGGGGCATTTTATTTGCACACTCCAGTAGAGTGGACGCCAAAGGCTTTGCTAATGCTTCATGGGCTGCTAATTTCCTCTCTGACCCCTTTTGTTGAGGAGTGACCCCTGCCAGAATCCCTCTGCAATGAATGCCAAAGCCTGACACAGGTCTGGGTTAGGGGGGTGACAAAGAGGCCTCTGTGGGCTTTAATCAGGCTCCAGTTTGCAGTTTAAGAACTTGGGAGAAGGAGGGGGCTGTGGCTCTCTAAAGATCTGGGTGGCACAATAAGGGAGGCCCCGGAGTCTCCCATGGAGGCAGCCGAGCCGTAGCAGCCTGCAGAAGGCAGCTTAAAGAAATTGTCAGGCAGGAAGGGGAGAGGAGGGGGAAAGAGAGGAGGGATGGCTTCTTTTGTGAGGTGCTTTAGAAAGGCAGGTTTTTCAGTGAGTGCCCCCATTAGATGACCCAATCAGGTCCTGGCAGATGGATATCACAG
Organism: Ctenosaura bakeri; assembly: GCA_948474755.1. Lineage (NCBI taxonomy): Eukaryota > Metazoa > Chordata > Lepidosauria > Squamata > Iguanidae > Ctenosaura > Ctenosaura bakeri. The sequence continues at coordinate 419,159 of CAOLHI010000970.1, forward strand.
GCATGCTGCTTGTTCATAGTAGGCTGCAGCTTCTGCTGCTCCCTCTCCCCATTCCCCTTCTTCCCCCATCCCTCCCTCCTCCCCGCTCCAAGCCTTTCATTCATTTTAAGACTAATTTGTTTTGTTAACGCTTTCTTCTCTCTCTCCTTCCTCATCTTCCCCAGACTGTGATTCCTACTGCAAGGCATCCAAAGGAAAGCTGAAAATCAACATGAAGAAGTATTGCAAGAAAGACTACGGTGAGCTACTTACATCAATGTCACCCTCGAAGGACTGTGCACCTGTCTATCCATCTGTATGTGTGACAGAAAGTTTTAAAGTTGCACTTCTTTTCTGAAACACAAGTAGCAGAATCTCTGTTTTCCAGGGTGGCCTGTTACACAGTTGGCCCAAAATAGAACAGGATGCCTGGGTTCCTGGAAAACGCCTGCAAAAGGATTGCAGATGGCCATAAAGAATAGGATCAAGGAAAGCCTATGGTGTGGCAAGCAAATTGTACACGTGGGCACAAGCTCCTTGTCTAGCTAATGCACCCACAAGCTCCTGGTGTAGCTAACTTGTAATACGGAAACAAGAGTAACTTGCCCCTAAAGGTTTGGCTGTGTTTAAGGGGTGCATATATGTGCTTGCATGCATATGTGTGCATACATATGCATTTGGAGAGATAAATGCATTTGGATGCATAAAGTTACTTTTGTGAAATTAGAGAGTTCCTTTCTGGTAAGTAAGTGAAAAGGAATTGGATGCTGGTCAAGAGACTACATAGAGGAAAGGAGAAGTGCTGAGGAAGGCTGACAAACCAAAGGTGGGACTATCAGCCAAATTGTTTGAACCGCAAGGATTTGCTTCCCCCACTATATTGGAAAACCTGTCCAGAGTAAGGGTAATGTAGCTTTCTTTGCCCTCAGTGACTTTGTCACTGCATTTGACTGCCTCTTTGACTCTGGCATGGAATCAGCCTCACTTCATGATCTCTCATTGTTTTATTGCTCAATGAGAGATATAACAGGGAGAAAAATATCAAAACTGTAGCTAATGGGAGAACAGGTTCAAACTACACACACACGCACACACACAAAAGTAAGAGTAAGGAGTAAGAGAATGTGTATGGGCCTTTTTTTGACCCCAGATCAATGCTTGCACAATTGCTCACTCATTTCCTTTTATTCTGGAAAAAGATAAAAATATGACAAGGATATATAGTGCAGCCTCTAGATGTCTTGGACCAATAAGGTAGGAAGCAAAATGGTAAGATAGGAGACTGCAGGTTGTAGCTGTCCCAAAGTGGTAGCTGTCCCAAATTCAGTCTTTCTTGCTTTTATCCCCCCTTACTCATCCTCAATATGGCTTTCTCATGTATGGCAGCATTTTAATGTACAGTGTGTATAACAACTATTTATGTTTCTATCCCAGTGGCCCTCTGCACTTGCACGATTATATTTCATGAGCACTGGATTAGCATTGGTACCTATCTTTTAATGGTAACATTTAAGCATCCAATCAGTCAATCAATCAATCAATCAATCTGGAATTTCCTTATTCCCATTCCTAAGTGACCTAAGGGTCAGTTCCTGTAAAACAACAGCTTCCAAAGATCTTTCAGTATCAAATTATATAGTTTTGATGTTGGAAACTTCCAAAGATAGAACAAGGAACGTAACTACATGAGACGATGAGATGATGAGAGATGATGCCGCCCCAAAATAAGAATTCTCCCCCTCTCCCATGAAATTTTCCGTCAGTCTTGAAGTTCCCACCATTGCAGTAACTTAAAGTTTTGGTTGAGGAATACAGTTTATGCATCCAAAGTGAAGAGGCAGGCACAGTTACCAAGAGAATGTAGACACAGCAAACAGAAGAAGAGTTCTAGGTGTGAACAATGTTTAATGTCTCATTCTCTAGAAATCACTAGAAGTTCAGGAACTGAAGGAAAATGTCATTAGAAGGGACAGAATTCTTATTTGGGAGGCAGTACTGTCATTTTACACATACACTCATGGGTAGAACTGAGGACTTTATAGCATCAACGGTGCAGAATAAATAGTGGTGAAGAACGAGGAGTGGTAACCTCTCAAGTGAAGTGAAGTTGCAGACTTCACTTTTGACATATGCCCAGTGCACTGGGGAGGGGGTGGCTGGTTCCTTTCAGTCACTCCAAGGAACCACCTTTAAATAGGGGAAGAACCTTGTCTCTCTCTGCACATTTATTCTATATGAAATGAAGCATAAATGCTTGAAAAGAATTTCTTGTTTGTAGTCTAAAGAGAAAGGCAGAAAACATGAAAAAAGGAAAACTCTGACTTTCTTGAAATCTTGAAAGAATTGCTTGCTTGGTATGATTGAATGACATTATTTTGTTAATTCCTTCCCAGACTAGCAGTAATCAAACTAGTCTGTTCTCCTTTGTTTATTCTGAAGCAAAGGAAGGTGCCAAAGATGAGTAATCTAACTAACTAGTTGGGAGAGATGGCTTTTTACAGTACAGGATATCCAAAGGTGCACTGAGTAAGAGACAAGAGACAGGCATCCTTTAAATGGGAGCTTACATTTAATACTTGTGGTATTCCCTACTTGAGTGCTACTCAGTATTTTCTTGATAATTGCTAAGAAAGGAGATTCTACAGTCTTGCAAAGCAGCATTTATCTCCTACTGATCTAGGACACTCTACCCATGAGCCTTTCCAAGAGATTAAATTAGTTCCTTGAGCAATAAATGTGCATTGGCTACTAGCATGTTTCATCTTTTCTCAGGATTGTGTGTCTGTTTTGTAATTATCAGATATCTTAATATCCAGAGAGTAAAACTTGTTTTTAACTGAGAAAATGAATTCTTTGCATTTCTTCTGAACTTGCCATATGAAATAACATGATTGTACTTTATGAAGAGCATCTGTTAACTTGTAAATGGCAACATCTCTTAGGTTTTCAACATATTATGGATTTTCATTTTTAAATACTATAGTTTATTAAAAATAACCAGAGATTGTGAATTTTTCTACTATGCAGTCCCAGTGAGTGCTTAATTGGAATATTTTTAAAGATATTAACAAAAGAACAGTAATGTTACACACATGTATGGGCAACATAGTACTAAGTTGCTCTGATAGTTTCCAGACTGTGACAGTGGCCTTCATTTTTAATACTTCCTTCTTGTCATCGTCTCTGTGTATATATGTGTGTGTGGGCGCGTGCACTTTCAAGTTGACTTATGGAAATCTCATGAATTTCATAGGGTTTTCTTAGGCAAGGAATATTCAGAGGTGGCTTCGCCAGTACCTGTCATTCATTGGCATTCTCCCATCCAAGTACTAACCAGAGATGGCCCTGCTTAACTTTCAAGATCAGACAGGATCTCATGCCTTTTGGGTATTTAGGCCCCATAATCTGTATACTTAATCCTCATTTGGTTCTGGGCTTTGAGATTTTATACATCACAGGATTTTGACTTGGTGGGAAAGAGGGAAGGGAAAGAAGGGATGGAGTACATTGGAACAGGGACAATAGAAGGAGGAATCCATTATTTCTCTGGCATCTTACCCCACCAATGCTGCTACTCCCTCCTGCTTTATTTCTTGGTGGGGAGCAGCGTGAGAGAGAAAGAGAGAAAGGATTTGAATGAAGAAGCCCCCCCCCAAAAAAATGACATGAAAGTTGTGGAAGAAAAGAACACAAAATGCCAGTATGGCAGAACTTTTCATTGAGTGTCCTTTCCCACTATTATTTCTTGTGCTTGGTGTGATGACTGTAGTTTTTGACCTCTTCAGCTTTTTTTTTTTTTCTGATTTCAACCTGTGTGGTGAGCCTATTTTTCTGACTGGTTTATATTTCCCCTTGCTTTAAGTTTTATAAAGAGATGTAGATTATCTGGATGTATGGTTCGGTATGGTATGGAAAAGCATTTACAAATCCTAAGCCACTATTTCTTTGAGGAACAGTATAACTGTATAACTGCATAACTGTCTTATACTTAAGCTATTATGTTCATACTATTGGGAGTACATATTTTGTTTAGAAGGGACATTTTTGGGGTCCAATGCTGAGAACAGAATAATGGTTAATTATGGGAAATAATACTTAGGTCAAATATGATTTAAATCATTTCTGACTGCATCATTCCACCTCTGAAAAACACAATGTGGGCAGATGTGATTTCTGGAGCTTTTCATAGCCTTCCTTAGAAATGTCTGTTTTATAGGATCGTCTATAGGACATGGGAAGGAATCATTGGAACACAAATACTTTCTGTCTGTGTTGCCATGGATTACTTTAGAAGTAATGTGTGAACATGCTTAGCAAAGTTGTCTTACTTCTTGAGCCAAGGAAAGGTTCTGACATTAGGGACTTTGCATGGAATGGTACCTTTTTGGAGTAGCAGAGAAAACTGAACATCTCCTCCCAAATATCACTTTAGCATAAATAATCCTTCTGCTTAGAAACAAGGAACAAAGGAAGGATGAAGAACCAGATGTTGCTGGGGAGCAAGAAAGGGCTGGGCAGCCAGCCATAGAGGGAGTAGAAGGGGACTCTGTTAACAAACCCAGAGCATGGGTAACAGAACAGCTGGAGGATGAAGCAAATAACAAAAAGAGATGAGGGAATGAGAGATAGTGAAAGGGAGATGGTTTCACTCACAATACACATAGCCAGGCAGCTGACACTCTCTAAGATCTAACAGAGAAGAGAAAGAAAACAGCAAAGCAACTTGTGGCATCTAGGACAAACAAATGTATTATGACACAAGCTATTGTGAACTACAGAGCATCACCAGAAGCATGAAATATCATCCTAAATTGCCACTCATGGCTAGGGAGTGATTGTAAACAGAAGGGTCAGAAGGAAATGAAAAGACAGAAAAACGCAAGCAACAACAACTATGTTAAAGCTTAATTGCAACCACTTGCAAAGGAGTTTTGGTGATAACACAAACATCACAACAGTGACAGAGAATGAACTTGTATAATATAACAGTATCATTTCTGATGTCAGTTTAATATCAGTTTATTCATCAGTTTATTCATTTGACTGGGCTGTTTATGTAAAGTAGAATTATTATGTTTACGTTATGAAAAAGGACATTAATAGAGCAAAACATATGTCAGTAGTGGAGGATGGGCAGGCAGATTACCCCTTGATGATGTGGATGACATTCCTGGATCTTGCAACTGTGTTGCCTAGAAAGATGTGAGGACTTAAACTGGCATCTGGGTTTGTTCTAGGGCCTGATTTCTGTGTTTGTGTCTGTATCATGTGGCTGTATCATGTTGTTGCTGAAGGGCTGATAGGGCTGTCTGTAAAGAAGAACAAATCTGCCTTCTAAGGCCTGTGTGACTAAGGAACCCAAACTGGCTGTAGTTCCTTGGACACTGAAGTTGCTTCAACTGAGAGCTGTATGGGGAACAACATGCACTATTCTTCTTGCATTGGGGCTGTACTAGATGAGTTCTGGGGTGCAGTCTGGCCTTCTTGATCTATTTTTTCACTTCATTCACATTCATCTACCGTAGCCTAAGAAATACCCAGAATGAATCCTGAAATTGTGAGTGTGTTAGATGAAGCTGAACAAATACAGTTGTGTCCTAGTGCTTGGTCATAGGCAATGGCAATGGATCTTGTGATCTAAGTAGAAGCTGGAAGTACTTAGAAATTTATGGTGGTCAGTGGACTTCTAATATAAGGGGGTATTTAAGTAGTAATATGCTATGTAGTAAAACAGTAGTGTCCACGAAGTGCCACAAAACTCATTGTTTCCATGAGATTAGCCATGTTAGTGTGTTGTTGCAAAAAGACCAGAGAAGATTGGATAATTTAAAGATTGCCTAGGGATAAGTTGTTTCCTGAATCCACGCCTGCAACTAGGTTATAGGCCCCACAGAGCCAACTGCCTTTCCCTGAGAACAATAGATGCACTGTCACAACTGAATATTTATTTAGATTCTCACTGGCTGCAGCTTCTCTGATTTAATAGAAGTACAACAAGCTACACCACTTGAGACAAACTATTGTACCATTGTGTATATCTGAGAAGTCTGGCCTTCTCAGTCATTGTTATCATTAATACGATTCAGGGATCTGCAGATGCTTGGGGTCAAATGTGAAACACTTGTCATTAAAACAAAGTTTGCCCTTTGCCTATGTTTATTTCTGTCCAGATTGAGAATATCCTACCCAGGTTGCACATGGCTTTTCATCTTTGACGACTGATCTATGCATGACAAAGATAACCCCTCCCTTACTCCCCCTCCATTATGAAAGTAAGGAAACCATTCCTGGCCATGTTGTCTTCATATCCTAGCAGACTATTGTTGAATGTAGCTTTCAAACAGTTAGGCAACATTCAATTCTTTTGGGTTGCGCATATGCAAACACCAAACAAGTTTTAAGATAACACCCCTGTGCTACATCTTTTTCACACAAGGACATTCCTCACAGTGACCTAAAATTGTTCTGCTCAGAGGAACTGCTGTTTTTGTTCTGTATTCAAGTAGCTTTCTACAAATTTGTAAGAGCAAAAATGCACCAAAGGAAAGGCAAAGAACGAAAAGGCCCTCCTTTAATGCACAGATTCCTCCCCCTTCACCATGCCATGGCTACCTGCCCACTGTAGGGCAGCGGGGGCAGAATCCAACAATCATTTGCAGAGATGAACCTTGAATAATTTATCATCCTTTTTCCCATGGAAGGACAGTGTGCAGACTGTGCATGGGTGTTTGATGCTTGATGTGAAAGTACTGTTGTTAGTTTCTTTGCCAGTCCTCTATTGTGAGAGTCAGATGCAAAAGCTTGTTGTTTAGACTTGCTTTTAACAAAAAGCCAAATGTGTTTCTGAAGTTTAAATGAGAAAGGCCCTCCTCTCTTTCTTCCACAATAAATATTCATCACTAGGGCTATACAGAGGAGTCACGTGTCCATGAACAAACATGAGCCTGGAAGCCATCTCCAACCCAATGCACTTCTCCTCCCCTTGGTATTCAGTTCAGATCTTACCTGCAGCTCTCTTGCGTTCTCCTTCTCCCTATCTTCTGCAGAAGTGAGATGGGATGTTGCCTCCTGTTTTTCAGCAGATACCTTTGTTGTTCCAAAAGGAAGTTCCAAATAACGTGTCATAAAATCATAACTGTCAGATCGTTTGCTTGGCCAGAAGACACAAAAGAGGTGCTGGGAGAATTTGTGGTTTCTGTTGCCCCAATAGAGGTTGTCAGGGGATAGGAGTGTTTGGTGTGCCGGCTCTACATTGTATGTGTATGAGCCTGTGCTAAACTGGAAAATCTGAACTGAGACTCTTTAAGAGTGTCAGGTTGAATACAGCTACAGTTCCCTTACTTGGTTGGGAATCCTGGTTGTGCAAAGCTGTCAGTCATTCAGAGGACTTTGACCATATTCAACTAAATACATCTACAATGTTCTTTCATGCCTTCTGGTCTAGCCAGTGGGGGGAGGGAGTACAGTCAGGGCCATCATATGTGTCCCTACATCCCCCTCTTTGTTTAGAGTTGGGAATGTGTGACCAGTGATCCCAATACATTTAGGACCTTGTTGATATTCTGGGAAAACAGCAGCTATAGTGACTAAGGTTAAGTAGCTATACTAAAAGGTTAGATACAGACATGGAGTGTATAAAAACCTATTTATACTGCAAAATGGGCAGCCAGTTGGAATTTTAAGACAATGGCAATCAAATGGTTGTTTGAAACAACCCAAAACCAACTGACGTATAAGCCCAAAGGAACAAAACAGGCACAAGTCTTGCACATATGATTGCAAGAGAAACTACTGCACTGATTACCATGGGCTAATAGCATGGCAGTTTCTTACAACCATGCCTTTAGATGAAGGCAGCACAGTGTTCAAAACAGTCCAGCTGTGAAGAAAGTGTAGAGTAGGTTACACAGAAGGACAATAAAGACTTTTTTATGGAGTCCCCAGCAGGAAGCCAATTAGGAGACTGTTTGCCTCAACTTTATGGGATGATAGCAGCTCTGAATATCCTAAAAGGCCTTAATTAGATTGAACATAGTTACTTCTCTTGTGTGCTAAATTGGGGTGCTATCATCTGGACAACCAATCTCTATAGTGTTTCTATCATCTTTGTAATTTGTTGATTGAAAAGGGAAGCCGGTCTTTAAAAAAGAGAGAGAGAGAGAAAACCCCTTCATCTTATTTTTATGTGTATTTTAAAAACTCACAAGTACATTCTATTTTATTCTAAATTAAGAGCTGAAAAAATGTCAGAGGGAATTTAATTTCTACAACTTTTATTTTGACTATCATTGTGCTGTTGTTGTTGTTGTTGTTGTTGTTGTTAGTGTCAGAATTGAATTAAGTAACATCTTTTGGTTAACTCCAGCAGGCCTACAAGAGGAAATGAGGTAGTAGACTTGGACAGTCTGTAAGATGTTGTACATTTAGGTATGTATAGGCAGCACCTTGCATCGTCAACAGGAAGCTAAGTGGTAATTCTTGCAGTGAGGAAAAGAAGGTGCTTCCAAACTGCAAGTGCTTACTGGCTAATATTTGTTATATATTTAGCAGAGATGGAAAATGTGTGACTCTCCAGAATTTGTTGGACTGCAGTTCCCATCATTCCTCACCATTGGCTATGCTGAGTAGGGCTGAGGAGAGCTGCACGCCAAGAGTGTCACCAGTGCAATCTGTGAGGGTAGGAAAACAGAGTGGCAAGCAGTAAAAGTTGTTTACTGTTGCTTTTTTAACAGGTGTAAAGCTTTGTAGCCTATATATGGTTTTAAAGGCAGAGACCCTAATAATACCCAGTGCCTCACCTCAAAACCTTTTAGACGCAGTGCTTGAAAAGGTTTTGGCTCCCTTTTCTGTGCAGGATGCCATTTCTGTCAGACCAGCCAGAGAGTTGGGATCAGGGTTACTTATGATACTTGTTGGTCCAAATATCTTGACTGTTGAGGTTCTCAGTTATCCATCCTGTTTGCAGTGTGGCTCCATTATGTAGGGTCCCAGCTTTCTTTGCTTGAAGTATGACTTGTGCTGGCAGCTGTGGTCAGTTCATGTCTCTGCTTTTCCTTATAGATACCGGTAGGCATAAGCACTGAATAAAACACCATGTAAAGAGGGCTCATTATGCAGCTGCACAACTGCACTGTCACCTTCATCATTTACAGACACAGATTACCCTGCATGAACATTTAACTGTTTTTAAAACCTGTTCTGCAGAGTACTATCTGTCAGTGTAGACATGCATTCGTGGCAGCTGGTAACTTACGAGGCAAGGAGGAAGTATGAACTCAGAATTTCAGCAAAGTAATGTTAGTACACACCTTCTTAAGTTTAGAAACTCTACAAGTTAAAGTGGAAAGCAGGCAGAGTGAAAGAGAGGGCAGAACCAAGCCATGGTCTAATAAAGAAATGGACGTGGGGTGGGGTGGGGGGATCTGCTCATCCCCAGTTTGCACTTGTTTCTCATACTGAGCACGTCTGATGTCTGGGCTTGAGGGAGATGTGGGTGAATTCATAAGTAGGCATGTAAAAGAAGCTGAAGTAGCAACAGCACAATCAGGCAAAATTTGGTGCGAGGCAGGGACACCTTTCTGCTTCCAGGTAACTGTGGCCTTCTAGGCAGGTGAGATGTCATTTTGCATGTAAAACGAAGACAGATCACTTGAGCCTGACAAGGCTTATACAGTAGCACACCTGGACTGGGAAAGGCCAAAAGCATTTAAATAATAATAATAATAATGATTAAAAAAAACTGTCTCTGCATCCTGGGATGTTTCATCTCTTAATTCTGAAATGCTGTTCACACCATTCCTTCCCCTGCTGCTTCTCCCTCTCTCTGTATGATTTTAAACATCTTTTGCCTGATGAAGGAGCTAGTGGAGCTTTGAAAGCTTGCATGATGGATTTTGTACATTTTGGTTGGCCAATAAAGGTATCACTCTTTTGAAGATTTTATATTTTTTTGTATTTTATTGAATGGCCAACACAGCCTTTTGAATCTGTTCCCCTTGCTCTATGCATGTGTGTGCATACACCCCTACCTTCCTTTCTGGTTACCAAATGGGATGTCAGCATTTCAGGCAAAGGCACAATGTGATCTCCCATGTATTTGTAACACCATGTGGACTTGGACCAACTACTTGAGTGACAGAGGTACCTCTCATTCTAGGTACTACCAAGCAATGCCTTCTGTCTCCCCACCATCAGTACTTAACATTTAATAAGGTGGAGTTGGTTGTGATGTGTGTACGTGTGTGTTTGAGGGGGGGTGTCAGGAGAGGGTCTTGTCCCAAAAGGTGAGATCATCCTGCCTGCTGTAGCTTTCTTTGGAAAAATCCTTCTTCCATGGAGGCTTTGGTTAGTCATCTTCTTTGTTGAAAAGCACCTTGGCAGCAGCACATGGAAAAATAAAAATATGTTTTCAAAAGACTTAAAAAAAAGTATTCCACATAGAAACCCAAAACTCCTGAGGATAAAGCTAAGGAAGGAGAGGAAACACATGCTGTTCTAATAGCTATTCCTCCACATATTAATGTGGTGCAACCATATTTCCCAGAGTGGCAGTCAACTGTGACAGGTTCCTGGGTGTAACAGGATCCATGTGCAGTGTATGAATAGCTGTGTGATAAAGGGGCGTCATGAGAAAACATGTCCGGGTAGGATGGCCATAAAACTTGTTGGGGGAAAATGAATTAAAAACTGCAAAGAAGGAAAGTGACTGGACGGGTCACACCCTTTGCAAAAAGCAGAGAGATTAATCCTCATAAATCTTCAATATTAAACTCAAATGAAACAGGTAAACCCCATAAGCCGTCTAGCCCCAGTTCAAAAATAAGATTTTAATAATACTGACAAACTTTGCTCTGGAGAGAGTTGAAACCAGAATGACCTGACCTAGGCTTAGATAGTTTATAAGAATGAAGAACTATAGCAAACACATTTTTCTGAGTCTGCAGACATCTGGAGGGGATGGGAAGGAAAGGAATTCCCAATAACTTTATTGATTTCCCCTGTTCCCCCAACCTTGGTTTAGTTTGATAAAAGCAGAATTCCTAGAATTTCTTGGGAAAGGTTTTCTTGTAATTAAGCCTCTGGAATGATCAAAATCAGATCGATAGGGTCCAATGACCAAGATGATTATCTTCTTCAGCTATCTTGTATTCAAACAGGAGCCTTTTAGAATGATAAAGAATTTTGTAACACTTCTATAATTTACCTCTCCAGTGTTACAAAATGGGGTACGGATTTCAAGGCTCTTAAATGTGCACATGGGTCTTCTTATAGAAAAACATAGAGTGAAATCTTATGGTGCCTACAAGTAAGCTCCATTGTGCAATGGGCATTACTCCTTGCAAGTAATTGTGCAGAATTGCAGCCTCAAAGAGTAAGAGTTAGTGTCTTGACCCCCCTCCCCAGTGCTGTTGTAATTTCTCAGCTGCCTAAAGAGTTATATTGCCACCTGGTGGTTGGTTGAAGAGCCTTGCCCCTGCACTCCACTGGGTCTCAGGAAAATCTGCTTCTATACTCAGCAGCTCACTTCAGAGTCTCATAATGAGAACCAGGGCTGGCAGACAATGCCAACCAGTGCCCTCAGGATGGCAAGAAATGTTTTGATAGAAAGACTTATTTTGTCTGCTCCTATATTGATATAGACATTTCTCTAGAGACCTCTTTACACACACACACACACACACACACACACACATACAGTCCTTGCCAAAATCATTCTTCAGGCTGTCCTTGACCCATTGGCTAACATTTCTAGGAGTCCGGATGGGCTTGGGCCATTGAGTAAATTAGTGTGTGTAGGATGCATGTGTTTAAACTAATTTCCAAAAAGGACAACTCCTGCCCTTGCTGACTTGGCCTTCTCTTCCCTGCTTAGGAAGGTCTACAGACACCAGGGCTGCCAGATCTTTTCATTTTGCAGTAAGGATGAAGAGCCCATAGCAGCCTGGGGACCCCTGCCCTCAGCTGCTCACAGACTCCAAGCTGTGCACGCCTAAGATATTTTTAGCCAGGAGCTGGACACATGCCACACCATGTCGGAAACGAGTGTCATCAGGGGCTCCGGCAGTAACAAGCTCAATGTGAAAGCTGTGACTCGATTTATTTTGTTCTCTCCCTCAGGGGGTACATTGCCAGAGCACAGCAGGCTTGTAGAGCTGCTTACGGGGCACCTGCTGCTTGTTTCATCTGCTTGCCCCCCTCTCCCCAGTTACCAACCCCAATCATTTTGCCCATCATGTTCTTGCCAGTGCCAGGGCTCAAAGCTAATCCACTTTGCCTGTGAGCATTAGATGGGGAGGGGGGCTTTGTGGCTCACAGCACAAGCTCACCAATGAATGGAACAGAGATGCTGCCTCTGGTGGAATTTTCCCTTCTTCCCCGCTGTGAGAGGTTACCAACCCTGTTAACCAGCTGGCTTGTCAGTTCTTTCCTTTAGGAGAATGTTGATTTGATCTCTTTTTAGTCTGGCAGGCAAGCAGTGGGAAGATGTGCCAGCAGCTGTTGAAGCTGTCTGTGTTGCATAAATTAAGAGGAGGGGAAGGAGGAAAACTCAGCAGAACTTAGGGTAAATTGTGCTAATTCTAACTGGAGTCAGACTGTCTTTCCCCCTTGTAATATCACACTTTAAAATTAACCAAGAAACCATTGCTGCCAAGCCTGGCCAAACAGTCCTACACATTTTGTGCAAAACAGCTTGCTTGTTCAGCATCAACAGCCAGAAATGTAACATAAACATAAATAAAATTCAGTGCAATCCGTTATCATCTAGGACAAATGATCTTCGATCAAAGCTACAGTTAATACCCAAACTTTCACAAGTAGATCAGTCAAGCAACTCAGAGGTACCTGCACAGCTCTCAGTGCCCAGACTTTGATAGGATTTGCTGGAGAGGGTAGGCTGAGGGTACTGAAGAGAAAAAAGTCCTCTCCTACACTTAAAATAACAGTCACTTCCTTTAGTGCCATACAATTCCTTGGAGTAATGAAATGGTCTGGATTATACTCAATTTTCCAGGCTGGGCAATTTTTCTCATAAAGGATACTTAATGGGTTATAGGACCAAATTCACTTCTCAGCAGGTGCTGCTCCCAATTTGAAAAACAGGAATCCATGCAAAATCCATCTGAATTTGACATAAAGTCATTAAGTGAAGAGGATAAAGCACACCTCTTTACTGTCAGGCAAGTTTAATGAGCTCTGGCAAACCTGGGATTAGGTATTAGGACTTTCAAGGCTTTTTTAGCGCCCCCCCCCGCAACCATATAGTTTAGTTTAGTTGTTGAACTGTTTTTTAATGGGTTCCCTCCAGCACAGCTCCTGCTGAAAGGGACCACGAGAGACTGGACAGCTTCTTCAGTGTAGAGCATTCTCAGACTGGTCTTTCTGGTAATTCAGATAAATCAGCTGCAACTTTTCCAAGCATACCCCCTTAGGATGCTGAGTTTGCACAGCCTCTGCTGATGAAAATTTACAACTACCAATTTTAAAATTCAAATTAAAAAAAAAAGAAGAAGAAGAAACCATACTTGTTCCATGTAGGATTTTCGTGAGTGGTTTCTACTCAGCAATATCCACATTGGTATTCAGCAATAACAACACTTCTTTATTATGATCCATAGACCCAACAAGTTCAAATAAACAACATGGAAGATAAATTAAAAGCACACAGAGGAATTTGGTCAAATCATACGGGCAGAACTTATTTCAGACATTTTTCCCTAATACAGAAGTTAACTGTTCTCTCATCCAAACTGCCTCAGACAAAAACTTGGCGAGAACCAAAACTGGGATGATCCTCCTTGTACATTTGCCCATAATGGATTAGTCCTATTTTGTCCAACTTATTTGTAGAATCCATAGGACAAAAGAATCTGCTTCATGGATGCTACTTCCTGGTTACTGCAGGGACATTAGCCTTGTGGTGTAAGGGGCACCAGGAAATCTATCTCAGAGCATTTCAGAGGGAAAAACATTAAATCTGGCCTTTGTAAAAAGTCTACAATAATTAATGACAGTAAATTTTTTAAAATACTCACCTAGGTGAAAAGGCCCAAAATCATTTATACTCAATGAGCTCAGTGAGCAGGATGAGATGCTGGAATTCTAGGCTGGGCATTTTTTCTTGCTATTGGCATCTTTATATAGGAATTTATTTGACTTGTCTCTTAGAATGTACAGTTCTAAAATTTGTGATTGATTCACAGAAAGGCATTTCATAATTTTTAAAAAATCCCTAACTACCTACTGCTGGGGATGAGGTAGTGGACAGAATGGCCTATTCATCTCACCCAATCTGACATGTCTTGCATTTTTATGAGCTATAGTGGGTTAAAACGTGAGGCCTCTGCTCTGTGCAAATGCACTGCAGCAGAATTCTTTTCACATGCCATTCCCGCCCCCCCCATGCCAAAAAACCAAACAGTGGGGCAAAGTTCTGGATAGGTTTTTGTTTCCTCTCCCACCCCTTTGCTCAAAATGAAAGGGGTGCCTTTTGTTACCATGGCCACCTTTCATGACTTCAACCAAACAAGGCCTTGATTTCCTTCACATTTTCTTGTTTAAAAGTTCACATTGAGCCTCAAATCCCTAGGTAAGGGAAACATGGAAACCGTTACCATCATAGTCAGGTCTGGAATGTGGGACACTAACACAGACCACAGGGGTCACATGTCCAGCAGGAAAAAGAAGGGAAAGTTGGACAGGTCCCTATCCTCACAGGGGAAGGAGATGGAGGAACTCAGATCTGGAGTTCTCAGATGTGATGTGCCAGTAACTGGCATAGAAGAGCTTTTGAGAGGTTACCCAAGAAAGAATTGAACCTGTAAAGAATAACCACTTGTGCCCAAATGGCAAATCCCCATCACCTCCTCCACCCCCACATACAACCCAATAAAAAAAGATAATCTAGACTGATTCCAAACTATTGTTCTCACTGCTTAAGTTCTCACTCACCTTGGGCCAGCCACTTTCTCTCTGCCTGACCTGCCTCACAGGGTTGTTGTGATGATAAAGTGGGGAGGAAAAGAGCCTTGTATGCTGCTTGAAACTCACTGTAGGAAAGGTGAGGTGCAGATGTAGCTAACAATAATACTAGTAGCTATATAAAAATGAATCTGAATGTAAAATATGTACCCTAAAGCAAGGACCATTTATCTTTCTTAAAATTAAATCCAACATCTTCTACCAAGCACAATAAATTTAAGACTGATATTCTGTTAGGTAGACACAGTTCCTGCTGCTCCCTGCACCCCATGGCAACTGGATTTCCTATATGGGAAAAGACTCCAAAGTGCTCGCACCTCTTCCCATCTGCAGATTAGATAAATATTTGATTAGACTGTAATGCCATTTTAATGTTTTGAGGAATACTAGATCCCACAAAAATAACCGTGCTTTCTAGTTTGATCCTATCCCATCATTAGGCAAGCAACCCAAATGTTTTTATTTCACTAAGCTATTAATGATTTTAACTGCTAATCCTTTCAAAAATATTGTCAAGTGATTCATTTTTTAAATGGCTATTTGTCTTTATTGTATTCAGCACTAGAGAGTGGGCAGCCAGCCTATTCCTGCCTTACCTAAAACTAGTCCATAGCGTGGCAGGCTACTCCCCTCAAAGAGAATCAAATATGGTGGTGTGGAAGCCTATTGAACCAATCTAAGAGACTATTCCTCAGTTAGACAGGACACATTAAAGACTTGTACTGCAAAAGAGGATGGGACAAAGTCAAAATTAGTTGGTTCCACCTACTCTCTGGCTTCATTTTCCATCAGCTACCCTTCCTGACCAATCTTGCTGCATATTTATGGCTGTCCATATCTAGGGGGAACTTTTGAGGGCCCAAAGGTATTAGATAACTATTAGATAAATAACAAAGATGGCCTCCCACAAGTCAATCACAGTAGATCACACTTTTCAGTGATACACAGGTAGTCAATGAATCTGGTAAATTTAATCTATTACATTCTTCCACCAAACCAGATGAAGAAGAGGAGCATTTTTGTACAAAGTGAGTTAGTAACCATTTTTGACTGAGTGACTTAGTAACCATGAACCGATGATTTTTTTTAAAAAAATTACAAGTCTCCCGGTGAACTTTTGTTGTGGCCTGAAAAAACTAAAATCCCAAGTCACCACAACAATACAACAAATATGCATATTTCTAGATCACAATTGTTTAACCACCACTGTTGGCACAGATATGTGTAAACCTGATGAGAAATGCATTAAAATAATTCTCCGTCTTGGCTTTCTTTTCCCAGCTGTTCAGATTCACATCCTGAAAGCAGACAAGGCAGGAGAATGGTGGAAGTTCACAGTCAACATCATCTCTGTGTACAAGCAAGGGACAAACCGGATACGGCGTGGTGACCAGATCCTGTGGATACGCTCCAAGGACATTGCTTGCAAGTGCCCGAAAATCAAGCCCATGAAGAAATACTTGCTCCTGGGCCACGACGAGGACTCTCCTGACCAGAACGGCATTGTGGCAGACAAAAGCAGCCTTGTGATACAGTGGAGGGACACGTGGGCCCGGCGGCTGAGGAAGTTCCAACAACGGGAAAAGAAGGGGAAGTGCAAGAAAGCCTAGAAGGGGGACTGAAGAGGAGGAGAGAGACTGCACACACGCTTTTGTGCAAGACTTGGTGCAGGGGGGTGGGAGAAGGGACACTGGCAAGAAACTTGCTTTGCAGTTCATGTGCAACGGGATGGGGAGGGCAAAAGAGGGACTAATAACTTCTTGTGAGACATGCCAATTTTGCACCTCATGTTACCACAAAATTTAGTGAGAGAACAAGTTTAGAGAAGAGCCATGCGAGAACCTACTCACCATAGAACAAGTGTTAGGTCTGTTATTAGTTCCCATCATCCCCTTTGATTTTTCTCTTCTGAAGAGAAGAGTGACCAACTGCCTTAAGTTTGCTAACAACTAGTTCCAAAATAAACCAGACAGACTGAAACCTATAATTACAAGAGACCATGATAGAAGAGCAAAATGCCTTCCATACACTTTCCTGCAAAAAGATTAAATGAATTTTTATTGACAGGAAGAATGGAGAAGTCGGGGGTGTTGGCTTGAAACAGATTATGTGGGGGAAGTAACTACCTGATGAGCAAATACCTGGAGTAGCTTCTGTGTTATATACCGTGCAGAATCTTGATAGGCTCAAGTTTTCAAGAGAAACCTACAAAAGACTGCTTAGCTGTGAGCTACGACATTCCATTTACCCTAATACAGGGCAGTTACTGAGGGTTGTTGGGGTACGTACTTTTTATGCTTCCCTAAGCTACAACCTTACTGCCTAATTCAACGAACAAAAGCCAAGAGTGATGAAGAATGTATTTATTACTGAAATGATGGATTACTTGTTGTCTCTCTCTAGGAAATCTTGCAGTGCGTTTATTAGGACTATGGCCCCTTTTTAAGACCACTAGATTACCCCCAGTCTTGCATTCAGCAGGATATGAAATAACTGTTGCCTATAAGTACTGCAGTGTTAATTGGCAGTAGCTGCTCTTTTCCTTGCTTCATTGAGTCAAGAGATCAAGAAAGTCAGTGCCCTCACTTTGCAAGACCTCAGCAGGGCTATTGATAACAGCGGCTCTCATTCCTAAGATTGTTGTAAAGTCAAAGCTGACTTGATGGCACATAATAACAAGCTGCTCTTCAGATGGCAATTAGACCTTCTGTGCTCTCATCTACCTGCAGAAACTAAACATTATGTTGGACAGAGTATGTAGAGACTTTTATCTTGAGATGGCGCCATCCATATACAGTTCACACCCATATCTTGGAGGGATGCGGTCTGAAAAGCGCAATGCAATGTCACCCCTCTGGACCAGAGCATCTCCAACATAATGGTTATTAATAGCTCAATAACAGGAGTCACAGAGTTCTTCCTCTCTTAGCATAGCTTCAGAACTGACTTAACATCTCTTCCCTACTACACAGCTGTAGCACTTTGATCCCACTTTAAGTGCCACAGTTCCATCTATTGGAATCCTGGGATGTGCAGTTTTGTGAAGTGCTTAGAATTCTACACTGTAAAGCACTAGTGCTTCATCAAACTATAAATCCCAGGATTTTGTAGGATGCAGAAGTGGCACTTATAGTGGGATCAGTGTTATGACTGTGTAGTGTGACAAGACCCAACACTGGTACCTTCCCCTCTAGCAGAGAAGAAAAGAAACAACCAATGATTTCAGAGAAAAAGTCTTTTCCAATGCTAACATAGAGAAATAAGAGTGACATCTGACAAGATAATTCCTCTGTTTGTAAAAGCCTGTGGCAGCCATGATTTTATAATGGTATGTTTGAGGACAGATAAGGTGCTTGGACAGAAAGAACTACATCTTCAAACACATCCTACACCTGCAATCTATACTTTTTAAAAAAGCTGGCGGGGTAGGGGTTCACTTTCATTTAAGATCACAAGAAGCAATGGAGATTTTTGTTCCTATTCACACCAAATCTTCTACTGGGCCTAACTATAAAACTTAAAGGACGATGCAGGCAGGCAGGCAGTTCACCCGTGAGCTCAGAGCTGCATGCCCTGCAAAATACAAACTTCCCCGAGATGTTTCCTATTAGGAAACTTAGAAACATCTTTTTAATGACATTTTCCAGTGGTTTTGCCTTGTTTTATAGCAATTGACAATATTTATATAATGACATAAACTACCATAAAACAAACTTCAGCACAAATAGGTGTAAAGTGGCCAGATGCCGGGGAAGTGGAGAGTATGGCGGACAGAAATCAGAAGCCCTGGCTGGGATGGTGGGGCCGGGGGGGGATGCACTGAGTCAACTGTTCTGCACACAGTTGGGAGTTTCAGAGCACTTGGTTTATACAGCCTTAGTTGCTATAATGATACAGAGCAGTCTCCAAAATGAGATGGATTTATCAATATAGTTCTCATCAATTCTTAATTTAGACCCAAGGGTACTAATTTACCTTCAAGGAACAAGGAGAAGGGGAAAAGTTAGGCTGGCAAAAAAATTAAGATGCATTTCAGAACTGAATGAAAAGCATTTAGCTTGGAGCTTTCCAGTTTCAGTCACACATTGCCTTGGTAGGATAATTCTGTGAAATTAAAAGTAGAATGGAGGGTACCAATTCTAGGTGGACAGTTAGTCCTTCCTTGTATCAAAATATTCCCTGAAAGCAGAAAAGTAGCACAGCAGGAAGAGCTAGATCCTTTGCTCCTAATTTGCTAGGCTAAAGATGGGGAATATGTGATGCTCCAGATGGTGGGCTTTCAGAATCATTAGATGGTGTTGGTTTACAACTCACATCATCCCTGACTGCGGGCTATGATAGCCAGGGCTGAGTATGGTTGAAATCCAACAGCATCTGGAAGATCACATGTTCACCATCACTGTGCTCGATCTGTTTTTGTTTTTACTTGGATAGAACGCTTCATGTTGACCAGTATTTTAAAAATGGCATCCCTCCATCTGGTCTGAGTCAATAAGGCCCATTCTAGCACCTCAAGATTCAGCCGCCTCGTAATATAGAATGGTTGCATCTTATGGGTCTGCAGTTCTTGAACAATGTATCCTCTTCTACATGGATTTGTTTGTTGAGGAACCTCTGTGATCAGTATAGGGTGCCTTCTATTTCTGTGGGACATCAATCATGCTTGTCAGAAAGCTCACTACAACAGCCCCCACATTCCATTCAGCCTATGCACTGAAGAAGAGGACTACTGAAGAAAGCCTCTGGATAACCACACAAGGAACCCTGGGCCCAAGGCACCCTGTTTGAACACCACTATTGTTTCAGTTCAAGTGTTGTCTTCAGAAACCATTAACCTTCTCATGCTAGCACAGGTTGAAGATAGTGTATGGAAGAAGATTCTGTGCAGGGATGCAAAAACCACTCTTGAGGGACACAAGTCCACCAGGAAGGGAAAATCAGACCTCAGTCTCATGGTGCACTTCCAAGTCAGCCAAACAAAAGGTAAGATGGGAAAGCCACATGACCACATCTGTGATCAGTCATCTGAACAGGCCATCAAACAGGTGTGGACATAACGGCTCACTGGCCACCTTCTTTGCAGAGGATGGCAAGCTATTATCATGACCAGAAGCATTTAAGTGACCTTTATGATGGAAGGACTAAAGATAGAGACAGACACACAGAGAGAGACAGAGAAACAAAAACAAAGATCTCAGAAGGCCACAAGGCTTCAAGAATTAGTGACTATTTCTTAATGAGGTCTTAAGCCTGGTTAAAGATAGGATCGTTTTGGCTTCTCTGTATTTTGTTTCCTGTCAACTTTTACTTCAAACTGGGTTTTCAGAATCATTAGACACAAGTTTATTTAGTGAGAGATATAGTCTCGGCACCTGCGTCTGCTCTACAGAGCAGCCCCAAGCAAGCAATTTGCCCATTTACCTTCTAGCTGTTGAGCACTTTATGTCTCTCCCTCTGAAATTTAGCCCAATTCATCAGACTGGTCCTAAGCCACTTTCTGCAGCCAAACCAGAAAAACCAGCCCAATGGCAGAAACCTTTTGATTTGCTTCAAAGAGACAAGAAGTCCACTGTCTTAATAATTAACACAGTGTCTGTTTCTGTCATCCTGTGGGAGAACTGCAAGAAATGTAGCAGTGACTGTAAGGAAAGAGATACTGAAGAAAATCTCTTATTAAAATTTGGCTAAGGAGAACACAATTCTATTTGCTACAACTCTCATTTGGATCCAATGCTCATCAGAGTCAGTGGAGCAACTCACAACATGATTCTGGTCCTAGGAGAAGTTCTGTGTAAGCTCTAGGCTAAAGCTGCAGAAGTCATCTGAATAAAAGGCAAAATTGTTCAGGATTTGTTTTGGACTGTGCGTATGCAAGATTGTAACTATCAGATCAGATTCTGAATACAGATTGACTGGTGATGACAGTGATGAGATAGTTACTCCCTTGTGGAGCATTCTTTTTCTCCAAGTACATAGGCCTAGAGTAGAGCTGAAACCATCTATTTAGCTTTGATTTTGTATCTTCAAGCTTTCTGCAGATTCATTTATATTTTACCTAGAACCTGGATATTAAAGAGAACTCAGAGCTGTGCAAAAACCCCTGAAGGTGTCAAGGAATTATGATGTAGACCATAGGAGAGAGGACAGGACTAGCGCAGGCCTATCACAGTTACAGGGCCTGTGGAAAGAGGGCTTACAAAGAGTGTGTGAGAAGTATTTTCACTAAGCTTCCACTCAGGCCACTTACGCTCAGGATGTCTGAGTTCCCTTGCACTCAAGGCTCATTCTTCTCTCTGTTGGGCCTCACTGGCTAACTCAGGAACTGTATAGTTTCTGGAATTCTTAAAATTCAACTTTGGGGAGCTTTGTTCTGGGTTTTTGATGAGCTCCCAGGTCCTGTACAAAAATACGTATTTTCTTATAATGTGCTTAGCAGTCTGACGAAATGTTTTCCCTTCAGTGTGCAAATTTCAATACAAAAAGCAAAACTCATGAAAATTCAGCTCAGCCTTACCACTGCACTGTCCCACAACACAAGCCTCCTTGTTCTGGCTTTCCAGTGAAGGCTTCTCCAGCTACAAAAAGGCTATTCTCATTACAAATCCAGTTATAATGTTGCTTTCCCTTCCAAGTTCCTTTACACTCAAGTGTAGTATCCAACTGACAGTATGCAACTGTACATAAAGTTTCCATCCTGGGCAAGCAAGCATTCAGGAGGCAATTTTATGTTTGGAATAAGTATTGATAACCACTATATAATCCCTTAAAACAATGTTTACAAAACAGACACTTTTACTGGTATCCAGCCCCCTTTAGGACAGCTGAAGAGCTTGTTCACGTGTTGTTATGGACACCAATAAATCTGGAAAGCTGTGAAGAAGAATGAAGACCAGATAGCAAATAAAAAAAAAACTACAAAGAAAACCAAGGTGACTTATTGTAGAGTTAGTACAAAATATAGAAATAGGCTAGAGTTCAGAAACTGTGTGTTAATCAACAGTATACTATTTTGAAAAAAATCTTCCTTCTTCCTATATTAGTAAGAAAATCTTTTTTCCTATACAAATCACATCTATCTTGACAGGCTTAAGGATTTGTTTTGCAGTTCTCACATACAAATCTCTCCCTTGATGCACTGTAGTGGACTTTCAGATTCAAATTGGCTAAACAGAAGAGATTAAGGTTACATGTTTTCAGGGACTATTTTACTTCTTATAACCTCTTCTCATTTTAGTGTATAGAAGAAACATGCCAACAAATGATGTACATACCTTGGGCTATGCATTGGCAGAGTCTTAAATCTTTCAGCATGAGGAGACGTGCTTAGGAAGTAGCATATAACCCAGAGAAGTTTAGGCCCCTTTCACGCTACAGAATTATAATACATTGATAGTGCTTTAGCAGCCATGGCTCATCCTATGGAATCCTGGGATGTGTCAATTTATTAAAGTACTTAGAATTTCCTCCAGAGAGCTCATCTGCTTCACAAAACTACAAATCCCATGATTCCACAGGACTCAGCATTGGCTGTTAAAAGTGGTATCGGTATGTTGCAACTGTGCAGTGTGAAAGGACTCGGGGGTTGGCCTTTTTATTTGGAGATCAAGCATCATTAGGCAAGCCAACAGAAGGCAGCAGTACAAAGAAGCCATTTCCACTTGTCTCATACCCAAAGTGATTTAAAAAGCAAGATGGCAAGTTGAAGTTTACCAAACTTTCATCAAGAAACTTAAGACAATACACTCTTGAAATCTAACGAAATCATAACTACATGTTTCCAGATAAGAAAACAAGCAGGACCACTACCAAATATATGAATGAATCTGAAGCAACAGAAATTAGTACCTTACACCTGCTCTAAGAGGAGCAAAGAGTGCGTTGTCAAGACTAGATGTGCAATGCACAACTGTTGAAGTTCGCTGGAGAAACATCACAAGCTCTATTTTATCAGGCAAGAATGGCAACTGGAAATATTCTGAGAAGCAGATTAGATGCCAAACAATTGCTACTAACGAGTAGCACTGAACAATGGATTCATTCCCAGTTTTAATTATTGTTTTAATTGGTCCACTGATCACCTTCCCTCCATCTCTCTCTTTTCTCTCTCAAGTCATGCACATGCACACATACACACTGGTTACATAGGAGAAGAAAACCTGTGTTCTGGTTGTTCCTGTCGATATCAAATTGTAAATGTTGTTTAGTTATGACCATTGCATATAGTTTGGGAGCAATGTTTCTTTACAATGCATACTAATATATTATGGTTATATATATGAATATATTTAATGACATGTGGGTAAAGAGTTGTGGATTTTCTTATTCTCCCTCCCTCCCTTTTCTCTTGTTTGTTAGATGGGCTGACAATTGAACAAGAAGGAGCCTGTAATTGTGCAGAATCCACTTGATAGGACTAAATCCAGACATCTGTCAAATAAACTCTTGTAAACATCTAACTCATCTTATGCCAGCCTCTTCTGTTGCATCACAGTGAACAAAGTTATCAAGTCTCATGAGAATATAGGCACTTTCACTGAAAAAGAGCTAAGCAACTACCCATTTGCACCTATTTATTTTGTGGCTGGGAAATGTTTATAAAAACCACTGATTAGCTCAAAAGTGGGCAAACATCAGGCCATTAGTCTAAACTGTACCAAACTTTGTCCACATGGTAACTAAAGCATTAATGCATTTCTGAAAGATCTTCATGGAGCATTCCTGTGGTATTTATCT
The DNA here is from genome assembly GCA_948474755.1 of Ctenosaura bakeri. Taxonomy (NCBI): domain Eukaryota; kingdom Metazoa; phylum Chordata; class Lepidosauria; order Squamata; family Iguanidae; genus Ctenosaura; species Ctenosaura bakeri. The sequence goes on from CAOLHI010000970.1 coordinate 442,850, forward strand.
GTTTTTCTTTTTCCTTCATGTTGGAAAAGAAAAAAAACCCAATTATTTCACATATCTTTAGCCTGAGGAAGATCGCACAGGCTATATCAAACTATTTTCGTTTGGGAGGAGAAAAATTATTATCCCTAACCTCAGATTAACCATTATCACAGATTGAAAGGGTGCTTTGAAGTGCCATGAGTTCTTCCAGTGCTACTACCAAACTACAAGAGATGAGAGTGGCTTGGACCATTTGGAGGAAACAAAAGCTGACTTAGTGTGTTACTTATATTTAAGTTGAACCAAGGGTGTGTCTGGTGTAATTAAATTGTCTAATCCCACATCACCCTTAGAACAGTTGCTGTTGATATATCTATAAATTTATTGTTGATATATCTTTGAAGCTGCCACGAAGAAGGCCAAAACTTATCTAACACAAGTAATAAATGAAGTTATTCTTTTATAACAGATTCTTGTTGGAAAGCATCTAGAATCTATTTTTTTATTTATGAGATGAGAATGCACCTCACTGAAAAAATGCTTTCATTTGGTTTTGCTTTCTTCCATACTTCTGTCATCCCATCACAACAACTTAATACTAAAACAGATCCAGTGACTAGTTCATGTGATCATTGCATTACTGTGTGTTATAACCCCATTTGCCTTTCTAGTTTTGACTGCTGGAAGGCAACATTCTTATGGTGGGCAGTTCTAGCAAGACAGAAAACAACTTTTGAGATCCATGACTCAAGCTTTCCTTCTGCTGGGTTTTCCAGAGGTGCTGAGATGGCCAAGAATAGTTTACATCTAGGAGCTCTGAGCAAGAAGATCCTTTGTTGCACATTTTTTTCACTCTCTTTTTCCAGAGGATAACTCTCTCATCGTTACATTAGTTTCACTATTCAGTCCAGCACAGGCTAGGCCACATGCTCTGGAAACTGAAGCAAAAAGGTCTGTACAGCTGCTTCCAGCATTATCTTGAAGGTGGGCACAGGGATCCTAACAGAGTTTTCTTTAGAAACCTGCTAATCTCATACAGGCACATTTCCCCAAATCTGAGTAGTCAACAAATACCAGAACTGGTTTGGCTAAAAGCACCATTAATCACAAGGGTCAAAGTTACCCAAAGGAAGTCTTTAAAGTTCCCTAAGGTTTAAATGTTTCTGACCTGTACGAAATAAAATAAATTGAAGTATAATGGCAGAGAATGAAATAATGTAGAAATGAAGTGGCTTTTATTCAGTCTTGTTTTTGTGCTATCAATCAAGTTGGCAATCAAGTTGGTAGCAAAATAAATGATTTCTGAAGATGAATTAACATTAAATGGTTATTTTTTTCTTGTATTGCTAGTCTCTTTCATTTACTTTCTGAATATACAGAAAAGACAGACTTTGGAGCTTTAGGTACACAGAATTATCAATTTTCTTCTCAGGTGTTAGTGTATATACAGGAAAGATCACAGATAATATAGCATAATGTGACAGATTCTACATTTTGAGAAATATCACCAGCTTTTCCAATCAATCCTCTTAGCAGCTGGCTATATAGAAAAACAGATAGTGATTTTTCACTTCTCATATCAAATATCTCCAGGGTTTTTCTGTGCATTTGAAGGGTGCTTGCAAACACTGTGTGTAGTTCCACCTCTTAAGCAAAACTGCAGTTTGTGCAAAATCACTCCCAGATCCAGTGCCATGAAATCCAGACTGAAGATGCTATACGTTTTAGATCCAAGGAAGCAATTTAGGAAGAAAACTCTAATATTTTAACCAGGCACTCTCAAAAGCAGTAACAACTAGTCAGAGAGCATCTCTTTGGAATTAACTGCATATCTCCACTGATGCTCATGGATGATCAGTCCCCTTCCAGTTATGTTCTTGAAAATGAGAACTCATACTGGACTGAGCTTTTAGAAATTAAATCCTTCGTCTCCTGTGGACCTGCCATTGCCATCAGAATGGGGTGAATGCAGTTGAGTCTGTAGAATGTTCCAAGAGTGAGGTGGACTTATGCTTGCCTCTGACTGCAGCAAACACTTGGTTGCAAAATGGTATCTCTGCTGATTACTTTGTAGGCCACACAGCAACAACGACAATCGCAATCAGTAGCAACACAATCACCACCATCATCCCTGAAAGGAATCAAAAGAAGTTCTAATTAATTCTTTGATTATTTTAGATGTCAGTCACAACAACAACAACAACAATAATACAAAACAGATTCTAGATGTTTTGAAACGAGTATCTACTATAAAATAACGACTTCATTTCTTACTTATGCCAGATCAATTTTGGCCTTCTGTGTGGCAGTATCAGAGATATATCAACAACCAATTTATAGATATATCAGCACAACTGTTCTGAGGGGGATGGGGGAATGGACAATTTAATTACACCAGACACATCCTGATTCAAATTCAATAAAAGTGGCACACTAAGACAACTCTTGTTTCCTCCAAATGCCCATGTTGTGGGAACAGCTGCAATGCAGTCCCTTCCTATGCTGCTGAAGTAGAAGAAGAAGGGAGGAAGGGCCTAGAGGGGTCCAGCTGCTTCTTCCTACCAAGGACTTTTGACAAACACCATTCACTTTGTCTTATTTATTTTTAATTTGTTAGTTGGGGGATAATGGGGGGGCCTGGAACAATTTTTATTAACTGTAACTGATTGTTTAATCCTTTAAATCATGTGTTATAGTGCAACAAATCAATTTTATGGCTTAAAAATGTAAATACCAAGGAATCATTTTTTTATGTATTTATTTAAAGTTAATACATTAGCACTAATGCTAATGTTTTAACTTTGATCCAGTGAAGTAAGCAGGCCAGAAGTAGATTTTCTATCCCAGGTAAGGACCAAAGCTTTAGTGCCATATTACACAAGATCTGGAAAACCATTAACTGCCTCTCTTGATTCACTCACTTGGGCTAAATGTCTCTGTCCCCCAAGTGGTTATTTGACCTGGGGCAAAAAGAAACTGGTAGCACAACCATATGTGTGCACACGCACAAGAAAAACATACTCATGGGAGATAAGGCAAGCCCTGAAAGGATGAAAAACTCTTCCACCAGACCTATCTGCTTAATTTTGCAATTTCCTGTTACAAAATAAACAATACGAGTATTAGAAGATGTGATTCTAACTCCTATGCATATGTAACTTGTACCTTAGTTTGGTAGCTTATGTTGGAACATCTGAGCATACATTTTTCTGCTATGTATTAAAGAGTAAGGTCTCATGCAAGAAAGAGGAAAAACAGAACATCTCTATAATATGCTTACTGGTTCTTTGCTATAATCATTAATGAGCAGACACAGTATTCCTGGGGAATGAATTCACATCCAAAACACCTTTTTTCTGTGAAAACTCCTACAAACAAACACATGAAAGATGGAACTGTTGAAATACAAGGGGAGGGTGAGTAGGAAGAAGAGCTTGGAGTGAAATCTGGAGGGAGAGCCATGCTCACATATATGGAGAAAGAAGACTGAAACTTAAGCCTTGAGAGAAAACAGTGAAACATGAGAAATCCTAATTTTCATGGCAATGGCGACTGAAATTAGGTCTCCAAAGAAAACAAGCAAAATTATGCATGCCAAACATAGATGTAAATGTACCCCTGATATGAGTCAGTCATTCAAGACTTTATTTTACCCACTCATGCACATAAGCTGCAGAATGCTAGCATAATGATGTGCACTGTCTCCTGCACCATGGACTTTTCCAAGTTCCAGAGCCCTGCCAATCTAGGGAGGAGTTCTCAGTGATTTTTCAGCAAGGGCTGAAAGAGATACTTATACAAAGTGCCACACAAGAAAAATGTCACTCATTTTTGCAAGTTACGCAACACTAGACAGAACATGGGAAGCTTTCTGATAGCCCATCTAGCTCAAAACTATCTACTCATTGGCTAGCAGAAGCATGCCACACTTTCAGATGGGATCCTTCTCAGCTGTAAGTGAATCCAAGCCCTACTGCATGCAGAGAACTAAGCTACATCCCCTGCATCAAGTTTTTGAAGTACCTCTGGAGACTGAAATTGGTTGATAACAGGGCAGCTGACCATCCAGAGGAAGAAATCCCAACCGAGAGCATATTAATTAATGCCTGAGAATCCGCAGCAATCTCCCACAGCTTTCTATGCTGAACTCAGTGCATCCACCTTCTCCTATAAAGTTCTGACTTTGGCTGAGGACTTCAGATGTTACTGCTGTCCAATTCCCATCAGCCCCAGCTAGCCTGGCCAATGGAGAGGGATGATGTGAACAGTAGTTCCTCAAACACCTGGAAAGCCAGATATTTTCAACTGACACTTTAGAACCACCTCCTTTCATAGGACTTATCATCATTACCATCATCAACTATACACATCCTTTCATAGCAACTGTGCATCACATCTAAGCTTCTAAGTCATCTAAATGACGGCTGCTGGAGAAGCATTCATTTTATGCCAGTCTTACCCTTAAAATATTTTCTAATGACTCATCTGGACATATTTCAGAAACAGTGAAAGACAAGAGAAAACCTTTATGACTGGAACGGCTAAGCAGAAGGTAATGAAGTGCTCCTAAAGAAGCACTGTAGCTTGCCTCAAGTTTTCAGGACAGGACTAGACTGAAACTTGGATTCATTAATAACATGTCCAAGCAGGATATTTCTAGGATGGACTCATTTCCTGAGAAGCAGTTCCATACATTTATTAAAAGTAAGCAACTTATTTGTAAGCCATGTGATTTTTTTTAAAGCCAATATTATGAATTTACCAGGATATCCCATCTAAGGATTTGTCACATATGAGGCTCACACTGTTTAAGGCAAAAGAGTGTTGTTGTTTCTCCAGACTTAAAAGGGAACAGGCAACACCACTTAACATGTGCTACTAACACATTCTCTGTGTCAACTATGCAACTAGAAATGGAGATTATAATACCTGACAAACATTGACACAGAGACAGCTTCTCCTGTTACAATTCTTCCTGCCTTTTGTTGCTAAATTCAGGTGTCATTTGAACCCCTTTCTTATCTCTAAAGTGCTGTTTTTTTCTTTCAGTTTATTGAAATGCTATTGATAGCCACAGGATAAATTATAAAAATACATTTTACACACACACACACACCATAAGATGCAGGATACATTATAAAGAGTGGTGCTAAAGTACATAAAGTTATGTACTGCTATGCAGTACATAATCCAAACTGGATGGGGACAGTAGTCTGGCCCTGTGGACTAGAATGTGGCCCCTCCCCGTCTAATAAAATCTTTAGGGCATGGCAAAAGAAATGGCTTCCCTGTATAGAAGGTTTGCTTTGTACATTTTTATATTTCTTTATTCCTGAATCAATGTTTAAAAACTATAATTACCTAACAGGAATGGAAAGTAGAAATAAATCTATGTGCAAATACAACATAATTTAAGAATTTCCACAAGCACCACATGATAGTTGGCAAGAAAAAACTCTTTGTTTCTTCTTGTCCACTGACTGGATGGTAAAGCATACAGAATAAGGGAAAATAAGAAGCAGAAGAAATATCCATGAGAATTCCTGCATGTCAAACTCTGTCAGAAGAAGTGTGTAGTGAATTCTTAGTCCAAAATGTTTATTGTCTCTATGATGAAATAGTCCCTAGAGTTTATGGTCCCAAACCACACATACAACCTAGCTGAATGAGAGGAAATGAGATAAGTGTTTCCCCTCATCTATCAGTGTTAGACCTCAATTTCTTGTTTTCTTTTGTTTTTTTAAATCTATGGCTACTTTTCTAAAAAAAGAAATCAATGCCAGATAATATCCTTTGCTTTTTTTCCAAGAGGAATTTCAAATACTTTCCACTCTCTTTCTAGAAAGCAGAACTGTTAAATCCCTCCATTTTGAGCAAGATTTGTCAGTCTGAGGGCATTTTTGTTAGCCCAATTCAGGTATGTTTTTGATTACAAGTGGATGAAAGCAAGTTAACTTAAAATAAAAACTGATCATCTAATCAGGGATAAACAAAAGTAATGAGACGCAAACACAGCAATGAAATGGAGGAGAAGCAAAAACCATTCTTGTTGGATACTGTCATGATGATTTTGTGCACAGCTTAGAGGCAAAGGCTAATTTCAGATGACACTGATCTACACCAGTGATGGGCAATGTGCAGCCTCCCAGATGTTGCTGACTCCAAACATCAGTATTCTTTACAATTACAGCTATACTGGCTAGGGCTGTTGGGAGATGCAGTATAAACAAAGAAAGAGTTAGTCATTATATTGTTGCATCAAAAGAATGCTTTGAGAGAAATAAACTGACTGGTTTTTGTTTGTCAATAGTTAAGACAAGAAAGACTATAGGAGAGTAGGAGGGTGTCTTTAAAAGATTGGATCAGCATGAGCTTTGCGGTCCCTGGAACACTTTTGCATTCTTGATCACAATATGACAATAGAAATGATTTCTTTTTAATGCACTCTGTGTTACCAGAATACTAAACATATCCACAGGACTGGCACAGCTCTGTTCTTGTTTACCAACACACATCTTCATCCTAATAAGCTGCATTTCAAACACAGTGATAAACATTTCAGCATGGGCTCCCCGGTCCCCAAGCTCATATTCTCTATTTTCATAATCATCCTGGTATCATGAATGAAAAGCTCTTCATCCCACTGTCATTATAAATCTCCTTCTGAAAACTTAAGTATGAAAAACCCAAACTGCATATCTTCTTTTTAAAGAAGGACCTGGGGATGGGAAGAAAAGGCAGGTACAGGTATCCCTCAGTTAACAAAGTAGATGTGTTCCTGGGCATTACTTCTTTATCACAGAATTTGGTACTACAGGTAGAAGTAATATAGACAGAATAGGGACAGGTTCTTGCACTGCAAAAAAGAAGATCAATTCAACAGGTTTTAGCAAACTTGTTATCCTAAACTAAACATATATGCATGTGAAACCAAACAACTAGGTCAAGTAAGCCTTCCATAAGAAAACAAAAACCTTTTAAGTCTTCTATAGAAGACTTCCTCCAAAATGGTTCCAAAAGTTACTTTTTCCCAACCTCTACTTTTCTTTTATGATTTCTACTTAGGTGGCCAAACATATAAGTCTATGCTTTTTTAGCATGACGGGGAGAGCTGGTGAGGCAGATTTATCTGTTCTCCTTTCTCTCTGTGATGCCATTCTCATTTGCTCAAGTAAGGGATTATGGAGACAGCTGACGTTTACCTTGCCTGCTATAGGCAGGCATACACAGTCATGGCAGGACTGGCTACAATGGAATCCCAGTCTTTCCCACATCAACTTTTTTATTGCAGTTTGCGTTTCCTCAGCCTTCCTTCACCATCCACACAATGCTAATGCTCCTAAAAAACCTTCAGACAGATGGAAGACAGGGAGGGCTAGGCAGGCTTAAAAAGATTTTGTAAAAAGGAACTTCATTCTCAGACTTACTATTTCCTTCATTCAGAATGCCCTCTCTTCATTTGCAATACTATAGTAGTTAATATATGAAGGTTCCTGAGGCTTATATGTTTGTGACATGCATGTGAGTCCATGTGTACGGGGTTGCATGTACCTGCAGATGTATGAAGAAATAATTTGTGTGATGAACCAAAGTAAACATCCACTAGAAAAAAGCAAATATTGATGAACAATATATTAAGTATTAGTTCTGTTACGAGAACTAAGGATCTGGGCTTGGCCAAAGGATAAATAAGAAACCATGAGATATTGTTATCAATTATCTACATCATGTTCTTGAATCAGGTGTGTGATATGCTCCTCTTCCCCTCTTCTGTGGGTGAACCTCCTCTGCTTGCCCTTCCCTCTGTATTCCAAGCCAGACTGTGAGGCCATTACAACACCACATGGCTAATGCAAGAGACTGAGCAGCAGTCATCCCTGGTTGCCAAGTATTAATTTCCCTTTCGACAAGAACCAAACAGACCGGGATGCAATTTTTCCAGAGCAAGTAAGTGAAGTTTTTGCTGAGGTATCCAGACTGATTTGTTTCAGGCAACATTCTTTCACTTTTCATTTCATCAGGGTGGAAAAATGTGTAAATCATGCCAAGCTGGTTTCAAGGGCCATGGAATTCTATCTAGCCAATATGAGCTCGCACCTTATCTTTATTAAGTTTTAATTGGATTAAGAAGAATTGGTTATTTGGTTTTCATTCCATAAAATAAGAAGTGGATCACCTCTGTTCTCCTCCTGCTTCTCAACCTAACAGCACCACCATCTCACAGCTCTCTGACTCATTTTACAGCTATGTGACTTCAGTGCAATTAAAGCAAAATACATACTACACCATTTCACATAGCTGTAGTCCTAAAGGGGACCCACTTATGCATGGCCAACTTGTTAAGCCCCGCTAGCACCTTCTGATAGGCTGCTTTCAAACCACATGGCTCAACGTATGGGAGTCCACCCACCAGATTCCTATACCTGCTACTGGTTGTCACTCCATTCTTAAGCTGAGCATTCACTGACCTAAATGCAAACAAACAACGTAACAATGCCATTAGGAGACGTCTGGGACTCCACACTACAGTTTTATTAGAATAAATGTGATACAAATTATGCACAAAGACCAATTTGTTTACGTCATTCATTTAAGCCTGCAAATTTTATTTAAATTTGCTAACAGCATGTAACAGCTGCTACAAGTCCACTGACAGAATTGCTTCACATTCATGTTTCACACCACAGCAGAATATCTTGAAATGATTTATCTTAAATTGGCTTTTAGGATATGTAAAGGAACTCAAAACAGTGCTAGCATATATACTACAATGTCGCCCAAGGTACACCAGTCTGTTGTGTCCCTTGAAACAAAGACATTTTAAGAACTTAAATTCTATGAGATGTTTTGAGACATTAAGGAGAATGATCAACAAGATTATATGCAATCTAATAAGGGCACTCAAGACCATTAAGACTTCTTCAGCTGTTTCCTTCATGAAAAGGCAGAAAGTATTTTACTAGTTTCTTCTTAGAAGAAAAAAATGCAACCATTAAAATACCATTTTAAACCTAAACATACTAAATCATGGTGTTAAAGCACAATGCAGTACAATTCTCTGATTAAATGTCCTGATAAGCTATGTCATTCCTGTAGTGCTGGACTTGGACCAGAGAGATCAGGGTTCAAATCCTAATTTTTCTATGAAACTCACCAGGTAACCAGGAGTTACTCATTACATCTTAGCATAACCCTCTTGAGACCCAGCACAGTGCAGTGGTCTGAGTGTTGGATTAGGACTCAGGGAGACCAAATCCCCACTCAGCCATGGAAACCTATTGGGTGATCTTGGGCAAGTCATACTTTCTCAGCCCAAGAAGGCCCACAACAACAACAAAAAGTATCCTCCTGAGCTGCAATAAGGATGGATGGATGGATGGAGATATATATAGAAAACTAAAAATTCGACAGGCAATAATGCAATTGCTGCAAGATAAGAAAGCAGACTTAACGCAGTTAGCAAAAGTGCTAGGAAGTATGTCCGCAACTATTCAGATTGTGTTGCGGGCCAGATTCCATATTTCCCCTGAAAATAAAAAGCAGGTTAATGTTAAGCTTAATATTATAAGATTATGTTGACCTTAGCTACATCATATTCGGTGTGTGTGTATATATGTATATGTATATGTATATATATATATATATATGCACAGATGTAAATAGCATCTCTCTGCTAATTTGTTCTATTTAGAAGTCAAGTGTATGCCCTAATCTACCACTGGTTTTTAGAACACAGAGGACATCTCCCCCCTCCCCCTGAGAACGTTTATTAACATTTTTGCTTTCAAACTCCACAGCAAAGCCTATCGCTATAGTTCCATGAAGGATGCTTTTCAAGCTCTCTTCTTCACTTAACCCACCAATGAACATGGGAAACCATTAGTTGAAGCTGCCCCAATTAACTCCCAGCTTCCCCTTCAAAGGCTCACAGAGTCTGGAGCTACTTATCATGCAAACAGGCTATGAGCCTCATTCTCCGTGCAAGGCAAGAGGAGGGAAAACTACTGAGTTAAGTAGATTATTGGGGAAGGAGTCACACTCAGTTGCCCTATGAGATTATTAGACCCTGGGAAATGCATACTCCAAATCCTCTGCTTCTGATAGTGAACATTCATCAACCGCATTTGGATAATCTGCAATCAAGAACCTTTACAGAAGCTTCCAATATCGCTCTATCAATGGAATGGCAAGTGGAAAGGAACATCAGTTTACATTTTAAAATAAGAATGTTGCAGGGCTAGTCAATATGCAAATCCAAAAACAGCTGTTTCTATAACATGACTGTTGTATCTTTATATAAGTCAAAATACTGAGATCACCACTGTTGCATGCAACAATTTCTAACATTCAAAAACAGAAGGAAATCCTCTTCACACATAAATAGTGTTCATCTGTGAGCAGTCCGCAGTCCACAGTGCAGAGTTTTGTATTAGTTTCTGGCTACCTGTAATACCATGTCATTCAAAGAATGGCTGCATCCTCCCTTATAGGCCCTCTCCGACTAAAAGAAATCTGCAAAGTTGTCTGGCCTTGAGTGTCAGCCTCCTGAGTGGAATGAATGCTGCCTGCTATTAGAAACAGAACTGCTTTTGTAGCAGTGGCACTACTTTTGTGGAATGCTCTCCAGGATCTGCAATATTAGAATAATTAGGACATTTTTATTTTTCTATTAAGCATGGGAGTGCTAGGACCCATCTAAATGTGTTTTCATGTTACAGATATCCTGCCTTTTCCCTAGATAAAAAGAAAGTTAGAAATTCACAAAATACAAAACTTAAAAGCAATTTAAACTATCAAAAAGAAAAATTAAAACCAGCTAAAAACACAGACCTTTGAAAAAAACAAACCAGAATAACAAAAATAACAAATAAAAACCAGCACATTGTTTAGGTATGTCTTGTATGTTCAGTCCTCAAAGGCTTGTCAAAACAGAAATGTCTTCACTTGTTTGCAGAAAAGAGACTAGGGAAGGTGCCAGTCTAATCAATCTGGAAAGGGAGTTCCAAAGCCCTGGGGCAATCACTGAGAAGGCCCTCTCCCCTGTTGCCCCCAAATGTACTCGCGAGGGTGGCGATACAGAGAAGGTATATCAGGTTTCATTCTTCTGGTTCTAAATTCCTCACACTTCACTTTACTTTTGCAATTATTTTGCAGCTATGGTTGTAAAAATTCCCATCTAATATAATTTATAACTTTAAGCCTCTAGAGACCCCACAAATATGATACAAGTAGAGAAAGGGGATCAAAAGAATGCAAAATCCTTGAGAAACTTCATTTCCTTACTACTTCAGCAAATTCTGGAATGAATGCACAAGGCTATGATGAAACTGGGCTAACCTAATATTAGCTTCAAGAAAGTTTGTCTACTGAAAGAAATAGGAATTGCTAAACAACCACTTACACTTAAATCTCATTGATTTTAATGGGTTTGATCTAGATGGCCTAGATGGGTTTGATCTAGATGGCCTAACGTGGAATTCAGTCCATTTTCTAGTTCACTGGGGAACAAAGCTGAAGCAGAAATAGTATGATAAAAATCTCTGTATGAATGTAAATCTCATTGCTAGAACATGCCTACTGAAGTAAAAAAGAAAATGAAATAAATAGTAAGAAGTCTACTTCGCAGCAGAGCCTCAGCTCAGGCCAGTTAAGACCGTCCTAAATTATATTCCCTGTTCTTCCCAATTCTTTCACCATTCCATCTCCCAACATTTTCTGTCACAAACAGAGATACAGATAATCCTCCTCACTTTGTTAATTTTCAGCCTTCCCAGGGAAATTAAGGGCTTTGTAGTCTTGGCTGACAATTCTGTAACAGAGAAAATATACAGAAGAAGACCTCTCCCCGCCAAGTCTAGGCAGATAACCTCTCCCTACATGTACAAACAATTTCCTCTCTGGTGTGTTGCTGTATGAGATTTTCCCTGTATTTGGATAACTGATGTGTCCTGCAAGGCCACACAAAAAAGCAGAATACTGAGACTCTATGTGAAAGATGTCTACCATTACTGTGTTATTTACCAGAAACTATTTTACAGGAAAGGACTTCAATAAAAACAAAAACATTTTATCCATGAGAAAGCAGATATGAGTGGAAAGTGCTTAGATAAAGATACTGAGGGGAAATCTAAACAACTAACCCTGGCAACTTCTTCAGGGCTTCTTTACAAACAATTTCATTGCTTCAGCTGCTGAGGAAAATCACTCAAGTGAGTCACCAAGGGCAGGCTTGCCTGACCAAACAACAAAAGAAAACTCTCAGTGTTTTATTATATAGCTTCATTTAAAAAGTCAGATAAGTGGAAACCAATTTTTACACTGCATTTTCCAAAGACACTCATTTATTATCATCCAGTGTCTTTAGTTATTCTTTTTCCCATTTTGTAGACAAGGAAAGTTGGTCTGGATAAAGAAATTTGCCCAAGGTCTTTGAGCGACTATAAATGTGCAGTGAGATGTTGAACAACCAAGATTATGAAGGGAAGAGATTCAAGTACAAGGAGATGCAAACAACTATTCCTGACAAGGTGAAGGTATTAGCATGGTTTACAGGAGCTAGTATGGTGCTTAGCATGTGGAGCTGAAGGCACTGAGGGTTGTGTGGCCTGGTACAGTTTTGTAGTGCAGCTTTGGTCTCTAAGAGATGGGATGGTGGAATAAGAAGAGGAGGAGTCTGGGATAAAGACAACATTAACAATGTTAGAGAGCCAGAGAACTACATTTCTGAGACATTCAACCTACTCCCACAGTAATTAAAAGAAAAAGAAAAGATATCCCCCTGTGAATTCAATAAAAATCCTTAGGCCTTAGCCCCCTCCAAAGGATTAGGGATTTTGCTTGGACCTAAGGTTCAGACTAGAATGGCCCCAGAGGAAGAAAAAAGCCCCTCCTGAAGAAATTCTATAAGCTCCTTCAAATATGGCTTTGGGGGAAACTGCAGGCCAGCAAGTTCGGTTTCTGAATATCTCTCGTGAACACATCTCATATTTGAATCCAAATTAGAATCCATTAGTGTCTCTGCTTAATCCAGTTTTCTGCATATGGAAATTTGTTCCAGAATACATATGTGATTTTATTGTTGAGTAGAGAGATAATTCTCTTCTGTACCCTTAAGGGCCAGCAAAGAGAACCAGGGGAAACTGCAACTCAGGTAGAGTGAATAAATTTAGAACTTCCATCCATGTTCCTTTTTTAAATACTGTAATAATTGAACAAATATCCACAACACAAACACCTCCACTATATACCTCTTTTCCTTTAGAAAAAGAAATATGCATGGAACAAGTCAAGATATTAACAATGGGGGACCCCATGGGATATTTGTGGCCTAATCATGCAGGTCTTTATGAATACCAACCAGAACTATGAATTATGCTTGAAAACAAACAAGTATTCATTGTAACTTCTAACTGTTTTAAAAGGCAAGTAGCCTCCGAGCTCTCATCATACAAGACATTGATCTGTTAAGCTGAAAGCTTCCTGACATGTTCAAAAGGAGTCCTCACACAGAGCATATTACAATGACTGAAAGCTTAGATTACTAAAAGATGATTGATGCTGCTTCCCCCTCCTCCTACCACTCATGGTCCTTATACTCCAGGAAAAAAATGCAGCTAAGATAAAAGGTGTATAAGCTCCCTGAACAGATATAAGCAAAACTGAATACATAAAAATTTGTTGTGTAACATTACTCTTGGATAGCAGTAAAAAATAACTCCAAATCAGCATGATTTAGAACAGTGGTAGACAACTGTGGTGGGGATTTTTTTTAAAGCTAGGAAGAATCATTGCATTTTTACCCCCAAAACAGCTGAAAATAGGTCCCAAAGGTGATCAGAAGTCTGTTTCTAATTTTAGCTTCCAAGGTATGTGGCCTATTTTCAGCTGGTTTTGGTCTCCACAGGTGAGTCAGCAGGTGTTTACACATGGGGTCTGGGGGCTTGGAGGGCCTTAAAGAGGGGTTGGTTTGAATGTGACTTTCAAGGTAATCTTTCCCCACTCTAATTTAGAATTATTTCAAATCAAGATGATTCAGAAAACTGTCAAGATTTAGTACTATCAAGAAGGAACTACCACTGCCTTTTAAACTAAGGGCATTCACCACAGCCAGGAAGGGGTCTCAGGCCAAAGCCACAGGGAGACAGATTGAGAAAATTCTTGCTCAGGAATGTAAGAACATGGGCTGCAACCACTTTTTACCATAGTGACAAGAAATGGTAATTTAAGACAACAGAGTAAGTTTGTTAGTGATTTGCTTGTGTCTCAAACTCCTCAGCACCCCTTCTTCTTGGCCATGTTCATCAGAACCTGGATCCTTAAACTGCCTAGCCAAGCTATCTCTTCAGGCACTGGTTTGGCTTCTGTCTCTTCAGCATAGTTCCAGCTACCAAGAAGAAACCAAACATGCAGATAACAGAGAAAACTTCAGTTACAACTTATCTAGCACCCTAACCAAAGGTGCAGCTTTCTTGCAGACTAGAAGCGTCCCCTCCCATCCATGTTGCCTAAAAATTCCAGGTCATTAATGGTCTCGCTGAAAAGCTTTTGGCAAGACTCTCTTAGCACTACAGTTCCCTCATCTGGGAAACCCTAACAATGGCAGCTAATTTCATTATAATTAAGCCCTGAAAGTGCCATGTAAAGCAGATAGTAAAATTTGACACCACCCAATTCCAATATAAGACAATACTTGTGATAATTAGCATCTGCATATGAAATTCAAGATATTTTCCCATTTATAAAAATGGGTCACAGAGCACTGACTCCTCGAGGAAAAGTGTTTGCCCTCTGTGGTTTACCCTCTGACCCTTCATTAAGACCAAATAATCAGGCTGTGGAAAGTGTTACAAAACCTCTTCTACCTCCCACTGGCTTTTTGTTTACACATACACACACATGGACATAAAGGTTGGTTATTCCCCAGTTCCTATGAAAGACTCCCTCTGACTACTCTCGCTTTCTCTTGGGGTGTGGGCTCACTTCTCTAAACAAGAGGATGACCTCCAGCAACACGGAGCCTGCACTTGCTACTGTCTTTAGTTTGGCAACCCAATACAAAGGCAGCAGGCCTGTATATACAATTTTGGGGCCGGAGCCCCTATTCACAAAACGGTATCCCCAAGAGACAAAGCTTGCAAAGTTCTTAATTAAGCCGAAGTGAAAGACAGCCCAACTGCACCCTGCTCACATCTTCAGAGGAACGTCATTTTGGACTTCAAACACCCACACAATGCTGTCCAACAAGTAGGCCACGGCATTCACAGCCAGCAACCATTTTTTTTCTTTTAGAAATATAGAAAGCGTAGTCTTCCGCAGTGCCTCTTCAGCCTGCTCTCATTTTGTCGCCGATTTTAGACATGTCTCTGGTTTGTAAAACAGGAAACAAAGAAACTTCTTGTGCATGAGAAGCCCTCCAGAGGGTCTGCATTTCATTCCTCCCTCTCCAGGCAGTGTCTGGAGAGCTCTTTAGCCCATTTTGTCTCATTAACATTTCCATGAGTGATCAAAGAATATATTAAAGAAAAAAATTTAAGTATTAAGTACAATTCTTACTTGGGAAGCAGAATACACAGATATGCTTAAGAAACTTACTCAGATTCCTTCCCCTTCCCCATTTCTTTATGATAATTGTCTCATCATTAAAAAGAACAGAAAAACTTTTCTCTCCAATGAACTGCGTGTTGAGAAATCCTATGAAAATCACAAAATACATTCCATTGAACACCCCCACCTCATAACATACATACACACATACACACACAATTTGTGTTTTCCTAGCTTTGCTGTGATGATGTTCCTCGCAAGTAGAAACCAATTATTTCCTGGCAGTAAGTCACCACAATATGAATTGCCGTAATTTTGCCCCTTTTAGCAGCTGCTCAGGGTGGGATGAGAGGTGGCCGTGGTAATGAAGCAAGGATGAATACTAAAGAAGCACTGAGGCATGGCATCCTGTGGAGCAGCAGTGTTTGATTTTTCTTAAAGTACTTTCTTGCTCCAGAGAGCAACTCAGTGAGATTTTCATGTCATGTAATCTATATTTGCATTCATAATCCTGAACAGAATATGAATATCTATGCACCTGGCTAGCTTGTAAAACAAAAACATTTCACTTAATAGTTTTAAAATGCTAACACACCCTTCCCCCTTTCCTCTTTATAATTCTTTGCTTTCTCAACAGAAATGCCCAGCAACTTCCCTGCACAAAGACACTGCAAACAAAGTATATGGGGAAAAAAGAGAAGGGGGGGGGAATTAGAGAAAACAAAACAAAAAGACATGCAGAAGAATTCCTTTTTCCACTGTTCTGTGGAATACATTAATATCCTAAACTGTTGGCAGAGACTCGAATGCTCAGACGGATGACAATGCAAGCAATGACTCTGAGTCTGGGATCTTCAAACAAACCACCCCTGCTGTCATGGCCACCGGGAAAGAGACCGGGGGCAATATTAGCTGACCTTCATTTCGTTGTTTCACCAGACCTAACTGCTGGACCTTTGTTTGCCTGTTACTAGGAGTTCCTCTTTCAAAAATGTCAGCATTTCCTAGACAACATAAGAGCCAGTTTATTAGGTAAATAAACCTATCCTAAAGGAGCTGTTCCTGCTTTATGATGGGAATCCATGAAAAGCAGAACAACAAACAAACCTCATACCTCAAAACAAAACAAAACAAAAATGGAAAAGACTGCAGTTTGAAGCAGATTTTAAATGGAATCTGCGAATACACAAATGTTGGAATCACACATGATGCAATCGGAAAATTATGAATAACCAGTGGAGATTTACTTATCCAACCTCTCATTTCTAGGTGGTGTCAGACCCATTTTCATGTAATCCATACAGTAGCACAGGGGCCCTCTGCCTCAGATCATGTCTAGTTTATTTGGGTTTGTCAAGTATTTTATATTATGGTGTTATAAAACACAGAGGCCCAGCTAACATATATTCCTTATTCTCAAATATGATTGAGCTATGGAAGACATCACAGATTCACAAACCCTGTTCTCTCAAATGTGTTGTATAAACTTGCAGGGAGGAAAGCACACTAGCCCCCCTCCACCTATATTTCTGTTGCTTTCCTGACATGGACAGCAAGGACTCTAAAGAGGAGAGAGTCTGCTACATGTGGGGCTCTCCACGCAATAGGGGACCTTAAAAAAAAAAAAAGATTACCAATGCACAGAGAACGCTGATGTACAGAGAAAGCTCTCCTTTTCAGATTTGTTGCTCTCCTGGTGAGGACAGTTACTGAACTGAAGACACAATGAAGTAAAGCTAGCATGGTCCTCTCTTCTTATGTAAGACCACTTCCAAGATGAAGAATATGACTCAATCTGAAATTCTAGGTTGTCAATATTAGACTTGTTTCCAATTACTATTGCTTGACAGAAGCTACTGGACATTTATTCCATATAAAAGGGACAGGTGATGTAGTATACCCCAGCTCCAAATGCCTTCTCTAAATCTCTCATCCTGGTTCTTTCAAAAATTCCCAAAGACTGAGTCCACATCTCATCTGAATGGGAGAAAGGGATGAAACAAATACGGCAAAGGCACACCATGAACCCTTCTCCACACACATACAACCCCTACATTGTGACTGATTACACAGAAGCTCCCACACACAACCACACAAGGAGAGCATGGAATGTTTTTTTTTTAAAGTGAGTACTTATAGTTCCAAGACTCCAAAAGTAGTTACCACTACACAATTACAATTTTAAAGTCTTCCATTTGCGGCCATCCAATGACTTCAAAAGTAATTAAACTGGTACACTGGAAAAGATATAGGTATGCCTTTTTAAGCCACAACCAAAATACAACTTAGTCATACCTTAGTTATTGAAAAAGGAGCTAGCTAACACCAAATAGTTATTTGCTATGAATTAGTTCCAAGCTGGGCACACAAGCTAGGGTTCTGAGCAAACAGGCACTCTCACTCACACCCCAGTTCTTATCCAATACTTGGCCACGAAACAGAAAGGAAAGGGTTAATCACCATCATCATCATCATCATCATCATCATCATCATCATCTTCCTCATCATGCTGGGGATTCTGATCTGGGTTAGATCTGATCTGATCTGGCCCATTCAACTGCATAGCCTTCATATCAGAAATGTAACTAAGTACTGCACAAAGGGAGAGGAAAGTGAAAGAGAAATATAGGTGACTGCAACTAGCAGATTGATGCTAAAGAGGACTTGTGCAGCATTTATGCAAGCTAATTTGGAACAATTAATTGGCTTCTCTTGGTGCTGTACCAGCAAGATAACACGGAGGCAGCAGGATTAGGAAAGAGCATACACAGGCATATAATAAGCACTCATGTACATCTTGGAAGAGGGCCTGAATGCTTCATTCTCATATTCAATTAGACATGACAAGGTACATCAGAGAGTCACATACTGGGAACAATGGAGTAATTTGATGCTTGCTGGCCACTAGCCAAATTCCAACATCATAAGGTTTTAAATAAGGTAAGCTTGAAATTCTCATCATGACAGAGCACAGACAGCAGGCTGAATATGCTGTATCTTTCAAATGGAAAGCTGCGTGTTTTAAAATTTCAGACTTATGTAGCCAAGAAATCAAGCACGAACATCCTCATCTTTAGAAATCGCATGCAATGGAAGACTTAGAGGGTTGCTGTGGGGTCCTCTGAGTATATTAAGACTGTTGTTATGGCAAGAAGGTTCTACTGTACAGCCACCTTATTTCTACCAACTTCTGAGGTCTCCACATTGCCTTTGTGCTGTCTAACTTCTATATTTCAAATACTCATCTTTCTAGCAAAGAAAATGAAAAGTCCTTTTCCCCCATGGACAAAATCAGGTAGAGAGGAGCAAAAGCACCATCTGATTTCCATCCAGCTCCCATAAGCTTATACAAAATATTTCATCATCTCAACGAAACTTCAGCACAAGGGCTAATCGTTTTTGTTTGCATTTTTAAAAAACAACTTTTGAACAAATAACCTAAAGGTACAATAAAACCCTCAACAACCTACAGGCCATGTCAGAAAATAAAAAGCAGGCATCAAATTCCAATTACTACATTTCAGCACTGTTTTCCAGAAATATCAAGCAGTGATTTAACTCCTTGACATGTAGCCTTGGAAACTAAACTATAAGCAGCTGTTCCTGGACATTTCACACAATGCCTGGTTTCTCCTCTTTGTATTCAAATATAACTAATTACTTGGCCTTTGAAATGATAGATAGTGAAGGGGGCATTGAGGGCTCTCGTGGCAGCCCTCCAATGGCAGAGCCAGACCAGAGGCTAAGCAACAGCTGCACATATCCCCCAGGAGTTGAGAGCCAGCACTGGTGGGGTTCTATTTGAACAGCTGCATATGCAAATGTAATTAAGTAGGTGTTGCTGGCCTTTTCCGCTCACCCAACACTCCTAGAAACATTATGCTCCCCCTACCCATCTTCAGAGAGAGAAAGAGACAGAGACCAAGCATTTGCTACCTTTTCTCACTTAAAACACCAAATCTATATTTTTTAACTAAATAAATGGCATAGTTAGGGGCTCTGTAGCCTAAAAATCTAAATTCTCTGTCAGTTCTGGATGTTTAACTTTGAATTTTAATTTGTGCTTTTGGGAAACAGGATGACAAAAATATTAATTGGGAGCTGGATTTTTTTCCCATTTCATTTGTGGAGGACTTTGGAAGTTAAGAGGTGTTTCCTTCTATCCCTTTCTGAAGGTCTTCACCACGGACCTCTGCCAACTGATAAAAAAGGTTATTCTGTGAATAAAGCCCTGGGATAAAATTCCATAGCTGTAAGTTTGATGATAGCTGTGCCACAGGCTGTTTGAGTGAGTCTGGCAAGTAAAGCAAAATTTCCTCTTGTTGGACTGCAAATCCCAGCATTGCTCACCACTAGCAATGCTGGCTTGGACTGAAAGAAGCTTTTGGGAGGCTGGATTTTGCCCACACCTGATTTACATACTCTGTGCAAAGGGAAAAGAAATTTAATTCTCTGCTGCTTTGTCATGGTCCTGAGAGAAACTGCGCCCCTGAAGCTGCTATTTGCATTTCAGGGAAAGTAACTTGAGACACAAAAATATTTTTTAAAAAATCATACATGATTGCGGCAGTCACACAGTTAATATTGTGTCCATTTTGGTCCTTGGTTCCATTAACGCTTAAGTAATAAAAACAATCCTCCTTATCTCCCAATGAAAAAGAACTACACCTATGTGCTCTTCACCAAATGTGGTCCCTCAATTTACAAAGGGGGTACTTCATCAAGATGCGTAGTACCACACAAACTTTTTCAAGACGGTTTAATGGAATAAGATGGCCTGCCTCAAAAGCAGAATGGCAGCAAAATCATGGAAAGTAATGCAGAGTATGTGGACAGCTAGACACAGGGAATGTGAAAAGAGGTGGAAACAAAAACATGGAAGAGATCATCAACAAGGGAAAAAGTTTTTTGGGGGTGGAAATCATCTTTTGGTACAGAGCCAAGGTAATTGTCCATGCAATATTAGGAAAGAACATTGGCATAATCTTCTGGCAAACAGGTCACGGGAAAGCTTGACTTCATGTCACACTATACTAGGCTCTCCACTGTGCTAAAAATAAAACGAATGGAGATTTGCTCAACCAAACAGAGGTAAACTACATTAGTTGAACAAATCTGATGGTTTGCAGTCCTGCATTTATCAAGCCAATTAACTTCCTGGGAAAAGTAGTCATAGGAGACGAGAAATGCACCTGGCACGAGGAATAAGGCAAGATCCTCTGTATTTTCTAGAGGATTCTTTCAGAATGTCATCTGACTTGAATAAGTCTGCTACAAATTTTTAAATACTTGGAGAGTACCTTCAAAATCAGCATTCCTGTGACAGGTTAAATACAGTGAAACACATATTGATCAAAGCCAATAAAAGTCTGCAGAGAAATTAAAGTAGGTGAAAACAGAAAACAAAAGCCATAATCTTTGTTCTCTGCAAAAGACTATAAAAGTGATAAGACATCTCTCTCCAGTTTCCCCAGTGATGATTTCCCAAGGCTACTGAGCTGCAATGCCATCTTGTGGAATAGGGGAAAATGGGAGATTTTGACAGAATCATGCCCTATCTCTTTAGCACATACACATTACATATATTGTGTATTAATTTTCATATTCTGTCAGCTATCTTTGAGGATTTCTCATCAGGTATAAAACTGGAAAGAAAATATAAGTGTACACAAATATGTGTATGTAAACATATAAAATACTGTTTTCTCTAACTATAACTTAGTCAGCCTAAAATAATATCCTTCGTCCACTTAGCTTTAAAATATCCATTTGTATTTTGCTTCTGAACAGGAACAGGCTCAAAAGTGTCAAGAAAACTAACTGCACTATGTACATAAAATTAAACAATAAAAAATTCTTATCTGGACACTTAATACTGAACACAAGTCTCATGAAATATACTGATGACGTGCAGTCTAATTCTGAAATATGACATAACTGTAGATAAGCATTCAACATTGTTTCACCAGCCAGCTCAGTTTCATGCTGCTTAGCACTTAACTGGTATATTAAGTGGTTTCATACATATCACCCGTCAGTAAGTAAATACATATATATATGTATGTGTGTGTGTGTGTGTATAAAAATTGTGTATTTACAAGGATTACTTTAGGAAGCAGCATATTGTTTACCATTTTCATCATTATTGAAAGGACAACTGCAGAAATACAAATTGCAAGCTAGGTGGCCTCCACATAACTGGACATTGTAATTTGTATAATACACACATGGAAGAAACACCCAGTGAAGTAAATGAATTCCTTTTCTCTGCACAAGGATATTATTTTTATTTTTCTTCCATCATTTCATTCCCTTTCTCTCCTTTTCTTATCCCCTCTCACAAAGGCTATGTTCATAAGTTCTTAATCCAACTGCTACACTGTTAGTTATTAGTGGAAAGCAGTCAAGGACTAAATGCAAACTTGATTAGAAATATTGTAAACACTTTAGTTTCAATCCAAGAATTAGAACTAACAGTGTCAGTCATTCTAAAACAAAACCATATCTTACCACAGGAAGTTGACTTTTTCTCCACCATCATCACACGTCTGGTTTGATTGCGTAGTTTGTCATCAGTATTTTCTACCAAATTCGCCAGATCATCAATGATTTCTAAAAGGAGAAAAATGGTATAGTATTATCGGATCTTTTCATAACAGTCTCCAAACAAATGAAATTTTCAGTGCACCACAGGCACCACAGTTTTAGTTTTACTTATCCTCACAATGATCTCCTGAAGTAGGTTAAACGGATGGAGGCCCATTTTGGTTGTGGCAATAGAAATCACAAGAAAGCATCATGTAGCAACAACCTCTATAGGTCCTGCACACAGCTAGCACAATGGATTAAGAGCATGATAGCAGAGCTGTTTCTCTGGCTATGTGCATTATATACAAGCTGAGGCTAGGGTATAGGAAGGAAGAAAACCTTATGCTGGCTATGAAGTGTGTATGCTTTCTCCAACAGCTACTAGTTTTGCAAAGAAAGGCAGTAATTTTTCACAAGCTACCACTCCAACTCGCCAAGATAAGAAATGGATTTTCCATGTTCAGCTCTAAATGTATGTGCTTTAACACCGCACTGTCCCACAGATTTCTTCTGGGCTTTCAAACAGAAAATACTTAAATCAATGTATATTCAGACAACAAAATGAC
Organism: Ctenosaura bakeri; assembly: GCA_948474755.1. Lineage (NCBI taxonomy): Eukaryota > Metazoa > Chordata > Lepidosauria > Squamata > Iguanidae > Ctenosaura > Ctenosaura bakeri. The sequence goes on from CAOLHI010000970.1 coordinate 465,526, forward strand.
TAAAGGTTTAAGTACAGGGTGGGAAAAGTCAAATACAAATAAAATTTGAAGTATAATCGTATTTAAATGGCTTTCCAATAGAACTGACCCTTACAGCTGTACTTTGCTTGCTTCCAATATTTCACTGAGAAGTGGGAAAGTATTATAATTAGCAAGTGCTAGTCACACCAGTCATATCACTCTAGCATTGAAACATCTTCAGTAACTACTTATTTAGTTCTAGACAGAATGTATGGTGCACGATGTCATATCTAATAATAGTGAACTCTGTTTTCTACATGTGGATACTCATTTAGTTAAAACAGTGCCACCCATGCACGGAGGTATTAGCAGGTTAATCCTTCAGGGAGGCACCTGAGGCAGGTGAGAAGAGAAACAAGACATTCCAATGAGCACGGAGCACACTCAGTGGCCACAGAACACCAGCTGACCGGTGGGCAGCCACTGGCAGAATGGAATGGAGCACCCCCAGCGGCATCTGCCATGCGCTGTTGCAGCATGCGCTGATTGACCATCAACATTCTAAACAATTTTGTTGGTGTGTGACTTCAAGTTGTTTTCAATCTACGGTGACCCTACGGCAAACTTATCATGGGCTTTTCTCGGCATGAATTGTTCAGTGCTCTCCTTGGAGGCTGAGAGAGTATGTCTTGTCCAAGGTTACCCAGTGGGCTAAGCAGGGATTCGAACCCTGGTCTGCAGAGTCCTAGTCCAACATTCAAACCACCACGCCATGCTGGCTCTCCTCTAAACAATACGGACTCAAAGCAACTTACAGAGAACCTTCTCCCATATAATCTCCTCTATATGCTTGCTCTCACCGAGTATGTTAATGCCCATTTTACAGCCATTAAATTGTTTACAACTTATATATTAAAATCCTCCATAACTGATTCTATTTAAATAAGTGGCTTTCAAAATAGATTTACAGGAACTGTGTAGTCAGTAATCTGTTTAGTATAATGCATTCTTCAGTTATGCTTTTGTTTCCTTAAAAGATATAAACAAAAATCTCCATTTGGTTTCTCCCAATGTCAATAATCATATTTTTTAAATATATACAGTGTCAAACTCTGTGTGCGTGTGTGTGTGTTTATATATATACACAAACTGTATCTATATAAACTGAAAAATATATTTCAATATATTGAGGTAATGTATCTCAGGCTGAAGCTGTTAAACTATAAAATTTTTCTTTTTCCACTGCCATGTGTGCAAATCCTAAATTTCTTTTTCGCAGAACACTAATACCTTGTGGAATAACCAACTGATAAATCTGTATTATAAACCCTTTAATATATCTGTATTATACTAGACACTTAAATCTACTTGGATCTTTTAATGAACCATCTTTTTCTAAGAGCATATATACTGAAGACTGAATTTGAAATTTTCCTCAGGTTTACATATTCAATAAATAGTTCACACAAACAATATCTGTTCATTTAACATGATAACAGGTACAAATATAAAGACAAGGGCTTAAGTTAATTTTTTATTTACATCATGTTGAAAGAGCTGCTTTGACTCAGACTTTAATATTAAGCTGTGAAGAATAATGTGCCATTTATAGTTTCCTCACAGTTCTTGACTTTCTCAAAGAACCAGGCTCATTCCAAATTAATGGGGTTGGGGGATTGAAAAATGACTGAAAATGACCTCAAATGCCATACACTGTGACCTCCTCAGCCACTCTAATCCTGTCCCACATGACAGAAAATCTGCTAAAAATACAGGAAAGGCAAGCCAGAAATAAACTGGTCAAAAATAGGACAGAGAAACCCATTGGAGGGAACAAGGGCACAAAACTTGGCTCCACTGAATTTCCTTACCTTTCTTCCACTACAGTAGGGTTTTGCGAGGTTTTGTTGGGGGGGGAAGAGGTGGTATTATCAGTAATTTCTATATTTCTTCCCTGCTATTTTTTTAACCTAAACCTTAATACAAATGAAGCTTCTTCTATTGTTTGTTACTGTCTTTGAGAACCCAAATGAAATAAATGCATGTCTCCTGAATCAAGAATGAGAAAAACATAGCCCCTGAAGCTCACCTAGGGACTCACTAAGATCTCCCAAATTTTCCTTAAAAAAAAACCCTTGATGGGCCATTTTTGGTGTCATTTTTCTACAAATGTGGCAGTTTACTTCCCCCTTCAAGTCTTCCCTGCAAATAATGTAAACATGGCTAAAAAGGATGATCAGAAGCAAGAGTTGCATCATATCTGGTATGCTTTGGATGAAGGAGTCGTCATGGGGGAAAAAACTGGCCTCTGCCCCCAGTTGCCCATCCTTGTGCTAAATAAAAGAAAAGTTTTCCAAGACAGGAAATTTGCAGCACATCTCTAGTCTGGCTTTAAAATGTTTGTGTTTTTGGTTACTCTTGGATTACTGCATGGATTCTTGAACACAACTCCGCTGAATTCTGGACTACAAAATTAATTCAATTATGTCCCTCAAAAAGCCAACACAAGAAATAGCAAATACAAAATAAAAACAAAAAACATTCTTCTTTGAAGGAATAGAGGGCATGCTCATCAAATTTGCAGATGACACCAAATTAGGAGGGGTTGCTAATATGCCAGAGGACAGGATCAAAATTCAAAGTGACCTAGATAGATTGGAGAGCTGGGCCAAGGCTAACAAAATGAAATTCAACAGAGAGAAGTGTAAGGTCCTACACTTAGGTAGAAAAAATGGAATACAGAAATATAGGATGGGGGACACGTAGCTGGATAGCAGTACGTGTGAAAGGGATCTAGGAGTCTTCATAGACTACAAGCTGAACATGAGTCAGCAGTGTGATGTGGCAGCCAAGAAAGTCAATGAAATTCTCAGTTGCATCAATAGGAATATGGTTTCTAGATCGAAGGAGGTACTGGTACCACTCTACTCTGCTTTGGTTAGATCTCATCTTGAATACTGTGTCCAGTTTTGGGCACCCCAATTCAAGAAGGACATGGTCAAGCTGGAGCAAGTCCAGAGGAGGGCGACCAAAATGCTGAGGGGCCTGGAAGCCATGCCCTATGAGGATAGACTTAGAGAGCTGGGTATGTTTAGTCTGCAGAAAAGAAGGTTAAGAGGGAACATGATAGCCATGTTTAAATATTTGAAGGGATGCCATGTAGAGGAAGGAGAGGGCCTGTTTTCTGATGCTCCAGAGAGCAGGACAAGGAGCAATAGATTCAAGCTGCAGGAAAGGAGATTCCACCTGAACCTCAGGAAGAATTTCCTGACGGTCAGGGCTGTCCAGCAGTGGAATATGCTGCCTCGGAGTGTAGTGGAGTCTTCTTCTTTGGAGGTTTTTAAGCAGAGGCTGGATGGCCATCTGTTGGGAGTGCTTTGAGAGTGTTCCTGCATGGCAGGGGGTTGGACTGGATGGCCCGTGTGGTCTCTTCCAACTCTACATTTCTATGATTTGGATTGCAATGCATTATAGCTGTGAGAAGTCAAGATGATAAGAATCTCTGCAGGACAAAATTAGAATCCCAGGTTATTCAGAGATGAAATTTCCAGCTGAAGAGATTCTGCGTAACAGGCCAGGGAAAGGTCTGGAGCAGGACTCAATAGAAGCAGCCTCAGCCCAGAGAAAAGGTCCGTGCCAAAAAATCAGCACCCTCTCCTCTTCCCCCATTTCTACCACTGGAGCCCAGAACCCAGTAATCACAGCCAATTTCAACAGCAGTAGAGGCAACAGAGATGCCAGTAGTCCACTGCCCCATTTGAGATGGCAACAGCAGCACTCCTGCTCATTATTTTTGGCTAGAGAGAGATAAGAGGATCTCTGAAATGGCAAGAGACATAGATTCCCACCATTTCACAGATCCTTGCCCCTCTCTCTAGCTAAGTCTTTCTCCAGCTTGCAAATACAGTACAGGTACATATATGTTGTATCTCCAAAAGTTTTGGATTTTGGAACATTTCGGAATTCTGGATAAGAGATACTCAATTTGTAGAATTCATCCCGTTGGGTGGTTCATGTGTTCAGTAGGTTGTCTTTACTCTGAGTCTCTCTTTAGCATTTAGCTTCTCCAGCACTATTGGACCTAGCCCCACAATTTGGCTCCAGTTGTTAGACTTTGTGTTGTAGCACACACAAATACACACACAAAAGAGATCATGAAAATTTGGCCATGCATTTACTGTGAGGATACAAATCTTCCTGGAAATCTGGCAGAACCCACTTAGTGTGACAGAATGTTTCAAGCAGCAGCTCGAATTCAGTCTTCAGCATGAAGATGACTGTTACCTATATTTCCATAGTAATCATATTTATGGGCATTTGGAATGTCAGCTTCTTATACTGGAAATCTACATGAATCATGAGACTCATGTACCACACTGGCTAAGAGTACAAGCCAAGAATTACTCATTTATCTGACCAAAAAATGCAATGGATAGCTTAGTCTTATCCCACCACCTGTAACCTGAGTGGGGAGGAGGGATAATACTGGCTCAGCTCAAAAGGCTTTTCCAAAGACTATTGACACTATGTGGTCCACTGGACTCTTTTAAGGCAAAGCTTTCCAAACTTTTCATGTTGGTAACACACTTTTTTAGACATGCATCATTTCATGACATGGTAATTCAGTTTTACCAACAACCCGGATATTAAATTAACCCCTTATAAGAGATACAGACACATACATAAATTGTAATAACAAAATGTATGAGGACACAACATATCTCATGAAAAACCTTTCATATATATTTTAAAAATATACGATTTATAAATAATAATATACATTTCCAAGATTGTAGGTGACACACCTACATACTTCAGGTGACACACTAACATGTTGTGGCACACTGTTTGGAAAGCCCTGCCTTACGGATACAAGGTACGCATACGAAGAATTGCCACTACCTTCTATTCAGCCATCTCCATTGCTTTTATTTTTCTGGAACACCTAATATGGTCCATTTTTTTTCCTGAAGCTCTTTCACATTTCAAGACTTCTGCTAAGAGAACTGCAACCTCATAGGATATTTGCCAACTTCAGCATGCAGCATTGTAAAGCCAGAGATAAAGTATTCATGAGCAGATGCTAAAGGGAGATGATGGTAGACAGTTTAATTTTGCACCACTTCACTCTTATTCATAGCAAAACTCCACAGATTTCTAGGTAGTCCAAGCATGGAAATACCTAATCTTCATAAGCCCCAAATATGCAGTTTGTGTAAGGCACCAATCAGGAGACCGGGATATTACAAAAATGTTAAGAAATAAAGAAAATAAACACTCTTCCATCACTCTTCTTTATATATGAGTTCACCAGGAAAGAATTTGGAGAAGGGGGGAAGTGGGTGGAGAAGGAAAGAGAACCCTCCTGAAATTCAGGGCAGATGGGTAATGAACAAGAAGAACAGAAAATGGCTCAGTTTAAGAAAAACAGTTATCATTCTCCACAACATCAAATGTACATTTTCTCCCCTGCATAAAGGAGAGGGGGAGGAGGACTTGTTTGATTTTCCTCTTTGCTTCATTCCATCCTAAATCAGAGTTTCTGTCTGTGCATTACTCAGGTGTGTCCTCTCCACATAGCCTTGTGGGTTGTTGTGTCTCTGACCACACACAGAGAGCCTCAAGAACTGCGAATTCCTGCAGCACTTGGAAAGCAGGCTGTTTGCCACGCAACCCTCATTCCCCATCTTTATACCAGCTGATTTTCTGACTTATTTAAATGATGTAAAAGCGATATTTGAACTTGACAAGTATCTTGAGAAACAGCACTCCCAGCTCCTGCCCTGTGAGTAAGCCAAGTACAAAGTAGGACATTTAGAAACAGAAATGTAGAGAAAAGTATCAGGGCCAGTTTCAGGTCTGAGTGCTCTCTGTCCAAGCCAAGGCCATCTATGCCTTCCCCTTTCGTATCTTGTAAATTTCCTAAATCTTGCAGATTTACCAATCAGCACTGGAAAATGGCTACAGTGACTCAATCTTATTCCATAGTGTGCAACCTATGGAATTTCCAAGGCCACAAGGACAGAGTCTACATTTATGTTTGGTACTTAGCTGCACAGGTTGAGGTGAGATAGTTGGCAGGTGGCTTTCCTTTCTTGATTAACTCCAAGGCAAGCTTACAGATGAAGTTGTTACTAGCTCACTGCTTCTCCTGTGCTATGCCTCAATTGTCCCAAGATATATGACGGGGAATTAATTCCAGAATAGGATCTGGATCATCTGGGTAGGAAATTACCTACAGTAAACAGACGAGTATCTGATTTGGGTGATCTGGAGTAAGTTGCAAACGAAATAATTTTTTGAGGGTGTGATAATGGGGCTTCCCATTATCTAGACTTAGCTAAAGGGGGATACTCCCCTCTTCAGGTAAACCAAGGGTTAATGAGGTGTTGGGATTAGATTACATTTTAGTGTAGGTCAACATCATAGGTCACAGGGTGAGACTTGACCAATCAAAAAGGAAAGAGGTGAGCATCTTCAAGATGCTTCCAAGGAGAAGTTATAAAACTCCTGAGAGGCCATGTGGCCGAGAGATAACAAAGGGACAACAAAGAAACAACAAAGGAACCGCCAGTAGCAGGCTGTAGGCCCTGGCCTTGCCTCCTGGCTTCTTTCCTCTTAGAACATCTAAGCCTATGACCATCTGTGAGTACTAGAATAAAGTAGTTAGCCGCGTTAGGTTTCATTATTTTGAAGGCTGGCTGATCTAAAGAATGTATCTGTGTTTTTATATCTGTTCTTTTTGTAACTAAGAGGGGGGAGCGTCCCATGTATGTTATTGCCTTGTTTATTTGCATGCCTTGAATAAATACTTTCTGTAAAAACCCTGTTTCTCTCCTTCCCACGCCAACGCTAGATAGAACTTCCTCATCCAGAAGGGGCGGGGAAAAGATCCTTAAGCTTAGGGATTGACATGTATTGAGCAGTATTCCACTGTGCTGCTCGATTATTCAGAATTCAGTGGGTGGTGGCAGCAAAAATTAACAGCTAAACAGCTAAAATTAATAACATGCTGGAATCTACATTCCAGTATCACAGAGGGTGAAACTGATGAAAAATTAATTTGAATTCTCAGAAATTTAAAGTCTAACATTTCTAAATCTGCATGCATTCACAGAAATTCTACATGAATTTTTGTCCATTTCTGTCTGCCTTCTTGGTTATGCACCTATGCTCGTTTTGAGGATGTCAATGTGGCCATTGCTTAGGTGACTATAAAATACAATGTTAGTACTTTGTAGAATACAGGAAAATGATGCCCAGTGAGGCATTTAAGAGGGTAGCTCACAGCCACACTAGGCCCTCCACCTGCCCGAGGGTGCTTGGTGCTGATGTCTGCCTATGTAAAAACCATTTGTTTTTCTTGTGTTAACTGAACACCTGCCTAAAGGATTATTCATTTCACTGTACTGCAAAATGCCTGACACTACTTGTCAAGATTTAGTTTGCTGACACATAAAACTTACCTGTACCCAAATGCCATGCGTGCAAAACTTTCTTCCTTTTTTAAGAAACAATTTGCTATTCCATATAGTTGTCTGAAGGGGGATTAATATATAGAAAATAAGCTCTAATATCCAAGGGCTGGTATTTTCAGGAATCTACCTTTCTCCAGTCTTCTTTCAAACCCAAATGGGCCAATTCATTTGTTAAATGTGTTTACAGATGATAGAGTACTTATGGAACAGTTACACGAACAAGTAATAGGTTTACCAGTGGCCATCATCACGCCTATTTTGGCCTAGAAATTCTTCCCACCACCTACAGGCATCTGCAAGGAAGAGAATAAAAAAGAGATATTCTAGCGCACTTCTGCAACACTAGAAATAATGCAACATTTGTCAATTCTCCTTTTTGTTTTCAAAGTAGTAGCTGTGTTAGTCTCCACAGCATAAAAAGGAGGTAGGAAGAGGGAGAAAAAAATGTGGCAGCACCTTTAAGATTAATCAGTTTTTATCTCTGCATGAGTTCCATTGATATAAATAGAAAGAACTGCATCTTTCTAGATGCATCTTTCTAGATACATTCTATCCCACTCCCACAACTGTAGGAATATATTTTACCCCTGAGATCTTAACACCATTTGGTACTGCATCCAAAGAAGTGGGTTTATATCCACGAAAGCTCATGCAAAAATAAAAACCAGTTAGTTTTACAGGTGCTGCCACATTTCTTTTTTTTCTCTCTTTTCCTCCCCTCCCTTTTCCTTTAGTGATTATTTTTATTATCCTTGTTTCACGTTCTAAGCTGACTACATTTCTACATTTGTGTAGAAAAGCAGAACAGAAACGCTTCCAATAAGTTTTAAAAATAGTAAATAAATATGTGTTTATGCTACGGAGCTAAAATGAATCTGTGTTAATTGGATTGTGAATTATCTTGCCTGCATGAGAACAAATATTTACCTCTTTCATCTAAAGATAACACAGCCTAATACAACCAAATGCCTTGTTCACACATGACACCAAGCTGTATCAGCCAAGTCAGTCACTCCAGAACTGTGCTGGATCATCGGCAGCCAATCACTTCCATCCAGTCCTTTACAAGATCCATTCAACAGATTTAGGTCATGTGAAACAAAAGGAAATAAGAGCCTGAAATTTAGTAGGATCAGTTGTAAGCATGTGTACTCTAGCATGGGGTAGGCCATGCTAATGTGGTGAGGGGTGGAATGACTTCCTTCACCTGCCTTCCTAGGCAAGTTGGAATGCTACCATGAATTGGCTTTAACATCAATTGACGTCCAAGCTGTCAGTCACTAATACACAGTAAACTGACCACCCAGACCTAGAGTACACAGAAACTATATGGGTGGCATTGCTTGGCTAGAATAAGGAAGCTTGGAAGTCTCCTAATGCCTAGCTGGTTTAAGTCTTTCATTAATTTTGGAGGTGCATATTGTAAAACCTAGCTTCCCCAATGTAGATCAATCAAGAGAGTAATGTATATCTGTACACGTTATATAATGTATACACACCATGGAATTAGTCATGGATATGGCATCTTTACATATCCTGGAGCTATGACTAACAAAAACATCTTAAAAAACTGGAAGCCAGAACACTTTCTGTGGCACCAAGAACATTACAATAAGACCAAGTCTGGAAGTATCCCAATCATCTAGCCACTGCCTCTACCTTGAGACCACCCTAGAGCAAAATGTCAAGGAAATGACTCATATAAAATGCCAGGGTACATAACACAATAGCAGACTCAACAGAACAGTTTCCATCATGCCTGTGATAAAAGAATAAGAGCAAATGTACATACAGCATGTAGACAGCAAGACAGAGTTGCGTATGGAATCTAAATCCCAAATAAAAGGAAAAATCTTGGCATTTTTGACAAGATATTAGCACACAGTTCTTGGAAGACATATAAGGCAGAGGCTGCATACTGTGCAAACCTTTACACAAGAAGGCAACAAGTTAAGTTCAAATACTCACAATTTTAAACAGACAGTTTCCCTAAGCAAATGGTTAAAGACACTGGTTGCGACATCATCACAAGATTGGCTTTCTGCACTGGAGGATCATTATAAAT